>JBBPBR010000004.1:48068150-48099847 GCA_037974775.1 Cicer pinnatifidum
TTTATTATTTTATAGTGTTAATTGGTATGAAATTAAAGTAATTCATTTGCAATTATTTGTATTTGATGTATACTTATAATTGGTTGGCGATTAATAGTTTGTTATTGTTATAAATTTTGCATTTAGATTTTGAAACCAAAATGTTAATCATTATGATTACTCTATTAATGCTAATAATATTTTGAATGTTTGTAAATTAAAATTCTAATATATCCAATTTAAAATAAAAAATTTCACAATTACCGTAAAGATGGATGATTAAAATGATCGAGTGAGACAACAAAAAAGTAATAAAGTAATAAAGTAAAATACAAGGTAAATGTGTTTTCAAATATCTCACTTTAATCATTTTTAGTTTCAACAATAAAGTAATATATTTTGTAACTCAATTGTATATCAATTGAGTTTATCTCTTAATTTCAATTATCAAATACATTACTTCAGTATTTGACATATTCATTGATCTTAATATTAATATGTTACTTTATTTATTCAAGTCATTCCTCTAAATTGGTATTTCTCTTCAATGAATTATATTGGTAAAATTGTATATATATTATTGATATAAATACTAAATTCAGACATAAAACTTCATATTAATTTTTTTTTCTAAATCCACTTAAATTAAATAAATAAAAATATACTCGCACAACACGTGAGTTAGCATCTAGTATATAAATGATATCTGAAGAGAAGATAGTCTAAAACCATTTTATAGTGTGAAGTCCGTATCCTTTTTCTCATTATTTTGGTTTTTTTGTGTGTGTAGACTTCAAAACGTTGCTACGACCTTGCTATAGCTGATGAGGATGGCTACGTGAACAAGTTTGTTTTTGTTTCTAGTTCAATTTCGCATAATTTCATGATTTGATATTTACCTATCATGTGAACGTTTTCAATTTAGGGTTGGGATCCCAATCATATGGTATAGAGAAATGTACATTAAATAAAGGGGTATTTAAGTTAAATACAATTCAGAAAATAAAATGATGAGCAAATTTGTAGCCTTTAGATTAGAAATGTTTTTGTACTTCTGCAAAAATTAAGAATGTGTTTGCACGAGTGAAATATGTTATTTTCCCTTTTTTTTTGTTTAAATAAAATAGTTTAAGTGAATGGAGACAATATTAAGGAACGAGAAAATCTAACTCTCAATGAATGTTTAAATACGTACTAACATATTACCCATCAATAAAATTTTCACACCTGTAATTGAATTTAGACATTGGTTCTTGTGAAAGATTAGCTAAATTCTTACCATCTAATATTGAGTTATATCTTTTTAATGTAAAACTTTATTTTTTTGTCACGATGAAGTTGATCTTAACATAAAATTTTTGTTAGAACATTGTTGATCGTAATGAGTGTAGCTTCTTCTTCTCATCTCCTTGAAACACATTTTTAGAATATCACTACCACTATTATACTCACATGAGAAAAAGGTGACAATATCTCAATTCTCTTCCTATTTATTTTAGTTCTCAAATTAGGAGCATAAGGCCACAAGTTGCTTAAGAAATCACATTGGGAGGAGGAGAAAAAGATTTATTACAAAATAAAAAATAAAATAAATCTAGTAAACAATAGTCAGAAAGATTCCATAAAAATATCACATTTATTGTTATTTTAAACCAAATAGTTATCAACAAACATATATCGCATATAAGCAATCCATTATAGTCTATCATATATCACCTATTAGTGATCGCCTATCACTTATATCAATAATCGCGTGTCAGTTGATAGTTGGTAGTTGATACCTGATAGGCGATAGTTGTTATCGCCTATCGGGCTGATAGTTGTTATCGCCTATAGGGCTGATAGTTGTTATCGCCTATCGGGCTAATAACTATTATCGCCTATCGGGCTACTGTTATCGCCTATCTGACTGATTACTATTATCACAAATAGTGGTTATCGCTTGCTGGTCGTTAGTTGCTATCGGATATCGACTAATAGGCGCTAAAGCCGAATACTCGAGATCGCCTATCGAGGTTATACGAGCTAAAAGCGATAGGCGGAAGCACCTATCGGGGCAATAAGCAATAGCAATTATCAGTCTGATAAGCGCTATAGCTTATCGCCTAATAGGTAGCAGTGCCTATCAAGATGATACGCAGGAGCGCCTATCGGGGAGATAGGCGGGAGCGCATATCGGGGGGAGATAGGCTGGAGCGCTTATTGGGAGGCGATAGACAGGGAGCGCCTATTGCGGGCGATAGGCGGGAGCGCCTATTGCGGGCGATAGGCGGGAGCGCCTATCGGGGGCGATAGCGGATACGGGGGATAGGGGATAAGGGATATCGAGAATATGGGATATAGGGAATATGGGATAAGGGATATGGAATATGGGATAGAATATAGGGAATAGGATATAGGGGATAGAGGATATAGAGGACAGGGGATATAGAGGATAGGGGATATAAGGGATAGGGGGATAGGGGATACGGGCGATAGAGGATAAGGAATATGGGATATAGGGAATGTGGGATATAAAGGATAGGGGGATAGGTGATATGTGATAAGTGATAGATGATAGATGAGAGATTATAGGTGATAGTTGATAAGTGATAATTGATAAGTTGTAGTATATAAGTGATAGTTAATAGGAGATATGAGATAGGTGATTAAGACAGGTGATAGCGGATAGGGGACAAGGGACAGGGGATAGGGGATAGAGGATATGTGATAGGGATATAGGGGATAGGCCCCTATCCCCTATCCCGTTTCCCTATCCCCTATCAATTATCCCTTATCCCCTATCACTTATCACTTATCACTTATTTGCTACCACTTAACAATTATCAATTATCCCCTATCCCCTATCCCCTATCCCCTATCCCCTATCCCCTATCCCCTATCCCCTATCACATATCACATATCACCTATCACCTATCACCTATCACCTATCACCTATCACCTATCACCTATCACCTATCACCTATCACATATCACCTATCACCTATCACCTATCACCTATCACCTATCACCTATCACCTATCACCTATCACCTATCACCTATCACCTATCACCTATCACCTATCACCTATCACCTATCACCTATCACCTATCACCTATCACCTATCACCTATCACCTATCACCTATCACCTATCACCTATCACCTATCACCTATCACATATCACCTATTACCTATCACCTCTTAATAACAGACACATAGCAAATATGGATGCATATATAGTTGTTATAGCAAAAATATTAATAAATTATATGTTTAATTTAACAAGTACAAATCACAACGCAACAAATATACAAATCAACCAAAATGCACAATTTATTTGTTAGACTATATGTCAATGCATGATTCTGAAATATTACGTCCCCCGCAAGGGCTTCATGGATCCTTCCAAGCAACATCACTAACTCAAAATCCCCTAAAGAAATTGTGGCCTCCAACCAATTATGGACGCACAACACAACTTTGGGCTCCAACCAATTATGGACGCACCACACAACTATGAATACATTGATGTAGACACTTTTCTTAGTAACAATGTAGATCACTCAACCAGAGCATCCAAAATCATTCAACTTTGTCCTAGACCAAACTAGTTTAGACACAAAGTAATCACCTTTAATAACCACAACATGTCAAGTACAATCATTATAACAACGTATCATATACCATACATTTTCCACAATTTGAACATGTTAAACACATCCATTATTAATATTCATTTTAAAGATAACACAAAAAGAAAACCAATACATAACATCATAATACATGTACGTCACATAATTCAAGTAGGAAACTGGATGGAGTGATGCCCTTACTGTTACCAAACTTGTTTCTAGAATTGTGTTTCACAAACTCTTGTCTCACTCGTTTCACACCTGCTGTTGTGCAAGCACGGTTTCTCATTCTCTGAACGTCGTTTCGCCGATCCTACCGTTGAAAACGAAGACCTAAATGTCACGAATTTGTTGTCCAAAACTAAGCCCGATCCAACGGTTAACGAAAGTGCAATCAAGGTTTTTCTGAGACTGGTTTAACAAAATCGGGAATAGGGTTACTCATCTCTTTTCTCTTTTGGTGGTTACCTTTTCTATCAAAATAGTCTCTCTCTTTTTCTCTCATAAACCTTTTTTTTTCCTAGATCCTTCGCAAAGCGTTTTTGAATGGATGACATCAGTTTTTATTTTATTCCTTTTTATCATTAGAAGAGGGTAATGTGATATTAAGTTGGTCATGAGAACGTGGTAATATGTGGGAACATGGTTTTTGAACCTAGTATTAAGTGGGGAAAGTAGTATTTCAACCTAAGCCATTTAACGGTTCCCGATTCATACTTTTATTATTATTATTATTATTATTATTATTATTATTATTATTATTATTATTATTATTATTATTATTATTATTATTATTATTATTATTATTATTATTATTATTATTATTAATATTATTATTATTACTATTAATATTATTACTAAAAATTAAAATAACACGACGATACAATAGTAACTATCACCAACAATTATCTCAACTTCTAATAAAGGAAAATATAAAAATAAAATAAAATGTCTCGATATTACACCTATCACCTACCACTTATCAATTATCACCTATCCCCTACCACTAGCATATCCCCTACTCCCTATATCCTCTATCCCTTATCACCAATCCTCAATATACCCTATACCCTAACACCTATCATCTATCCCATATCCCATATCCCTATCCCCTATCCCGTATCCCCTATATCCTATCCCCTATCTCCTTATCTCCTATCCCTCTATCCCCTATATCCCCTATATCCCCTATCACATATCCTATATCCCCTATCACATATCCTCTATCCCCTATCCTCTGTCCCTTGTCCCTTATCCCTTATACACTATTCTCTATCGCCTATCATTTATCACCTATCACCTATCTCATATCTCCTATGAACTATCACTTATCAACTACCACTTATCAATTATCACTTATCAACTATCACCTATCACCTATCACCTATCACCTATCACCTATCACCTATCACCTATCACCTATCACCTATCACCTATCACCTATCACCTATCACCTATCACCTATCACCTATCACCTATCACCTATCACCTATCACCTATCACCTATCACCTATCACATATCACCTATCACCTATCACCTATCACCTATCACCTATCACCTATCACCTATCACCTATCACCTATCACCTATCACCTATCACCTATCACCTATCACCTATCACCTATCACCTATCACCTATCACCTATCACCTATCACCTATCACCTATCACCTATCACCTATCACCTATCACCTATCACTTATCACCTATCACCTATTACCTATGACCTATCCTCATATCCTCTATATCCCATACTCCCTATATCTCATATTCCCTATCCCCCGTATCCCCTATCCTCCTATCCCCTATTTCCTATGTATCCCTTGTCCCCTATATCCCCTATCCCCTATATCCCCTATCCCCTATATCCCCTATCCCCTATCCCCTTTCCTCTATATCCTCTATCCCCTATCTCATATATCTTATCTCCTATCACTTATCCCTTATCCCATATTCCCTATATCCCATATCCCTTCTCCTTTATCCTTGGTATCCTCTATCCCCTATATCCCCTATCCTCTATATCCTTTATCCCTTATCCCCTATCCCCTATTCCCTATCCCCCAACCCCTATATCACCAATCCTCTATCCCGTTTCACATATCACCTATCACCTATCCTCTATCCCTTGTCCCCTATCACCTATCTCCAATCTCCTATGAGTTATCACTTATCAACTATCACTTATCAATTATAACTTATCAGCTATTACTTATCACTAATTAGCTACCACTTATCAATTATCCCCTATCACCAATCACCTATTATCATCTATCACTTATCCCCTATCCCCTATCCCCAATATCTCTTATCCCCTATCCCTTATCCCCTATCACCTATCACAAATCCCTTATCTCGTTTGACCTATCACTTATCCTCTATCCCCTATCCCTTGTCCCTTGTCCCCTATCACCTATCACATATCTCCTATCTCCAATGAGCTATCACTTATCAACTACCACTTTTCAATTAGTTATCACTTATTATTTATTAGCTACCACTTATCAATTATCAATTATCCCCTATCCCTATCACCTATCACCTATCACCTATCACATATCACTTATCAATTATCCCCTATCCCTTATCACATATCACCTATCACCTATCACATATCACTTATCAATTATCCCCTATCCCTTATCACATATCACCTATCACCTATCACATATCACCTATCACCAGTCACCAATCACCAATCACCAATCACCTATCACATATCACCTATCACCTATCACCTATCACCTATCACCTATCACCTATCACCTATCACCTATCACCTATCACCTATCACCTATCACCTATCACCTATCACCTATCACCTATCATCTATCACCTATCACCTATCACCTATCACCTATCACTAGCAATGGCAATTAGACCCAAACCCAATGGGTACCCGCAAAAAAACCCCACAATAAGTAGGGTAAAAACCTGCATAATGGGTATGGGCACGGTAATGGGTAACTACTCGCACCCGCACTTTTATAAATATATTATTTATTTATTTATTATATTAATGTTTAGTTTAATTAATTATTTTCCTTTATGTTTTAATATCTATTAATATCATTGGACCATTACATTATTTATAATCAAATCAAAAGATAAACGTTTGCAAACTTTTTAAGAATTTGATTATGATGAATAGTTAATAATTGCGACTTTATAACTAAGAGTTATATCTTATTAATCGTGTCTTTATAATTATATTTGCAACTTCTTATCAATTGTTTTTACTGATCTCAAATAATATTTTCGTAAGACTTTAAACTTCTTAAAATATTATTATGGATATTTGAATGTGTATTGTAACGAGTGTTCATTTGAAATGTTTTGAGTTAGAAAATATTTTGGTTTATAATACTTTTTGATTGAATTTATGATATTTGGATATTTTTTGAATTTAATCACAAAATAATATTTATTGATCGATCTATTTTAGTTAAAGTGTGGGTAATGGGTATGGGTACATACACTTAGGTACCTAGAGGGTAAGGGTACGGGTATTAAAGTTGATACCCAAGAGTGTATGGGCACGGGTATGGGTAGTTTTTTAAACTGCGGGTATGGGGACGGGTACTATAGTACCCTACCTGTAATGCCCTGATTTTTAAAAGCGAGAGTGTATTTTTATTTTTCAAAACAAATTCATGAAACAAATAAATAAATAAGGGAAATACCTTTGGATAAATGTTTAAGTCATAACACAACGAGAATTAAGTCAATATAATTTACAAGCAGCGGAATAGTTTTTGAAATATGAATCCAAAGTATTTACACATCAAAAAGTCATGTTGACAATATTAGTATAGGTACAGTCTTCCAATTTAAAATAAACACAACCCAAAAGAAAGACATCTAGCCCCTATACGTCAACCTAATCTGATCATTCTACCAAAAACTATATACCCTGAGTGATCTTCACGCGCCCCGTAAGATCCTCCTAACATAGCTCTAGTCAGGCATTCCCATCTACATTCCCATCCACAGGGTACGAACCGGTAGGATTGTCTTGGCTCTCATCTGAGGGCAAAGCCCAGATTCCCACAATAGTTGTAAAGGGTCACCAACCGAAATTAACAGTTAACACATAACACTTAAGTTTTTAAATGCACAAAATAACCTTTCAACTAAGCATGCACCTTAAAAGGGTTTTCCATATGCTAAAAGTTCATACAATACTTGCCAAATAAAAATGAACTCAAAATAAGGTTTTTAATCAATTAAGTAATATATAACTGACCAATCCTTTGATGAATCAATTGAGCAATCGATTATCTGACTCAGAGTAAGAGTTTCTACTAAGCAAATCGATTGGGAAATCGATTTCTTAAAGGTTTTTAGTGAAACCTGTACTCTGGGCTTAAATCAATCGATTGGGCAATCGATTGAATGAATAACTGAGCCCCTATAACAAATCCAATCGATTGGCAAATCGATTTTGACCAAATAGCTGAGCTATTGTAATAGCCAAATCGATTGGTAAATCGATTAGTTCAATATCTTTTCAAGATTCAAGAAAACTGGAGACACAACAATCGATTGGGAAATCGATTTCTTAAATGGTTTTATGAAACATATTTACAAAATCGATTGGCACATCGATTTTGTCAAAATAGCTAAGCTCCTGTAACAAATCAAATCGATTGGCAAATCGATTTGGATAAATGGCTTTTCACAGAATCGATTTGGGAATCGATTTCCTTGAATGTTTTTCTAAAACTACATAAACTAACTCAATCACATTTACACACAACTCCAAAACATAACACTTAGCAATTTCAACACAATCACCACGACAACTTGAGTTTCGAAATAGTTTTACAATCAATAACACTTACACACAATATCAATACATAACACTTAGCAATTTCAACACAACTACCACGACAACTTGAGTTTCGAAATAGTTTTACAATCAATCACATTTACACACAATATCAATACATAGCACTTAGCAATTTCAACACAATTACCACGACATCTCAAGTTTAAACACTCAATCATAAACTTGAATCAAACACGACTCGTGTGCCAAGCACCCTAATGCAATTTGTATATGCCAAAATGCATGGACTCGGAATTCCAAACCAAAACCCTCCTCGAAGAGCCGTAAATCATAATTGTACCGGCTATCGCGGGCCGAAGTACCAATTACCGAGGTGCCACCTATCACAGGTCTGCACGATTTACTAAAAAGCGTAAACCATAAACGTATTGCCTATCCCGGGCCAGTACCGTTTACCGAGGTGCCACCTATCACGAGTTTGCACGGTTTACAAAAAAGAAATGTAAATCGTAAATGTACCGCCTATCACAGGCCAAAGTACTATTTACCAAGGTGCCACATATCACGGATCTGCACAATTTACAAAAAGCCGTAAATCGTAAATGTACCGCCTATCACAGGCCAAAGTACTATTTACCAAGGTGTCACCTATCACGGGTCTGCACAATTTACAAAAACGTAAATTGTAAATGTACCGCCTATCATAGGCCAAAGTATTATTTACCAAGGTGCCACCTATCACGGGTCTGCACGATTTACAAAAAAAAATGAAATGCATGAGCATACTGTGACTCCATCCAAGACAATCGTTAAGCAAATGCAGATATTAAAAGATTCCCCATTTTTATTACTCATTTAACTCTAACAATTTTCACAACAATCGTTAAGTAAACAAAGATATTAAAAGATTCCCCATTTCTAATACTCGTTTAACTCTAACGATTTTCCCTACAAACATTAAGTAAACAGAGATATTAAAAGATTCCCCATTTTTAATACTCGTTTAACTCTAATGATTTCCACGAAAACATTAAGTAAACGTAGATATTAAGAGATTCCCCATTCTTAATACTCGTTTAACTCTAATGGTTTTCAAATTCCACACAGAACATACTCAAACATATTAACAAATTCAATCCATAATTCACACCAAATCACATCAATTCATTTCTCCACAAAATCCAACCAAACACATCTCAAATTTCATTTCTTCAAAATCATACATAAATGAGTTAAATTCATTTTCCACAAAACACTCATCAATATCATCAAAACCCAACTCTAAGATTTTACCCATAAAAGCATTAGATTCATTTTCCCTAAATCAACACTTTAACCCTAACAAAATTCTTTTCCACACAACCACAGGTAAGTCCCTAAATGCAAACTAAAAGTTTGGAAGGAGCCCTTACCTTAACGTTAGCTTAAACGTGCGATTACGGTACCTCGAGTAAATCCGGTAAAATCTCTGCTCGCGACGTCGCTTCCAAAGTTGGTTCACTAGCACCGTAGCGTGGTGGTGAACAACTTTCCCTTCTGTCTCTTCGTGAAACGAAGCTTAGATCCAGACGAAATGTGGAGGTTTGTGTTTGACGGTTTTGAAATCCCTAACTCTGTTTTTCTTCGTTTTCGAATCAACGAGGAAGTATGAAGATGAGAAATCCTTGTCTTCTCACCCACTAAGCCTTGGGTTCCTATTTTTAAAGTCAAAGAAAGCAAAGAAAGAAAAACAAAAAAGGAGAAGGAAGGAGGATGATGGGTTTGCGGCGTGCTCGCTTCCTCTGTTTCTTTTGTTCATTTCCTTTCCAGCATATATATATATGTATATAACTTATAATACTATATATATATATATATATATATATATATATATATATATATATATATATATATATATATATATATTATACTTCAAACCAAACTCAAACGGATATCTAACAACTCTTACACACCTCACTTCATTCCCATTTCAATCTAATTTTATAAAATATCTACTCTCGTCGCAACTCAATTGTCAGATAAATTTTCAGCACCGAGTGATATTTTTAACAGAACTGCCCGGTATTAAATTCTTCGCAACGTAAATAAATTATTCTCTAACAAATAATTTTAATCGGGACTCCAAATATATTTTTGACATTAAATTCATTAATTACCAAAATACAATGATTTGACTAAAAAGCCTCAGAGTTCAACACTAAATACACTAAAATACATTAAGTGTAATTTAAAATTATGGGTCTTACACTACCCAAACCCTACCCATTGTCCTCCCTAATTGGGTATTGGTCTAATTGCCATCCCTACCCAAAACTAAACGCCCTCTAAATTTTTGTGTGCTTAGTGGGCCTATAGCGCACCTTTTTTAAAAAAAGAATCGATATTTTTTTTTAGAAATAAAGTTTTTCAATTTTTTCACTGATAAAAATTTTTCGATTTTTTTCTATTAAAAATGTCTGATTTTTTTTTTGGAAAAAAAATGTTCGATTTTTTTTCGATAAAAAATTTCTGATATTTTTTCGATAAAAAATTTCCGATTTATTTTCGATAAAAAATGTCCGATTTTTTTTGATAAAAAATGCCCAATTTTTTTCGATAAAAAGTTTCCGATTTTTTTTTGGATAAATTTTTTTTCAAGAAAAAAATCTCAATTAACAAAATATTTTGGACCTATAAGCCCCCAGAGCCCCTCTCATAAGCCCCATAAAATAATGACCGAAATTTTTAAAAAATTATTTTGATAAGGGGCCTAATAATAGAGGTTTGATAAAAAAAAAATTAAGAGAGCCTTGTAGTTGGGAGCTTTTTTGACAGCTCTAGCTTTAACCATTCAGCCATGGATGCTTGGCAAGAATCCTCGTAGCTCATGAATAACCAAATTCCAATTGAAGTGAAATCTATTGGATAAATTAATGATACAAAAAAAAAAGGTGTTACATTAAATTATATCAATTCCAATTCTGGGTTTTCGAATTGAAAGAGATAGTCCGAGAAATCAAAAATTCTCCCTATTTTTTTAGATTCGTAGACTTAATTCAATTCAGTTGTATCTTTCATTCACATTTTTTCCTTCAAGAGAGTTTGATAAAACTCTTAGATTCTCGAATTTGGAGTATAGTACTTTCACGCAATTCACAGGGTTCAACAAGCAATCGATAGAGTATAGTAATCGAAAGATGATAGAAAGAAAAAATGTCTATTTGACATAGTTTCTTCCTATACCTATGAATTCCATTGGACGCAGTAATGATACATTGGAAGACTCAAAGGATTCTTTCAATCAATAGGTTGATTGTTCCACTCTTGTATTTTCCAAAACCAAGAAAGATCTTTGAGAAATCTAGTTTTATTCAAGTAATGGATTCTAGCCAATTGAAAAGATCTTCCGATGAATTCGGGGATCATATCAATTCCATTAGGAATGAGGATGCGAAATATCATACACAGCTGAATAATCATTTATTTCCGAAAGAAATGTAAGAATTTGTTGGGAATCCCACAAGAGCCAATCGTTCTTTTTTCTCTGATAGATGGTCTGAACTTCATCTGGATTTGAATCTTACTATGAGATCTACTATAGATAAGAAATTATTTAACAAAGAAGAAGATGTTTCTTTTGTTCTTTCGAGGCAATCAGAAAATAAAGAAATAGCCAATCTAGTTAACATAATTATCTATTTACAAATCTTCATATTCTTCCTATTTCATCCGATTCAAGATGTGATATGGTTGCGAAGGATGTACTTTATATTTCCGATAATATTTCATTCTTGAACAAAAATCGACTTTTAGGTTTACTTCATCTATTCCATTACCGGAATAGGGGTTACTTGTTACATCACGATTTAAAATCAGAAGAGAGATTTCAAGAAATGGAAAATCTATTCAATCTATCAATAACCTGGTCGGATCTGATTCTTCCGGATTGTGTCAAAAACAATTCTTAAATGAGGTATTCAACTCCAAGGATGAATCAAAAAATAAATCCTTATTGGTTTTACCTCCACTTTTTACGAAGAGAATGAATCTTTTTATTCAAGGATCATCCAAAAATGGGGACAGACCTCTTACGGGAATTGTTTGGAAGACTGAAAACCTAAAAGAGTTGTATTTACTAAAAACCACATAATACAGTCATTCAATCAATATGGATTGATCTGAAATCAGAAGAAAATGTTTGATCCTCTTTTTTATATTTATCATAGCGAGAGATCCATGAATAGGGATCAAATTCATATAAATACAAATGGTCCAACGAAAGCAAGAATTTCCAAGAACATTTGGCCCATTTCAGTTATGAGAAAAATAGCTATTTTTAAGTTGTCTTCGATCGGTTCCATATTAATCCATATTCAATTGTTGGTCTCAGGTTATCAACAAAAAAGATTTGGTTAAGTCACTTTCTTTCTTTTTGTCCAAGTCTCTTCCCTTTTTGCCTAACTCACTTTTGTAAGAAATATGCCTCCTTGATATTGATTTTGATATAACTTTCAAACATACAATGTATATGCATTATTTGATAAATCTAATAGTGTAAGTTGAGATACATTTCAGGAAATCAATCAAGCAAAGATTAATCATATCAAAAGGCTTGAAGATTATGTGAAAAAGAATCAAACACTTGGACAAATCTTGGATCTCAAGCAATCAAGCAAAGATTGATGATAGTATACAAAGCTTGAAGATTATATGCAATTTTGTCTAGTGGTCATAGTATTTAATAGGTAGATTCATCATTATGGTCTCATATTTAAGTATTTTCCAAATTAAAGATGAAATCATAAAATAAGTAAGTAAATCAATCAAGTGGTAAATCGATTGATAAATCAACTAGGTAATCGATTTTCTAAAATTTTCACTGAGTTAATCGATTGGGAAATCGATTACTTAAATGTTTTTAATCAGGTATGTGTTCTGTGATTAAAGAAATCAATTGGACAATCGATTTGCAAATCAATTGGGTAATCGATTTTCTAACCCACAGAACAAAGCTTGTATTGAGTCAATCGATTGGCAAACCGATTACTAAAATATTTTTAATCAGGTCTGTGTTCTGTGATTAAAGAAATCGATTAGACAATCGATTTGATATATTTTTCTTAAGTTACAAGTTTTCTACTAATCGATTAGGAAATCGATTGCATGAATGAACTAGTTAATCATTTATCAGAAACATATTGCATAATCGATAGGCACATCGATTTTGAATAAATATCCAAGTTACTGGGACATGTTAAGTCGATTGGCAAATCGATTGAAGTAAATGTCTGAGTTAGTGGGAGAATTTAGCCAATTGCCAAATCGATTATGTTAATAAAAGAATCGACTGAGTAATCGATTGTTTTGATCTCTTTGTTTGAACAAAACAAGTATATTCGATTAGTCAATCGATTCTGATAAAAACTGAGTATCAGTTTCAAATATATGCATTAAAGGAATCGACTGAGTAATCGATTGTTTTGATCTCGTTGTTTGAACAAAACAAGTATAATCGATTAGTCAATCGATTTTGATACAAACTGAGTATCAGTTTCTGATATATGCATTAAAAGAATCGATTAGCAAATCGATTAGTTCATCTATTTTCAAGATTCTAGAAAAACAAGATACGCGATAATCGATTAGGAAATCGATTAAGCTGGTAATACACATTAATAAAATCGATTGGGAAATCGATTTGACTGAAGTTTTTCTGAAACTATATAAACTTTATCAATCACAATTTTCATAACAGTTAATACATTTTGAAAGAACTTAAAGTTTTCATTGGCTACTCGAAAATTACACTTTGAGAGAAACTGTTATAACTCACAAATATCAATTGGCAAAATACTTAGAGTGTGAGATTTGTGTGATTGAATAAAGTGTTCTTAGTTCTTAGTTCTTGTTGTAAGAAACAAACTTTGTAAAAGAAAGTGTTGAAAATCCAGTATTGTGAAACTGGTGGTTATCTTTTAGGGTGTGTGATCATCTAAAAGAAACCTCAACCTGATCTTGCTAGAGCTTGGCGAGTAGCTCTTAAGGATAGGTTGGTATTTGTAGTATTGTGAGGTTGAGTTAGATGTATAGGCAATGAGGTGCCGGAAAGTCTGTAAAAATACTCAAATCATTACTAGTGAAGGCTGAAATCTTTGAGTGATTTCAGGACTGGATGTAGACTATCGAATCGATAGTCGAACCAGTATAAAAATCCCTGGTGCACACTTTTCTATCTCTAAACTCTTTATATTGATAATGCATGTGTTCTTGTATGTTTGTTCTAGAAAGTTTGTTTTGAATAAGTTATGAATATATTACTGTTATGTTCTTGAATGTTTTTGAATAATCTTTTGAATCTATCACTGTTAAATTGGAATTAATATTAAACAAGTTGGTTTTAATATTAAGTTCATCACTTAGAAAGAAATTGTATAATTTGGTCAATAATCTTGTGTATAACTTTCTAAGGATAGAGGCCATTAAACCAACAACTTCCTTTTTTCTTTGTAAGTTTTGGGAGTATCCCGGTTCATAGGTCCGAGATCCACATCACTGAATTGAAACGTCCAAATGATCCACTCGGGAATCCATTGTTAGAATCAATAGGTCTTCAAATCGTTCATTTGAAAGAAAAAAAAAATAAACCCTTCTTATTGGATGACTATTATACTTCCCAAAAATCGAAATTATTGATCGATGAAGGAACAATATCACCCTTTATGTTCAATAAGATACCAAACGGGATGGTTGACTCATTGACTCATTAGACAATCGATTTGCACATCCATTGAGAAATCGATTTTGTGATTCACAGAACAAAGATTTTGCTGATTTAATCGATTGGGAAATTGATTTTGTGATTCATAGAACAAAGATTTTGCTGATTTAATCGATTCGGAAATCGATTTTGTGATTCACAGAACAAAGATTTTGCTGACTTAATCGATTGGGAAATCGATTTCTTAAATGGTTTTATCAGACCTGTGTCCTGTGATTAAGTAAATCGATTGAACAATCGATTGAAGTAAATAGCTGAGCCACTATAACAAGCGAAATCGATTGGCAAATCGATTTTACTAAATAGCTAAGCTATTGTAACAAGCCAAATCGATTGGCAAATCGATTAGTTCAATATATTTTCAAGATACAAAAAAGCAAGAAACGTAATAATCGATTAGGCAGTCGATTAAGCTGGTATTTCTTTTTAACAGAATCGATTGGGAAATCGATTTTTCTACAGTTTTTCTAAAAATACATAAGCTGAATCCATCACAATTACACACAATTCCAAAACATAACACTTAGCAATTATAACGCAATCACCACGACAACTTAAGTTTTGAAATGGTTTTGCAATCAATCACACTCACACACAATTCCAAAACACAACACTTTGCAATTATAGCACAATCACCACGACAACTTGAGTTCAAACGCCCAATCATAATCTTGAATCAAACACGACTCGTGTGCTAAGCACCCTAATGCAATACGTATATGCCAAAATGCATGGACTCGGAATTCCAAACCAAAACCCTCTTCGAAGGGCCGTAAATCATGATTGTACCGTCTATCACAGGCCAAAGTACTAAATTATCGAGGTGCCACCTATCACGGGTCTGCACGATTTACTAAAAAGCGTAAATCGTAAACATACCGCCTATCACAGACCGAAGTACTATTTACCGAGGTGCCACCTATCACGGGTCTGCATGATTTACTAAAAAGAAACGTAAATCGTAAATGTACCGCCTATCACAGGCCGAAGTACTATTTACCGAGGTGCCACCTATCACGGGTCTACACGATTTACTAAAAAGAAACGTAAATCGTAAATGTACCGCCTATCACAGGCCGAAATACTATTTACCGAGGTGCCATCTTTCACGGTTTTGCACGATTTACCAAAAATGAGATGCATGAGCATACTCTGACTCTATCCACGATAATCGTTAAGTAAATGCAGATATTAAAAGATTCCACATTTTTAATACTCATTTAACTCTAACAATTTTCACGACAATCATTAAGTAAACAAAGATATTAAAAGATTCCCCATTTTCAATACTCGTTTAACTCTAATGACATTCAAATTCCCCACAGAGCATACTCAGACATATTCTCAAATTCTATCCACAATTCACACCAAATCACATCAGTTCATTTTTCCACAAAATCCACACAAACACATCTAAAAATTTATAAGTATTAATTTTGAACACGTCAAATACGACAAACACAAATCATCACAACCCACCACTCAAACACATCAAATTTCATTTCCTCAAAATCATACATAAATGAGTTAAATTCATTTTCCACGAAACACTCATCAATATCACCAAAACCCAACATTAAAATTTCACCCATAAAAGTATTAAATTCATTTTCTCCAAATCAACACTTCAACCCTAACAAAATTCTTTTCCACACAACCACAGATAAGTCCCTAAATGCAAACTAAAAGTTTGGAAGGAGCCCTTACCTTAACGTTAGCTTTAACGAGCGATTACAGTACCGCGAGTAAATCCGGTAAAATCTCCGCTCGCGATGTCGCTTCCAAAGTTGGTTCACTAGCACCGTTGCATGATGGTGAGCAACAATGCCTTCTATCTCTTCGCGAAACAAAGCTTAGATCTAGATGAAACGTGAAGGTTTGTGTTCGACGGTTTGAAAATCCCTAACACCATTTTTCTTTGTTTTCAAATCAAAGAGGAAGAATGAAGCTGAGAAATTATTTGCTTTCTCACCCACCAAGCCTTGGGTTACTTTTCTTGAAGCAAAATAAGGAAAAAAGAACACAAAACCAAAGAAGAAGAAAGGAGGAAGAAGAGGAAGTGTCGCGAGGCAGAGGAAGAAACGTTCTGTTTCCTTTTCCTTTTTCCTTACTTCTATTTTCTTTTCTTTCTATTTTCTTTTTTTCCTTTCTATTTCGTTTTCTTTTCCCTCCAACGAAATATATATATATATATATATATATATATATATATATATATATATATATATATATATATATATATATATATATATATATATATATATATATATTAATTATAACTTAACAATTATCTCAAAAAATCTAGATATTTATTAAAATTACCATTTCACCCATAACCTCTCCAAACAACTTTTTGTTAAAAATATCTACTATCGTCACAACTCAATTGACAGATACAATTTTTAGCAACTCGAGATATTTTTAACAAAACTCCCCAGAATTAAATTATTCGTAAAAGATTCACCGCAGTTAATTTAATTTATTTATCGACGAGTAATTTTAATCGGGCATCAAAATATCTTTTTGGTCATTTAAACTCCCAAAATATTAATAACTTGGCTAAAAAGCCTCCGAATTCAATACCAAAATCCACTAAAATACATAAAGTATAATTTAAAATTATGGGTCTGACAATTGGCTAAATCCAATGAAACCTTTTTATAGAAGTTCATTGATATCTTCTTTTTATAAAGTAAATCGACTTCGATTCTTGAATAATCTATATAACTTATGTTTCAATTGTAATAAAAGATTATCATTTTATGTGGAAAGCTTATGTATAAATAATTATGATTTTATGTATGAACAATTACTCAATATTTTGTTCATTCGAAAGAAAATATTTTATTTGTGCAGTCATAAACAAAAACATTTTTTTGGAGAAATATACTCTTTCACCAATCGAGTTAGGGGTATCTAACATATTGATATCTAACAATTTTCCGCAAAGTGGTGATGAAGGATATAACTTGTACAAATCTTTCCATTTTCCAACTCGATATGATCCATTGGTTCGTAGAGCCATTTACTTAATCGAAGACATTTCTAGAACACCTCTAATAGATGAAGAAATAGTCAATTTTGAAAGAACTTATTGTGAATCTCTTTCTTATATGAATCTACCTAATTCAGAAGGGAAGAACTTGCTTCAGTATCTCAATTTCAATTCAAACATAGGTTTGATTCACACTCCATATTCTGATAAATATTTACCATCCGAAAAGAGGAAAAAACGTAGTCCTTGTGTAAACAAATGCCTTGAGAAAGGGCAGATGTATAGAGCCTTTCAAAGAAAAAGAAATAGTGCAATAGTGCTTTTTCAACTCTCTCAAAATTGAAACAACTCTACCCATATATAATATCATGGTTCCTTACCACGATAGGGCACAAATATATAAAGTTGATATATTTAGATACTTTTTCAGAACGTTTGGGGATACTAAATCGAAATCCTAAATTTCAAAAATTCCTATACATTTTTAATGATATTATGTATGGATCAGAGCAAATTATTTGAGAAAAATTGTGTCTTTTACAACGGAATCCTATAATAATAATCTTCTGGAGTTGTGCGAAAAAATTTATCATGTAAATAATGAGTCACCATTCATATTGACACATATGAGATCGCTAAATATTCAGGAGTTGCAATTTTCAATTCTTTTCTTTCTTATTATTATTGGATATCTCATCCATACACATGTTTTCTTTATTTTTGGATTCTATAGTCAGTTACAGGCAGAGTTTGAACAGGTCAAATCTTTGATGATTCCTTCCTACATGATTGAGTTACGAAAACGTTTGGATAGGTATCCTACATCCAAATTGTAATCGTTCTGGTTAAATAACATCTTTCTTGTTGCTCTGGAACGATTAGGAAATTTTCTAGAAGAAAGACGATCTTCTGATTCTGGCAACAACGAGCTAAGGGGTGGCAATCCTGCTTATGGGGTTAAATATGTACGTTCGAAGAAGAAAAAATATCATCGATCTCATAATTTAATTTATTTATCGACGAGTAATTTTAATTGGACATCAAAATATCTTTTTGGTCATTTAAACTCCTAAAATATTAATAACTTGGCTAAAAAGCCTCCGAATTCAATACCAAAATCCACTAAAATACATAAAGTATAATTTAAAATTATGGGTCTGACAATTGGCTAAATCCAATGAAACCTTTTCATAGAAGTTCATTGATATCTTCTTTTTATAAAGTAAATCGACTTCGATTCTTGAATAATCTATATAACTTATGTTTCGATTGTAATAAAAGATTATCTTTTTATGTGGAAAGCTTATGTATCAATAATTATGATTTTATGTATGAACAATTCCTCAATATTTTGTTCATTCGAAAGAAAATATTTTATTTGTGCAGTCATTAACAAAAACATTTTTTTTTGGAGATATATACTATTTCACCAATCGAGTTAGGGGTATCTAACATTTTGATATCTAACAATTTTCCGCAAAGTGGTGATGAAGGATATAACTTGTACAAATCTTTCCATTTTCCAACTCGATATGATCCATTGGTTCGTAGAGCTATTTACTCAATCGAAGACATTTCTAGAACACCTCTAATAGATGAAGAAATAGTCAATTTTGAAAGAACTTATTGTGAATCTCTTTCTTAAATGAATCTACCTAATTCAGAAGGGAAGAACTTGCTTCAGTATCTCAATTTCAATTCAAACATAGGTTTGATTCACACTCCATATTCTGATAAATATTTACCATCCGAAAAGAGGAAAAAACGTAGTCCTTGTGTACACAAACTCCTTGAGAAAGGGCAGATATATAGAGCCTTTCAAAGAAAAAGAAATAGTGCAATAGTGCTTTTTCAACTCTCTCAAAATTGAAACAACTCAACCCATATATAATACCATGGTTCCTTACCTCGATAGGGCACAAATATATAAAGTTGATATATTTAGATACTTTTTCAGAACGGTTGGGGATACTAAATCGAAATCCTAAATTTCAAATATTGCTATACATTTTTAATGATATTATGTATGGATCTGAGCAAATTATTCGGGAAAAATTGTGTCTTTTACAACGGAATCCTATAATAATAATCTTCGGGAGTTGTGTGAAAAAATTTATCATGTAAATAATGAGTCACCATTCATATCGACACATATGAGATCGTTAAATTCTTCGTAAAAGATTTATCGCAGTTAATTTAATTTATTTATCGACGAGTAATTTTAATCGGGCATCAAAATATCTTTTTTGTCATTTAAACTCCCAAAATATTAATAACTTGGCTAAAAAGCCTCCGAGTTCAATACCAAAATCCACTAAAATACATAAAGTATAATTTAAAATTATGGGTCTTACATTACTACCCCCCTAAAATTAGTTTCTTCCTCGAAACTACGCGTCGATAAATAACTCTAAGTGTTGTTCTCTCATTTTGCTCTCCAGTTCCCAAGTCGCATCTCCAGTAATTGGGTTCCAAATCACCTTGACCAACGAAACATCCTTGGTCCTCAATCGCTTTATCTTCCTGTCATCAATTCTCACAGGTGGTACTTCGAATGACAAGTTATCCTTTAGTTGGATTGTGTCTGGTTCTATCACATGAGATGGATCTGCAAGATATTTCCTTAATTGTGACACATGAAACACGTCATGAATATTGGACAGTATCGGAGGCAATGCAATTCGATAAGCAACAGGCCCAATTCGTGCAGAAATCTGATATTGTCCAATGAATTTCGGAGTCAATTTCTTCGATTTCAAAGCTCTACCAACTCCAGTAGTAGGTGTGACTCTTAGAAATACATGGTCACCCTGTTCGAATTCTAAAAGTCTGCGACGCTTGTCTGCGTAACTCTTCTGACGATCTTGTGAAGTCTTCATTTTCTCCTTGATCTTCTTTACCTTAGCTGTAGTCTGTTGTACCATCTTTGGTCCGACAATCATACTTTCACCGTCCTTATACCAACACAAGGGCGTTTGACACTTGCGCCCATATAAAAGCCTCATATGGTGACATTCCAATACTTGCGTGGAAACTATTGTTGTAGGTGAACTCAATCAACGGAAGTACATCATCCCAACTTCCTCTATCATCTAATACACATGTTCTCAATAGATCTTCCAGGGACTGATTTGTCCTTTCAGTTTGTCCGTCCGTTTGTGGATGGTAAGCTGAACTCAATCGTAGTTTCGTTCCCAACGCTTCGTGCAATGCTCCCCAAAAAAGCGATGTGAACTTCGGATCATGTTCTGATACAATACTCGATGGTACTCCGTGTAATCTCACAATTTCAGCAATGTAGATCTTTGTTAGCTTATCTACCTTATAGGTGGTCTTTACTGGAAAAAAGTGTGCGGATTTAGTCAGTCGATCCATTATCACCCATATAGAATCATTCTTTCTCCTTGTTTTAGGCAATCCAGTTATAAAATCCATGGAAATGTTGTCCCACTTCCATTCAGGTATATCTAAAGGTTGCAACATCCCCGCAGGTCGCTGATGTTCCACCTTCGCTTTCAGACAAGTTGATACATACTCCGCTACATGTTTCTTCATTCCTGGCCACCAATAATTCTGCCTCAAATCCTGATACATCTTTGTTACTCCAGGATGAATACTCAACTTACTCTTATGAGCCTCTTCTAAAATTGTTTTCCTCATATCTGTAATTTCTGGTACACAAATCCTACCATTACATCGCAAAATATTATCTGATCCAATCTTAAACTCAGTTGTCTTCCCTTGAACTATTAGGTTCCTCTTCTCTTGAATTAAGACGTCATCTTGAGAATTTGCAATGTCTTCAAGTAGTCCACACGAAATCTTAATCATTCCGAATTTCAAAATTCCCGATGCAAACTCTACGTTCAAGTGTAGGTCTCTAAAAGCTTCCCACAACTCTTGTTGTCTAGCCATAATTGTTGAAGACACCGATACATTTCTTCTACTCAAAGCATCAGCCACTACATTGGCCTTCCCAGGGTGGTGTGAAATCAAAATCCTTGAGAGTTTCCATCCATCGTCTCTGGCGCATGTTCAATTCCTTCTGATCAAACAAATATTTCAAACTTTTATGGTCACTGAACACTGTGAACGTGCACCCATATAAATAGTGCCTCCAGATCATTAATGCAAAAAAAACAGCAGCAAGCTCCAAATCATGAGTAGGATAGTTTCTCTCATGAATCTTCAATTGCCTTGAGGCATAAGCTACAGCTTTCTTGTGTTGCATCAGAACACATCCCAAACCTTGGTGAGATGCATCACAATAAACTTCATAGGGTTCTTCTGATTGCGGTAATACCAATACTGGTGAGGTCGTCAATTTTCTCTTTAGTAACTGAAAATTTTCCTCACACTTCTCCGTCCATGTGAACGGTTGATCTTTTCTGGTAAGTTGTGTCAATGGAGTCACAATCATAGAAAAACCTTCAATAAACCTCTTGTAGTACCCTGCCAGTCCTATGAAACTTCGTATGTCAGTGACAGTCTAAGGTTGTTTCCAAGCAAGAACCGCCTCAATCTTAGCTGGATCTACAGCGATTCCTTCCTTGGTTATCACATGTCCTAAGAAATTCACTTCTTCTAGCCAAAACTCACACTTCGACAGATTGGCATACAATTGCTTCTCGCGTAAAATCTCAAGAACTAGACGTAAATGTTCTCCATGCTCTTCTTCAGTTCTTGAATAAATTAATATATCGTCAATGAACACCACAACAAATTTATCAAAGAATGGATTAAAGATTCTGTTCATGTAGTCCATGAAAACTGTTGGTGCATTGGTAACTCCAAACGGCATAACAAGATATTCATAATGTCCATAACGGGTTCTGAAAACAGTTTTTTGAATATCTCCTTCCCTTACTCGAATCTGATGGTAACCCGACTTCAAGTCAATCTTCGAAAATATTGCGGCCCCTCTCAACTGATCCATCAAATCCTCGATGCGTGGCAAAGGATAACGATTCTTAATAGTTGCCTTATTAAGCTGTCTATAATCCACACATAAGCATGAGTTTCCGTCCTTCTTCTTGACTAGCAACACCGGAGCTCCCCATAGTGATACACTTGGCCTAATAAATTTCTTCTACAATAAATCTTCAATTTGGCCTTTTAGCTCATTTAATTCCAATGGTGACATCCGATACGGCGCAGTTGAAATTGGTCCGGTTCCTGGGTGCAAATCAATGAAGAACTCCACTTCTCTTATTGGAGGTAACCCTGGAATTTCCGTTAGAAATATGTTCTGGTATTCCTTTACAAGTACTACGTCTTCTATGTTCACATTCACCTTTGCATCCACGTTGGCCAAAGACAGAAACTCATGAGTTCCTTCTCTTAATGACACTCCGAGTTTGTTAGTAGCTAGATACTTAACAACTCCTGGTTCGGGTAAAAGAACTATTTTGAGAGCACAGTCTATGATCACATAATGATACGACATCCAATCCATACCGAGAATGCCCTCGAGTGATTGTAGAGGTAAACAAATTAAATTAATCAAGAAATCCCTATTTTGTATAGTTACTTGACAATGTAAACATGCATAATTTACTGTCAAAGTCTTAGCAGGTGTAGAAACAACCAAATCAAAAGGTAGAGACGACACAGATAACTTCAAACGATTCACACAATCCATAGCAATGAAGGAATGGGTTGCCCCCGAATCAAAAAGTGCAGTTAGAGTGTTACCTGCAATCTCACAGTCACGTTGAATCAGATTGCCAGATGGATTTCCAGCTTCAGCACTCACGCAATAAACGCATCCTCTAGCAGTAGGACGAGTAGCCCAAGTTACATTCACAACTGGTTCCACCTTCGGAGCCGTGCAATCCCTTGCCATGTGCCCTGGCTTCTGACAATTGTAGCAGGTGAGAATATTAGGGTTCAAGCGCTAGCATAATGTCCCTCTTCCCCACATCGGAAACATCGAACCACTTGTCCCAATTGTCTTCCGAAATTCTGGTTCCCTGGGCGATTCTGCCCACCGTTGTTATTTTGTGGTCGATTATAAGGTTTAGCAACTTGCTTTCCCCTGTTGTTCTGATGATTAACCCGACTAGGCCCTCTTGAACTAAAATTCCCTCCTCGGCTAGCCCTCTTATTCTTCATATCCTCAACTTCTCTACATTTTTCCACAAGAACTTGGAAACGTTGAAAAACCTGAAATGCCTTGATAGCGATTCGAACTTAGCAGCATATTCGCCCACGGTCATGTTCCCCTGATGCAGTTTCAGAAAATCATCGCCCAGTTTAGTCCTAGTACTCATCGGGAAGTATTTTTCTAAAAACTTCCTTTTGAACGATTCCCAATTCACCTCCTCGTGTGCTGATCTCATCAACAATCTTGCACTCCTCGACCAGTACTCAGCATCCCCTAATAACATATATGTGACATAGTTAACCTTCACTCCCGCCTGACAGTTAATCATTTCGAAGATCTTTTCCACTTCTTGGATCCATTGATCCGCTTTCTCAGAATTCTCATCCCCCTTAAACTTGGGAGGTGTAACACCCCGAATTTCAAAGCGAGGGTGTATTTTTTTTTTTTCAAAACAAATTCATATAAAAAGGAAACACACAAATAAAATACCTTTGAATACATATTTAAGTCATTGTAATTTAAAAGCAGCGGAAAAATATGCATCCAAAGAATTTACACATCAAAAAGCGGTACATGGAATCCATCGAATATAACATGTCATGTTGACAATATTAGTACATGTACAGCCTTCCAATTTAAAATAAACGCAATCCAAAAGAAAGACATATGTTCCCTCTATGTCAACCTAATCTGATCATTCTACAAAACAAACTAAACACTATACACCCCGAGTGATCTCCACGCGCCCCGTAAGATCCTCCTAACGTAGCTCCAGTCAAGCATTCCCATCTCCATCCTCATCCACAGGGTATGAACCGGTAGGATAGTCCTGGCTCTCATCTGATGGCAAAGCCCAAATTTCCACAATAGTTGTAAAGGGTCACCAACCGAAATTAACAATTAACACATAACATTTAAGTTTTAAATGCACAAAATAACCTTTCAACTTAGCATGCACCTTAAAAGGATTTTCCATATGCTAAAAGTTCATATAATACTTGCCAAGTGAAAATGAGATCAAATAAAGTCTTAAATCAATCAAGTAATAAACAACAAACCAATCCATTGATGAATCAATTGAGAAATCGATTATCTAGCTCAAAATAAGAATTTCCACTAAGCAAATCGATTGGGAAATCGATTGCTTGAAGGTGTTTTTGTAAAATCTGTACTCTGGGCTTTAATCAATCGATTTGGAAATCGATTGAATGAATAGTTGATCCCCTGTAACATATCCAATCGATTGCCCAATCGATTTTTTCCAAATAGCTGAGCTGCTGTAATGGCCAAATCGATTGGTAAATCGATTGTTTCAATATATTTTCAAGATTCAAGAAAACAGGAAGCATACCAATCGATTGCCAAATCGTTTTCTTAAATGGTTTTGAAAAACAGATTATAAAATCGATTGGCAAATCGATTTTGTCAAATTAGCGAAGTCCCTGTAACTCATCAAATCGATTGGGAAATTGATTTCCCTGCATATTCTTCCAAAAGAACATAAACTAACTCAATCACATTCATACACAACTCCAAATCTTAACACTTAGCAATTCTCACACAATTACCACGACAAATTGGGCTTCGAAATTGTAACACCCCGATTTTCAAAGCGAGGGTGTATTTTTTTTCAAAAGAAATTAAAATAAAACAGAGAAATAAATGAGGTAATACATTTGGATAAATAATTAAGTCATTAAAATTTACAAGCAGCGGAAAAGTTTCTCGAAATATGAATCCAAAATATTTACACATCAAAAAGTGGTACATGTAACCCATCGATAATAACATGTCTAGCTGACAATATTAGTATAGGTACAGTCTTCCGTTTTAAAATAAATACAATTCAAAAGAAAGACATTTGTTCCCTCTATGTCAACCTAATCTGATCATTCTACAAAACAATACTAAACGCCCTGAGTGATCTCCACGCGCCCCTAACATAGCTCCAGTCAGGCATTTCCCTCTACATTCCCATCCACAGGGTACAAACCGGTAGGATTGTCCTGGCGCTCATCTGAGGGCAAAGCCCAGATTTCCACAATAGTTGTAAAGGGTCACCAACCGAAATTAACAGTTAACACATAACATTTAAGTTTTTAAATGCACAAAATAACCTTTCAACTAAGCATGCACCTTAAAAGGATTTTCCATATGCTAAAAGTTCATATAATGCTTACCAAATGAAAATGAAATCAAAACAAGATTATCTAACTCAAAATAAGAATTTCAACTGAGCCAATCGATTGGGGCAATTGATTTCCTGAAAGTTTTTAGTGAAAACTGAACTCTGGGCTTAAATCAATCGATTGGGGAAATCGATTGAATGAAAAATTGAGCCCCTGTATTGAAGCCAATCGATTTACCAAATCGATTTCGTCAATTTTGCTGAGCTCCTATAATGAATCCAATCGATTTGCTAAATCGATTTCTTAAATGGTTTTGAAAAACATATTACAAAATCGATTGGGTAAATCAATTTTGGCAAATTTGCGAAGTCCCTGTAACTCATCAAATCGATTGGGAAATCGATTCCCCTGTAAATTCTTCCAAAAATACATAAACTAACTCAATCACATTCATACACAACTCCAAATCTTAACACTTAGCAATTCCCACACAAATACCACGACAAATTGGATTTCGAAATAGTTTTACAATCCATCATACTTTCACACGATATTCAATACATAACACTTAGCAAAATCATCACAATCACAATGACATCTCAAGTTCAAACACTCAATCATACACTCGAATCAAAACACGACTCGTGTGCCAAGCACCCTAATGCAATGCGTATATGCCAAAATGCATGGACTCGGAATTCCAAACCAAAACCCTCCTCGAAGGGCCGTAAATCATAATTGTACCGCCTATTGCAAGCCAAAGTACCAATTACCGAGGTGCCACCTATGACGGGTCAGCACGATTTACTAAAAAGCGTAAATCATAAACGTACCACCTATCACGGGTCAGTATTGTTTACCGAGGTGCCACCTATCACGGGTCAGCACGATTTACTTAAAGAAAAAGCGTAAGTCGTAAATGTACCACCTATCACTGGCCAAAGTACTACTTACAGAGGTGCCACCTATCACGGGTCAGCACAACTTACCAAAAACGTAAATCGTAAACGTACCACCTATCACGGGTCATTACTGTTTACCGAGGTGCCACCTATCACGGGTCAGCACAATTTACCAAAATGAAATGCATGAGCATACACTGACTCCATCCACAACAATCGTTAAGTAAATGCAGATATCAAAAGATTCCCCATTTTTAATACTCATTTAACTTAAACGATTTTCACAACAACATTAAGTAA
Source organism: Cicer pinnatifidum (assembly GCA_037974775.1). Taxonomy (NCBI): domain Eukaryota; kingdom Viridiplantae; phylum Streptophyta; class Magnoliopsida; order Fabales; family Fabaceae; genus Cicer; species Cicer pinnatifidum. Next base: position 48,095,724 of record JBBPBR010000004.1, read on the forward strand.
ACAAGTCATTAAGAGATTCCCCATTCTTAATATTCATTTAACTTAAACGATTTTCACAACAAACATTAAGCAAACAGAAATATTAAGAGATTCCCCATTCTTATTACTCTTTTAACTTAAACGATTTTCCAAAACAAACATTAAGTAAACAAGACATTAAGAGATTCCTCATTCTTATTACTCATTTAACTTAAACGATTTTCACAAACATTAAGTAAACAGAAATATTAAGAGATTCCCAATTCTTAATACTCTTTTAACTTAAACGATTTTCCAAAACAAACATTAAGTAAACAAGACATTAAGAGATTCCCCATTCTTAATACTCATTTAACTTAAACGATTTTCACAAACATTAAGTAAACAAGTCATTAAGAGATTCCCCATTCTTAATACTCATTTAACTTAAACGATTTTCACAACAAACATTAAGCAAACAGAAATATTAAGAGAGTCCCCATTCTTAATACTCTTTTAACTTAAACGATTTTCCAAAACAAACATTAAGTAAACAAGACATTAAGAGATTCCCCATTCTTAATACTCATTTAACTTAAACGATTTTCACAAACACACATTAAGTAAACAAGACATTAAGAGATTCCCCATTCTTAATACTCATTTAACTTAAACGATTTTCACAAACACACATTAAGTAAACAAGACATTAAGAGATTCCCCATTCTTAATACTCATTTAACTTAATGGTTTTCAAATTCCACACAAAACAAACTCAAACATACTTTCACATTCAATCCACAATTCACACCAAATCACATCAATTCATTTTTCCACACAAACCACACAAAATACATCTCAAATTCTGTAATTATCAATTATGAACACGTCGGAAACGACAACACAAATCAACACAATCCATCACTGAAACACAACAAATTTCATTTACTTAAAATCATACATAAATAAGGTAAATTCATTTTCCATGAAACATTCATCAATATCACCCGAAACCCCACATTAGAATTTCACCCATAAAACATTAAATTCGTTTTTCCCCAAATCAACACTTCAACCCTAACAAATTCTTTTCCACACAACCACAAGTAAGTCCCAAAATGCAAACTAAAAGTTTGGAAGGAGCCCTTACCTTCACGTTAGCATTAACGTGCGATTACGGTACCGCGAGTAAATCCGGCAAAATCTCCGCTTGCAACGTCGCTTTCAAAGTCGGTTCCCTAGCACCGTAGCGTGGTAGTGAGCAACTTTCCCTTCTATCTCTTCACGAAACGAAACTTAGATCTAGATGAAACGGAGAGGTTTGTGTTTGACGGTTTTGAAATCCCTAACTCCGTTTTTGAATCCGGGAAGAAGGAAGAAGCTGGAAACTTGTTCCTACTCACCCACAATCCTTGGGTTTCTACTCTTGAACAAAATGAAGCAGCAAAAATGGAGGTAGAGGGAAGAAGGCTCGCGAGGCAGGGAGGAAGAAGAAGTTCACGCGAGCTGAGAGGAAATGATTTTCTTTTTCCTTTCTTCCTTTTTCCCTCCTTTATATTTCCTTTATTTTTTCTTTCCATTTCCTTTTTCCTCTTTTCCTTCCAAACATATACATATATATTACTAATAATAATAATATATAATATATAATATATATATATATAATATGTATATATAATAATTAAACCTAAACCAATAAATATCTAACAACTCTCACATCCATCACTTCAATCACATCTCCAACTATTTTGATAAAAATATCTACTCTCGTCGGAACTCAATTGTCAAATACAATTTTCAACAACCTGAGATATTTTGAACAAAACTGCCCAGAATTATATTCTTCGAAACTTAAATAAATTATTATTCGACAAATAATTTTAATCCAATTTCCAAAAATATATTTACGGCCTTTAACTCACTAAATACCGAAAACTGAGTTAAAAGCCTAAGCAATTTAACACAAAATACCCTAAAATTGTATAATTTAGGATTTTAAATTAAGGGTCTTACAGAAATAGTTTTACAATCCATCACACTTACACACGATAATCAATACATAACACTTAGCAATTTCAACACAATTACAACGACAACTTGAGTTTCGAAATAGTTTTGCAATCAAACATGCTATCACACAGTTCCAAAACATAGCACTTAGCACTTATAACACAATCACTACAACATCATGAGCTTCGAAATACTTTTGCAATCAAACATGCTATCACACAATTCCAAACAAAACCTTCCGCGAGAGGCGTAAATCCTAAACGTACAGTTTCTCACGAACGAACATGAGTGCAGTCTCTCATGGACAAACACAATTTACCAGGTGTAGTCTCTCACGGACAAACACTTGTGCAGTCTCTCACGGACAAACACATGTGCAGTCTCTCATGGACAAACACAATTTACCAGGGTGTGGTCTCTAACGGAGAAACACCTGTGCAGTCTCTCACGGACAAACACAATTTACCAGGGTGTAGTCTCTCACGGACAAACACCTGTGCAGTCTCTCACGGACAAACACAATTTACCAAGGTGTAGTCTCTCACGGACAAACACTTGTGCAGTCTCTCACGGACAAACACAATTTACCAGGGTGTAGTCTCTCACGGACAAACACCTGTACATTCACTCACGGACAAACACAATTTACCAGGGTGTAGTCTCTCACAGACAAACACCTGTGCAGTCTCTCACGAACAAACACAATTTACCAGGGTGTAGTCTCCCACGGACAAACACTTGTGCAGTCACTCACGGACAAACACAATTTACCAGGGTGTAGTCTCTCACAGACAAACACCTGTGCAGTCTCTCACGAACGAACACAATTTACCAGGGTGTAGTCTCTCACGGAAAAACACATGTGCAGTCTCTCACGTACAAACACAATTTACCAGGGTGTAGTCTCTCACGGACAAACACCTGTGCATTCTCTCACGGACAAACACAATTTACCAGGGTGTAGTCTCTCACAGACAAACACATGTGCAGTCTCTCACGGACAAACACAATTTACCAGGGTGTAGTCTCTCACGGACAAACACCATTAAGTAAAAGCAAATATTAAAAGATTCCCCGTTTTAAATACCCATCTAACTCTTACAATTCGAACGACAATCATTACGTAAACGTAGATATTAAGAGATTCCCCATTCTTAATACTCATTTAACTCTAACGATTTTCACTACAAACATTAAGTAAACCGAGATATTAAAAGATTCTCCATTTTTAAAACTCGTTTAACTCTAATGATTTTCACACAAACATTAGTAAACAGAGATATTAAGAGATTCCCCATTATTAATACTCATTTAAGTTAAAATGATTTTCACAACAAACATTAGTAAACAGAGATATTAAGAGATTCCCCATTCTTAATACTCTTTTAACTTAAACGATTTTCAAAAACAAACATTAAATAAACAGAAATATTAAGAGATTCCCCATTCTTAATACTCTTTAACTTAAACGATTTTCAAAACAAACATTAAGTAAACAAGACATTAAGAGATTCCCCATTCTTAGCAATACATAACACTTAGCAATTTCAACACAATTACCACGACAACTTGAGTTTCGAAATAGTTTTGCAATCAAACATGCTATCACACAGTTCCAAAACATAGCACTTAGCACTTATAACACAATCACTACAACATCATGAGCTTCGAAATACTTTTGCAATCAAACATGCTATCACACAATTCCAAACAAAACCCTCCGCGAGAGGCGTAAATCCTAAACGTACAGTTTCTCACGAACGAACATGAGTGCAGTCTCTCATGGACAAACACAATTTACCAGGGTGTAGTCTCTCACGGACAAACACCTGTGCAGTCTCTCACGGAAAAACACAATTTTCCAAGGCGAAGTCTCTCACGGACAAACACCTGTGCAGTCTCTCACGGACAAACACAATTTAACAGGGTGTGGTCTCTCACGGGCAAACACCTGTGCAGTCTCTCACGAACAAACACAATTTACTAGGGTGTAGTCTCTCACGGACAAACACCTGTGCAGTCTCTCACGGACAAACACAATTTACCAGGGTGTAGTCTCTCACGGACAAACACATGTGCAGTCTCTCACGGACAAACACAATTTACCAGGGTGTAGTCTCTCACGGACAAACACCTGTGTAGTCTCTCACGGACAA
>JBBPBR010000004.1:48099960-48115740 GCA_037974775.1 Cicer pinnatifidum
TCACGGACAAACACCTGTGCAGTCACTCACGGACAAACACAATTTACCAGGGTGTAGTCTCTCACATACAAACACCTGTGCAGTCTCTCACGAACAAACACAATTTACCAGGGTGTAGTCTCTCACGAACAAACACCTATGCAGTCACTCACGGACAAACACAATTTACCAGGGTGTAGTCTCTCACACACAAACACCTGTGCAGTCTATCACGAACAAACACAATTTACCAGGATGTAGTCTCTCACGGACAAACACCTGTGCAGTCTCTCACGGAAAAACACAATTTACCAGGGTGTAGTCTCTCACGGACAAACACCTGTGCAGTCTCTCACGGACAAACACAATTTACCAGGGTGTAGTCTCTCACGGACAAACACAATTTACCAGGGTGCAGTCTCTCACAGACAAACACATGTGCAATCTCTCACGGACAAACACAATTTACCAGGGTGTAGTCTCTCACGGACAAACACCTGTGCAGTCTCTCACGGACAAACACAATTATCCAGGGTGTAGTCTCTCACAGACAAACACCTGTGCAGTCTCTCACGGACAAACACAATTTACCAGGGTGTAGTCTCTCACGGACAAACACCATTAAGTAAAAGCAAATATTAAAAGATTCCCCGTTTTTAATACCCATCTAACTCTTACAATTTGAACGACAATCATTACGTAAACGTAGATATTAAGAGATTCCTCATTCTTAATTCTCATTTAACTCTAACGATTTTCACTACAAACATTAAGTAAACCGAGAAATTAAAAGATTCTCCATTTTTAAAACTCGTTTAACTCTAATGATTTTCACACAAACATTAGTAAACAGAGATATTAAGAGATTCCCCATTCTTAATACTCATTTAACATAAAATGATTTTCACAACAAACATTAGTAAACAGAGATATTAAGAGATTCCCCATTTTTGATACTCATTTGACTTAAAATGATTTTCACAACAAACATTAGTAAACAGAGATATTAAGAGATTCCCCATTCTTAATACTCATTTGACTTAAAACGATTTTCACAACAAACATTAGTAAACAGAGATATTAAGAGATTCCCCATTCTTAATACTCTTTTAACTTAAACGATTTTCAAAAACAAACATTAAGTAAACAGAAATATTAAGAGATTCCCCATTCTTAATACTCTTTAACTTAAACAATTTTCAAAACAAACATTAAGTAAACAAGACATTAAGAGATTCCCCATTCTTAATACTCATTTAACTTAAAAGATTTTCAAAACAAACATTAAGTAAACAAGACATTAAGAGATTCCCCATTCTTAATACTCGTCTAACTCTAATGGTTTTCAAATTCCACACAAAACAAACTCAAACATATTATCAAATTCGATATTCGATTCACACCAAAACAGATCAATTCATTTCCCCACCAAATCCAACCATACACATATCAAATTTCATCAGTATTAATTAAGAACACGTCAAATACGACGAACACAAATCAACACAACCCACCACTCAAACACAACAAGTTTCATTTACTCAAAATCATACATAAATGAGTTTAAATTCATTTTCCACGAAACATTCATCAATATAACCAAAACCTAACTCTTAGATTTTACCCATAAAGCCTTAGATTCATTTTCCTCAAATCAACACTTCAACCCTAACAAATTCTTTTCCACACAACCACAGATAAGTCCCTAAATGCAAACTAGAAGTTTGGAAGGAGCCCTTACCTTCACGTTAGCTTTTACGTGCGATTACGGTACCGCGAGTAAATCCAGTAAAATCTCCGCTCGTGACGTCGCTTCCAAAGTTGGCTCCCTAGCACCGTAGCGTGGTAGTGAGCAACTTTCCCTTCTATCTCTTCGCGAAATGAAGGTTAGATCTAGATGAAATGGGGAGGTTTGTGTTTGACGGTTTTGAAATCCATAACTCCGTTTTCGAATCCGGGAAGAAGGAAGAAGCTGAAAATTTGTTCTTGATCACCCACAATCCTTGGGTTTCTACTCTTGAACAAAAGGAAGCAGCGAAAATGGAAGTAGAAGGAAGAAGAAGGAATGGGTTTCACGCGAGGCAGAGGAAGAAGGAGAACTTTCGTTTTCGTTCTTTTCTTTTTCTTTCCTTTTTACTTTTCCTCTCTTTCTCTTTCCTTTTCTTCTCTTTCTCTTTCCTTTTCTTCTCTTTCTCTTTCCTTTCTTTTTCCCTCTAAACAAACATTCATTATATAAATATTGAATATAATTAACAAATATCTCAAAATATTTAGATATTTATTAAATTTACCATTCCGCCCATAACCTCTCCAAACCACTTTTGTTAAAATATCCACTCTCGTCGCAACTCAATTGACATAAACAACTTTTAGCAATTTCGAGACATTTTTAACAAACTCCCCAGAATTAAATTCTTCGTAGAGGATTCACCGTACTTAATTTAATTTATTTATCGACGAGTAATTTTAATCGGCATCAAAATATCTTTTTGGTCATATAAACTCCAAAATATTAATAACTTTGGCTAAAAAGCCTCCGAGTTCAATACCAAAAATACACTAAGATACATATAGTGTACTTTAAAATTATGGGTCTTACAGGAGGATTGTAACGACGAAAATCTTCTAATCCTCTTGACTCTGCAGCACGAAACTCTTTTTCCCTCTTTTCAAGATCACATTGAGTCTTGGCAGCAGTATGTGCAGCAACAGAAGCAGCCATGTTATTCATAGCCTCCGCCATACGATCATCCTTATTAGCATTGGCTCTTGGAGCGTCATTCCTTCTTGGCGGCGTGGTTTTCCTATAAAACCATCATCAAGTAGAGTCTTAACACTACTTCAAATAATTCCAAAACTAACTTCCGACCACATCAACACATAATAATTACTTCGGACCTAGCAACTCAAACCACCTAAACTGACGCATGATCAGATAAACAACTCCCAACCTACAGGTTGACCTACAATCTATAACCAAAACTCCACATCCCCAAAGAAATCTAAACCAAAGCTCTGATACCACAATGTAACACCCCGATTTTTAAAAGCGAGAGAGTATTTTTTTTTCAAAACAAATTCATAAAACAAAGAAATAAATAAGGAAATACCTTTGGATAAATATTTAAGTCATAACCCAACGACACTTAAGTCGACATAATTTACAAGCAGCGGAATAGTTTTTGAAATACGAATCCAAAATATTTACACATCAAAAAGTGGTACCTGGGACCCATCCAAAATAAAATGTCATGCTGACAATATTGGTATAGGTACAGTCTTCCAATTTAAAATAAACACAATCCAAAAGAAAGACATCTAGTCCCTATACGTCAACCTAATCTGATCATTCTACAAAAAACTATACATCCTGAGTGATCTTCACGTGCCCCGCAAGATCCTCCTAACATAGCTCCAGTCAGGTGTTTCCAACTACATTCCCATCCATAGGGTACGAACCGGTAGGATGGTCCTGGTTCTCATCTGAGGGCAAAGCCTAGATTTCCACAATAGTGTAAAGGGTCACCAACCGAAATTAACAATTAACACATAACATTTAAGTTTTTAAATGCACAAAATAACCTTTCAACTTAGCATGCACCTTAAAAGGATTTCCATATGCTAAACATTCATGTAATACTTGCCAAGTAAAAATGAAATCAAAATAACGTTTTAATCTTTCAAGTAATAAATCAACTGACCAGTCAATTGATGAATCAATTGGGCAATCGATTGTCTGACTCAGAATAAAAGTTTTTACTAAGTAAATCGATTGGGAAATCGATTTTGTGATTCACAGAACAAAGATTTTGCTGATTTAATCGATTGGGAAATCGATTTTATGATTCACAGAACAAAGATTTTGCTGATTTAATCGATTGGGAAATCGACTTCTTAAATGGTTTTATCAGACATGTGTCTTGTGATTAAGTAAATCGATTGAACAATCGATTGAAGTAAATAGCTGAGCCACTGTAACAAGCCAAATCGATTGGCAAATCGATTTTACTAAATAGCTGAGCTACTGTAACAAGCCAAATCGATTCGCAAATCGATTAGTTCAATATATTTTCAAGATACAAGAAAACAAGAAACGTAATAATCGATTAGGCAGTCGATTAAGCTGGTATTTCTTTTTAACAGAATCGATTGGGAAATCGATTTTTCTACAGTTTTTCTAAAAATACATAAGCTGAAACGTAAATCGTAAATCGTAAATGTACCGCCTATCACAGGCCGAAGTACTATTTACCGAGGTGCCACCTATGACGGGTCTGCACTATTTACTAAAAAGAAACGTAAATCGTAAATGTACCGTCTATCACAGGCCGAAGTACCATTTACCGAGGTGCCACCTATCACGGGTCTGCACGATTTACTAAAAAGAAACGTAAATCATAAATGTACCGCCTATCACAGGCCGAAGTACTATTTACCGAGGTGCCACCTATCACGGGTCTGTACGATTTATCAAAAATGAAATGCATGAGCATACTCTGACTTTATCCACGACAATTGTTAAGTAAATGCAGATATTAAAAGATTCCCCATTTTTAATACTCATTTAACTCTAACAATATTCACGACAATCATTAAGTAAACAAAGATATTAAAAGATTCCCCATTTTTAATACTCGTTTAACTCTAATGACTTTCAAATTCCCCACAGAGCATACTCAGACATATTCTCAAATTCAATCTACAATTCACACCAAATCACATCAGTTCATTTTTCCACAAAATCCACACAAACACATCTAAAAATTTATAAGTATTAATTATGAACACGTCAAATACGACAAACACAAATCATCACAACCCACTATTCAAACACATCAAATTTCATTTCCTCAAAATCATACATAAATGAGTTAAATTCATTTTCCACGAAACACTCATCAATATCACCAAAACCCAACATTAGAATTTCACCCATAAAAGTATTAAATTCATTTTCTCCAAATCAACACTTCAACCCTAACAAAATTCTTTTCCACACAACCACAGATAAGTCCCTAAATGCAAACTAGATGAAACATGAAGGTTTGCGTTCAACGGTTTGAAAATCCCTAACACCGTTTTTCTTCGTTTTCAAATCAAAGAGGAAGAATGAAGCTGAGAAATTATTTGCTTTCTCACCCACCAAGCCTTGGGTTACTTTTCTTGAAGCAAAATAAGGAAAAAGAACGCAAAACCAAAGAAGAAGAAAGGAGGAAGAAGAGGAAGTGTCGCGAGGCAGAGGAAGAAACATTATGTTTCCTTTTCCATTTTCCTTCCTTCTATTTTCTTTTCTTTCTCTTTTCTTTTCTTTCCTTTCTATTTCGTTTTCTTTTCCCTCCAACCAAATATATATATTTATATATATTAATTATAACTTAACAATTATCTCAAAATATCTAGATATTTATTAAAATTACCATTTCACCCATAACCTCTCCAAACAACTTTTTGTTAAAAATATCTACTATCGTCGCAACTCAATTGACAGATACAATTTTTAGCAACTCGAGATATTTTTAACAAAACTCCCCAGAATTAAATTATTCGTAAAAGATTCACCGCAGTTAATTTAATTTATTTATCGACGAGTAATTTTAATCGGGCATCAAAATATCTTTTTGGTCATTTAAACTCCCAAAATATTAATAACTTGGCTAAAAAACCTCCGAATTCAATACCAAAATCCACTAAAATACATAAAGTATAATTTAAAATTATGGGTCTGACAATTGGCTAAATCCAATGAAACCTTTTTATAGAAGTTCATTGATATCTTCTTTTTATAAAGTAAATCGACTTCGATTCTTGAATAATCTATATAACTTATGTTTCGATTGTAATAAAAGATTATCTTTTTATGTGGAAAGCTTATGAATCAATAATTATGATTTTATGTATGAACAATTCCTCAATATTTTGTTCATTCGAAAGAAAATATTTTATTTGTGCAGTCATAAACAAAAACATTTTTTTTGGAGAAATATACTCTTTCACCAATCGAGTTAGGGGTATCTAACATATTGATATCTAACAATTTTCCGCAAAGTGGTGATGAAGGATATAACTTGTACAAATCTTTCCATTTTCCAACTCGATATGATCCATTGGTTCGTAGAGCTATTTACTCAATCGAAGACATTTCTGGAACACCTCTAATAGATGAAGAAATAGTCAATTTTGAAAGAACTTATTGTGAATCTCTTTCTTATATGAATCTACCTAATTCAGAAGGGAAGAACTTGCTTCAGTATCTCAATTTCAATTCAAACATAGGTTTGATTCACACTCCATATTCTGATAAATATTTACCATCCGAAAAGAGGAAAAAACGTAGTCCTTGTGTAAACAAACGCCTTGAGAAAGGGCAGATGTATAGAGCCTTTCAAAGAAAAAGAAATAGTGCAATAGTGCTTTTTCAACTCTCTCAAAATTGAAACAACTCTACCCATATATAATACCATGGTTCCTTACCTCGATAGGGCACAAATATATAAAGTTGATATATTTAGATACTTTTTCAGAACGTTTGGGGATACTAAATCGAAATCCCAAATTTCAAAAACTGCTATACATTTTTAATGATATTATGTATGGATCAGAGCAAATTATTCGGGAAAAATTGTGTCTTTTACAACGGAATCCTATAATAATAATCTTCTGGAGTTGTGCGAAAAAATTTATCATGTAAATAATGAGTCACCATTCATATCGACACATATGAGATCGCTAAATATTCAGGAGTTGCAATTTTCAATTCTTTTCTTTCTTATTATTATTGGATATCTCATCCATACACATGTTTTCTTTATTTTTCGATTCTATAGTCAGTTACAGGCAGAGTTTGAACAGGTCAAATCTTTGATGATTCCTTCCTGCATGATTGAGTTACGAAAACGTTTGGATAGGTATCCTACATCCAAATTGTAATCGTTCTGGTTAAATAACATATTTCTTGTTGCTCTGGAACGATTAGGAAATTTTCTAGAAGAAAGACGATCTTCTGATTCTAGCAACAACGAGCTAAGGGGTGGCAATCCTGCTTATGGGGTTAAATATGTACGTTCGAAGAAGAAAAATTTTAATATCATCGATCTCATAAGTATTATACCAAATCCCTTAAATCGAATCACTTTTTTGAGAAATACGAGACATTTAAGTCATACAAGTAAAGTGATCTATTTCGTGATAAGAAAAAGAAAAAAGATGAATAATGATTGGCTTGATGATAAAATAGAATCATGGATCTTGAACAGGGATTTCATTGATGATAAAAAAGGATTGATCAAATTTTATTGAGTCTGACTCATAGTGATCATTTATCAAAGAATAACTCTGGTTATCAAATGATTGAGCAACCAGCAACAATTTACTTAAGATATTTAATTGACGTCAATTTCTGAGGAATCTATTTTAATTAAACTCTATATAAATTACATAATTTTTTATACCTTTTCATTATCTTTTATTTCTTTATTTATTTTACAAAGAAGAATGTTAAAGAATGTTTAAATTCATAAATAATTTATGAATTTATGTATATTTATACAAAAAGTATAAAAAAAAGACTACTAACAAAAATAAAGGGGTAAAGGGAGGAGTAATCTCAAATTGTTAGCACGGTTATGAGCATTATGTTCATGCATAACTTCCATACCAAGGTTAGCACGGCTAATAATATCAGCCCAAGTATTAATTACACGACTTTGACTATCAACTACATATTGGTTAAAATTTAAAGCCATATTGTTGATACCTAACGTGGTAAACCAGATACCTACAACAGGCCAAGCAACTAGAAAGAAATGTAAAGAACAATTAATGAGAATTGTTGAAAGTCGCATATTGGAAGATCAATCAGCCAAAATAACCATGAGCAACTACAATATTATAGGTTTCTTTCTCTTGACCGAATTTGTAACCTTCATTAGCAGATTCATTTTCTGTGGTTTCCCTGATCAAACTAAAAGTTACCAAGGAACCGTGCATAGCACTGAATAGGGAGCCGCCGAATACACCAGCTACACCTAACATGTGAAATGGGTGCATAAGAATATTATGCTCATACTGAAATACAATCATAATGTTGAAAGTATCAGAAATTCCTAGAGGCATATCATCTGAAAAACTTCCTTGACCTATTGGGTAGATAATGGATGGCAATGGGTAGGGTTTGGGTAGGGTACTATAGTACCCGTACCCATACCCGCAGTTTAAAAAAATACCCATACCCGTGCTCGTACCCTCATGGGTATCAACTTTAATACCCGTACCCTTACCCTCTGGGTACCTAAGTGCCCGTACCCGTACCCATTACCCACACTTTAACTAAAATAAATCGATAAATAAATATTATTTTGTGATTAAATTTAAAAAGGATAAATACCACCTATAGTCCCTTAACTTAATTTCAGTTAACATTTTAGTCCTTTATCTTTTTTTTTCCCGATTTTGTCCTTTGTTTTAATTTTAAGTGACAATTTAATCTTTTTTTTTTTAAAATGTTAACAATGTTATCCTTTTTTTTTACAAAAATTCATCAAAATTTTCAAACAAAACTCATAAATTTAGTTATATTCTTTAATATAAAATAAACTTTATCAAATTTGTAACTCAAATATTCAAATAAACTCATATTTGCCATTCTTTATTTGATGTTGTTAGAGATAAAAATATGAGTTTATTTAAAGATTTAAGTTATAAATTTGATGAAATAGCATTATATTGAAGATGATAATTAATTTTATGTGTTTTGTTTGAAATTTTTTATGAATTTTTTGAAATTTTGCATAAAATAAGGATAAAATTGTTGACATTTAAAACATGAAAGATCAAATTGTCACTTAAAATCAAAATAAAGGACCAGATCAGGGGAAAGAAAAAGATAAAAGACTAAAACGTTAACTGAAATTAAGTTAAGGGACTATATGTGGTATTTATCCATTTAAAAATTATCCATATATCATAAATTAAATCATAAAATATTATAAACCAAAATATTTTCTAACTCAAAACATTTCAAGTGAACACTCGTTACAATACACATTCAAATATCCATAATAATATTTTATGAAGTTGCAAGTCTTACGACAATATTATTTGAGATCAGTAAAAACAATTTATAAGTTGCAAGTATAATTATAAAGACACAATTAATAAGATATAATTCTTAGTTATAAAGTCACAATTATTTAACTATTAATCATAATCAAATTCTTAAATAAGTGCGGGTGCGGGGCGGGTACTATAGTACCCGTACCCGTACCCATACCCGCTTAATTTTGCGGGTAATTACCCATCCCCGTGCCCATACCCATTATGCGGATTTTTACCCTACCCATTGTAGGTTTTTTTTGCAGGTACCCACTGGGTCTGGGTCTAATTGCCATCCCTAGGGTAGATAGTCATTTATTATGTTATTCTTTCAAATTTTTTAACACAAATATTTTTTAGTTCCTATAAAATTAAGACCTTTATTTAATTGGAATTTTTTTAAGGAATTAAAAGTATCAATTTTTATAAAAGTTTTTCAAAATAATGACTAAAAGTGAATAAAAAGTTTTTTATAGACTAAAAAGTTGAGAATTTTTTTTATAAAAACTAAAAATAAATTTTGAAAATTTTATAAGAACTAAAAGTTTGTTTAACCTTTTTTTTTAATTATCAAATTTTTAAAATAATATAGACTTAACCCTTCAAAATCCAACTTGAAGGTTTTCTGACGTTGTTCCTTGTCAACCATGAAATGGCTATTATCAGTTCACATTTTCAATGGTCAACTAACAATTTTGAAATTTTAAAATAGTGCGAAAATTAGCAGCACACACATAGCACTTAGCATTGTCCTTAAATTTATTGACTTGGGTTGGATCATCAAATTTACATAATAGTTTGTGAAAATGCACCAATCTAGAACATGTGTGCTATCAGGAAAATCTAAAATTGGAAAGATGATTTTTATTTATGAAAAACTTCTCATAAATGAAAGGAGGGATTAAATTCCACCAAACAAAACCCTGAATGGAAATACCAAAAGCGGCAAACATGTGCTAATAATAAGCCTGTGAAAGAAACATTACAAATGTATTCTAAAATTCTACCCCTTGTTGGTTAGATGAAAATGAAAATAGGTGCCCTACAGTACATTAGTGATGAAATAAACTATAAATCAGTCCTTATATTTTGTAGATTTTATAGCTTTTACAAATTCTCTATCTCTTTTTTATATCATCCATCCTCTGTATTGCAAAAAAGATTACCATCACTGATGTCATCTGCTTCAAATAAACTATTAATTTGATCCCTAAACTACCACTTCTCCAATTTGATCCAAATAAATGTATTTAAAATAGTTCACGTAAAAGACTAAAAGTGTACTTAGATTCCAGAGGATGATCAAGTTCCTTATATACTATAATTACAACTTAAATATGTCATGGGTATTATAACAAAGTGCATAACACTAATTGTCTGCTCAATATATATTATAGCAGAATCAGAACAAACAGTAACATACCATGTGTTATAGTACACCAAAACATATAATAGATAGGAATCAAAATTTCAGCTATTGCGGATGACATGTTACTAGTTGCAGTTGTAACAGTGTAAATTAATCACAACATTGCACAAACCTAATTCAAATTATTTCTACTATCATATAATATATAATACTAGTTGAGAGACAAAAGAAGGTCAGAACTAAAGAAGGTAAGGTAGTAGATCTACTTTGAAAATGTGTTTTTCATCCATCTCAGACTAAAAAATGTGATTCTCGAATTTGTTTTTGACAAATGGCATTTAGTCACGGGCGTTTTTCATGATTTTTCTTCACTTTGTTAAAACGGATAATAATGGTGGCGTCTGCTACCTAAACCTTTTTGTCGCAACCATTTTCTAAGTAGCGGACCGATTTTTAAAACCTTGGTTATTATACTCTCAATTTCGTTAGTAGAATATACATGGATAACCTCATAACAAAAAGACTTGCTTATCAAATGAATAGGAATAGCAAAAGGGGAAAAAACACCTTTGTTACAAATTAACTAATTCAATTGGTGTGATGACAGTCTAACTGATAAAACTTGAGTATCTAGGGAAGTTCAAATCCAAATGAAAGGTGTGTAATTGAAGATAGTCATTAGCCAGTGAATGGTGTAACAAGTTAATGATTCAGTGCTAAAAACCAGAAACATAAACCAGTAAGCCAAAATTGAAAATCATAAAAGTGAATAATCAAATTCTGCAATAAAGTACAGCTAATAAATATCTTAATAGTGTAAAGTATATCCCAATAATCAATTTGACTTCTGACCTTTATATGCATCCAATAACATAGGCAAATCATTCTGAAAAGGGATCACATATCTGTCCATAAATCGTTTCTCAGTTATCAAGATAAAGCTACTAATAAACAATCTACTCTTTATCAAACCCTTTGACTTCAAAATCTTAACAACTGCACATCTAGGGACAATTGTTTTCTCGAGGTTGCGGGTCAGAATCCCAGGGCATCTAGCAATGTCTTCTGGAACAAGGCACATGTCATTCACCAAGAAATTCATTGTTTTCACAATCTTCTTTTCAGAAATCATTATATACTGAGGATGCTTTTGGAATGCCGAAAGACAGATATCTCTCGACCAACCAAACTGCTCGAAAAGCTTCAATTTTGATTCCCAGGTTTCTTTGTCCATCTTTGCAATTACTTGAAGTGCCAAAACAAAATACGTCTTCAAAGGATCGAACCCCATTTCTTTCACTGTATTTACACACTCAACGAATTTCGAATGGTTGCCGAATGCTACACTCGGAAAATTGGAGACCAAAAGCGAAATCGAACTTTGAGGTAGACCAAGCTTTCTCAAAACCTCAATATTTGGAACAGAATCATTTAACATAGAATTATTGTAAAAGTTCCTTGACCAATGCTTCATAGCCGAAACAACCTCATCATCGTTGCGAACTAGGCTCCGCATAATTTCGTAACGAGGGATTAGGTTTTTCTTCAAGCTTGTTGTCAAAAAGGCACAGTTCCCAATTAAGATTTTGGGGAGATCAGTAGATGAAACTCCAATGGACTCAAAAAATTTGAGTTTGGGCAAAAGGGTCTTTTCGGGATTTGACCAAAGAACAAAGGGTTGTTTCTTTACAATGCTACGTAATTGGGAATCAGAGAAGCCATAGGTTTTGAGAAGTTGAATAACAGCATCTGGGGAACTAGGGTTTTTGATTTGTAACCTTTTGGAGAGTTTTAGGGTTGCTTCAGGGGACAACCCACATGATTTTATGAAGCTTGATAATGAAAAAGTGTCAGGTTTATGATTGTGATTTGTGTTGGAAACAGAGAGATAACGAAAATTGAAGAAAAGAGAAAAAGCATTGTGGGAAAGAACACTTAAAATTAGGGTTCTATGAGTGAATCTAGTAATCAGAAAATGATGCATTTGTAATGAGTTGTTAAAGATAGAGATGAATGATTCACTTACAGAGTTTCAGGTTACAGGGTTATACTCCGTACAGCGCACTCTCTTCACAGTTCAAACCTCAAAGTGATAGTTCTTTCGAACAAAAAACAACGATGATTTTTTTTTATAATATCCTTTTTTAAAATAAAAAGACTTCAAGATATTCTGCTAATAAAAACATATATATCAAAATATTCTATTTTATAAATTTTTATTATGTATTAGGATGTCACCCACAACGAAAAAAAAAGGTTAGTAATTGGTCGTATTTTCTTTTTTATATTAAATAATTAAAAAATAAAATTTAATAAATAAAAATATTAATTATTAATTAATAATAATATAAAATTAATAAAAATTAATAAAAGAAATTATAAAAATTAAGTAAATTTATTCATAACATTCAGATAAAAATTTAGATTATGATCAAGTAACCTATATAGTTTAAATAGTATTGAATTGAATCACATAATTTATTTCTCGTTCATGTTTTTAAATCTATTTAAATTTCAATATTCATATGGAGTTAATTAATTATTTTATATATGCAATTAATCATCTATAAGTTTTCGCATGGATTGTAATTTATTCATAGTTATTTTTGCTTTGTTAGTTATGCTCATAGATATTATATATTTATGTTAACTTTTTTAATGCATTAAAATGTATTTACATTTATATTGTGAAAAATTATTCACATATTTTTTCATTATATTTTATTTATTTAGTCTTTTTAAATGTAGTATATCATGTATCTAAGTGAGTTTATATGAATACAATATGAAGTAAACTCTCTAATACAGATATTTAAAATTTGTCTTAAAAATAGTACTCGTATTATAACTAAAATGACTCTTAAGTTTAAAATGTGCGACATATTGTTCTTTATAATTTTTTGTATTTTTTCTATTAATTTTAATATTATTATTGATTAATAACTAATATTTTATAATATTTATTAAATTTTGGTTTTTAATTATTTAATATAAAAAATTATATATATATATATATATATATATATATATATATATATATATATATATATATATATATATATATATAGGAACTAACTAAATGAGAGGAGTTTTACAAATAAATAGTGAGAGGGTTAAATCTCATGTGATTTTTTAAGTGATCATGTGTCATTGAAATAACTGTTAATCACGATCGTTCATATATGATTGTATGGTCAAGATTTAATCCTCTCAACGCATTTGATATTTGAATCTCAAAAATGCTACCAACTATTAGTCCCAACTTTTTTTCTTCACATGATCGCATCCTATGTGATCTAGTGAAAGTTTAAAAGTACGATGTTTTGAAAGAAAAAATAATAAAAGTAGGTTATTGTAGATTAAAAAAAAACATGTATTAGAGAAAAAAAATTCAAAAAAAGAAATACCACTAAAATATTAGTTAAATTATATTTTGATTTTAAGTTTTATTTGGTCAATTAATTTTTTTTATTTCATTTTAGTTCTTTAAATTACAAATAATTTATATTTTAGTTTCATAAATTTATTTGTTTTATTTTGGTCTCTTAAATTACAAAAGTTAGTGACTTTATTTCCTTAAGTTATTGTTATGGTACATGTTTGTTTGAGAAGCCCCATGTAAATATATTAGGGATTGACAACCAAGGAAATCCAATAGAAACGGAGCAAACAGGTCCAACAGTGAGGTCCAACCTGAGTAAGGATCTAACATAGTAACATTAGGCATAAAAAACATGACACAGTGCAGCATTTGCCCACACATTAGGAGCGGGCAGGTGCTACGGCATCCCCTATATTTTTTAAAATTATTTTTTTATATAGATTATAAAAAATAATAGTGATAAATTATTAAAATATTTTGATTTTTTGTTTTGTTTTGAGAAACACGGCATCCCCTATCTTTTTTAAAATTATAATTTTTTATATAGGTTATCATAATAATAGTGATAAATTATTAAAATATCTTCTAACCTTTTTGTTTTGAAAAAACATTTCACATCTCCCCTCTCTACGTATGTATCTCTCTTATGTCTATTCAATTTGTTCTCTATCTCTTAATATTTATACTAATAAAATTAATAGAACGATCTCTATCTATTGACAAATTATATAATATCGAATGATAAACTAGAACAAATAAATTTTAACACTTTTAGTTAACAACTCAACTACTACCCATTAACAAATTTTTACATGTTAACAATTGATATATAATATAATGTTAATAATTGATATATAATATAATGAAATACTATTTTTTAATTGTGAATTTATTTATGTATTTTTTAGAAGTAGCACGACATTTAAACATAAGAAAATTGATGTATTTTTTAAAAAGAAAATTTTCGACAAAGATGAAAAATCATAAAATAGATATATTTTATTTGATTAAATTGTGTGAAATTCTAAAAACTTGTGTAAATTGTATGACAAAAAATTGTAAAACTTATAAGAATTGAAATTATAATTTTTTCAACTTATTGACTATAAATTGTGTGAAACTCTAAAAGATATATATAACTTTTAAGAATTTCAATTATAATATTTTAGTTAATATTTATCGCTGACCGGCTCCCTTCAATATTTTATGCAAGATCCGCCACTGCACACATTATTCCTGGAAATGCACGTATCCATAGGCAATAATTCTAGAAGCACAGGCATGCTCCAAACAACCCAAGTATTCTAAAATGTAGTCAAACCAAATAAGGCTTATCATTTATCTCTCGAAATGCAGTTACATCACTAAGAATAACAATCTCATGTTGATATCAACAACCACCTCGATAATCATAACAACTGACTAAATAAATATTAATCCAAGGACTCTATAAACAGGGGATCCACTCCCTAGGTATGATCACTCACTATATATGTTGCCTACTTGTACAGTTTTATTTTTGCATTAGAGTGTCTGTAGGGTTGTGCAAAAAAACCGGTTTTTATGTCCAAATTTATAATCGAATCCAAAACCATTTTAAAAATCCGGTTAAAATAATATGGATATAAACCAATTTATTTATAACCGGTTGGATAACTCCACATTTTATTTTTGAATTTGGATTTAAACCGGATTTTATCCACCCAACTCCCAAATTCCATGCCCATAGGCCCACTTTTTTAAAAAAGAATCGATTTTCTTTTTTGATTTCAATATTTTCACCGATAAATAATTTTTGATTTTTTTCTATAAAAATTTTTTGATTTTTTTCTATAAAAATTTTCGATTTTTTTTCAATAAAAAATGTTCGATTTTTTTTCGATAAAAAATGTTTGATTTTTTTTTTGATAAAAAATGTCCGATTTTTTTTTTTTATAAAAAGTTTTTGATTTTTTTTCGA
>JBBPBR010000004.1:48119861-48133840 GCA_037974775.1 Cicer pinnatifidum
TAATACCAAGTTAGATGTATAGTGTACTTAGAAGTTTCTGTATCTAAATACACAACAATATATCCCGATTAATTAAGTATTGATAATTTATTTAATTTTATTGTATTTTTCTTTTACTTTTTTTTTTAAATCTCATAATAAAAAGAAGAGAATAATTAATTTTGTTATTCATTTTTAAATTCTACACGGTAGTTTTGTAGAATATACAAGAGCATATAACTTTGACACTATTAATTTATATGGAGATAATGGCGACAATGTATCTTTTTATCCGTATAAAACATGAACCATATATAATCACTATTAATTTATATGGAGATAATGGCGACAATGTATCTTGTCATCCATATAAAACATGAACCATATATAATCACAAAAATAAGAATTGGATGGTGGAAATTTTATATTTACAATGACTTCGTATGGGGAAATCAAATTCATCTTAAATTTGCGACAATAAATCGGAATACTTTGGTTCATGTTTTTTTTTAATGAATATAAAATCACTTATGTCTATAATATATGACTTTTGTAAAATCTTTTGTCGTATCATAAATGTATCAATTCATTACAATATTAAAAAGTTCAGTCGTCTCTTAACATTAAAAACACTAATATATTTTTTTTCTCAACATTAAAAACACTAATATATTTTTTTTCTTTCTCTATTAGAGAGGATGGTTTAAGGCCATTTTTTGGTCTAAAATCATCTCTCAAAATTGTTTTCCTCTTATTTTATCTAAATAAGTGATTTCTTCACAAATTTAGTTTTTTTTGTTTGTGATTTCGTCATTTGAGTGCAACGGCTTTTCGTTTTCTCTTCTTAGTGCAGTGCTTTTTTATTTTTCCGTCTTAGTGTGTCGTTCTTTTTGGTTCACATTACCAGAGTAGCTTTAATCCATTACATATGTCAAACAATGATTTTAACACTATCAACAATACACATATCAAAAGGCACATGTATTCCTTCAAGAGAATTTTATCATATTTATAGACATGTTGTTTTGTGCTATTAACTTAAATGTAGTGAGGTTGTTCACATAGTTATTCTTTTATGTTTTTAACAAATTTGAAGTTATTCTTTGATGTTATTAACTTTGCTTTTAAATTTGACATAACTTTTGTTTTTATTGCATAAAAGTTTGATTATGTAAGCTTCAACTTTATAGTATTATGTTTTGATTATATTGTTTATAAGATGCTAACAATACCCATTTACAATTCATTTTAATATTTATGCAAAACACGTAAACAAAAACAAAAATTTGTAACTATTGAATTCAACCAATTATTTAAAATAACATCATAATTGTTTTTATATATATATATATATATATATATATATATATATATATATATATATATATATATATATATATATATATATATATATATATATTATTTTAAAATATCTATGTTAATAGTTAATTGTTAGTTTTT
Source organism: Cicer pinnatifidum (assembly GCA_037974775.1). Taxonomy (NCBI): domain Eukaryota; kingdom Viridiplantae; phylum Streptophyta; class Magnoliopsida; order Fabales; family Fabaceae; genus Cicer; species Cicer pinnatifidum. Next base: position 48,121,302 of record JBBPBR010000004.1, read on the forward strand.
TATTAGAGAGAATTGATCTCATGACACTCTAATCTATGTGTTCCTCCTCCAAACTACCTTATGGCTCCGAATTGTTCATATACTAATATTTCTCAAATTCGCAAAGATCTCATGCTAGTTTGAGCATAAAAAATATCACCTAGTTCAACACCAAGAAGTGCACCAGGTCATAACAAAAAGATGATCATCTCGAATAATAACCAATCATCTAGTCAAATGTTGAAGGCAACTTCTCATCAAAGAAATGGAGCAATATCTGATCAAGAGAAGACACATCATCTAACCAAGTCAAGAAGCATCTTATGACAAGCATTAAGGACATCATTTGGTCAAGTTTGACTATCAACTTACAAAGGATCTCAATTAAATTCAAATCATGAGCAATATTGAGTTTGAGGTCTTAACAAAATAGACAAAAGGCAAAAAGGCTTTAATTGAAATATCTGCCACACAGCATTAAAAAAGAGCAATTCAAAATTTCAAAAAAAAATTTATTTGAACCAAATACCAATCAAAATACTTATCCGTACATACATCCAGTGGCGGAGCTTGATCGATAAACTTGGGGTGGCCGACATAAAAATATCAGAACTTTATATGCAACTTAAAATACTTATCTAAATCAATTAATTTTTTTCCTCTTCTTCATTCTCACAAACTTATATAAATTAATCAATTTAAGAAACATAAAACATCTTAAATACAAAAAAAAAAAACTAAAACACTTTAAAAAAAAAAAACTCAAACAAAAATGCAACAAAACTCAAACAACTTCTATCCATCAGAAAAACTCAAACACTTTATATCCAACTAAAAAAAATCAAAACACTTTATATGACATAATCAAACACCTTATGTGCAACACAAAAACTCAAACACTTTATATAAACAAAAAAACTCAAACATTTTATATAAACATAAAAGCAAACACCTTATGTGCAACACAAAAACTCTAAGCAATAATAAGCACTAACCTCTAATTGAAACTCCAAATCAAAATTCCAAACTCCAAATCAAAGCTCCAAACTCCACACTAACAAAATAAGGTTTAAATTTCATGCTAACTGAACAACATAAGCAAAAAGTTGCACTAAAAAAATCAAAACTAACAAAATAGAAATCCGAATTCCAAATCAAAACTAACTAACAAAATCAGCACTAACTAACAAAATAGAGAGACGAACAGAGAGACGAGAGCGACGAACGGCCACCGCCACAGAGGCAGTCAGGCAGAGGCGGCCGCAGGCCCGCAGCGCGCAGAGGAGCATTTGTGATTCGTAATCTGGCAGAGGCAGCCGCGAGTTTGTCGTTGTGAATCTGATTGTGGAGGAGGGAGAGAAGATGGTTGTAAAGAGAGAGAAGAAACGCTGTTGTAAAAAGAGAGAGAAGAATCTGATTCGTGATACATCAACATCAGCCTCAAAATATAAATCAAAATAAAACTGAACCATTAAATTACACCAGGACCAAATGCAATTCTACACCACCTTCAACACCATCACATTGGTAACTATTAAGAACCAAATTCACTAACTTCTTCCTCTCATACTAATACCATCAGATATTTCAGAGCCACACATTATACAGACCAAATAAACTAAAAAAACTATTCACTGTCACCCCGATACCAGTTATCAAAGATTATAAGAAAAAGCTGCAGCACCAGAAACATTACAATCTCAAACAATAACTAGAGACACAATAGTATTTTTCTACTAATATGAACTCAATGACGGAAGACATAATATACTCATTATCTTCCACTGTAATGGTCTTCATTAAACAATAATTTTCCAATTCTGGTCTATTCCACCTCTTACTTTGAAATAGACTTTGAAACTTTTCAAATATTTCATTATTCAGCTCATTGACTTTGAAATTTAACAGTAAGTGACATAACATGAGAGATAGTACCCAAAAACATAAAAGATATAAGAATTAAGGTTAGTGTACTCCCAACTATGTATAAATATCCTCATAACTGAAAGACTAAAGGACCTTGTTTAACAAATGAATAAGATGACAATCTAACACCAAATAAAGATTGAGTATCAAGGGAGGTTCAAATCCAAATACTTATGATTTAATGCTAAAGCAAAGTAACAAAAACCATCATAAGCCATATATGAAAATCATAAAAAAATGAATATCAACTTCTGGAATCAAGTATAACCAATTAAAAGCTTCAAAGTTTAGAGTATACCCAGATGATCAATCTAACTTGCGGCCTTTATATGCATCCAACAACAGAGGCGCGTCTTTTTGAAATCGGGTTACATATTTCTCCAAAAAAGTTTTCTCACTAATCGGAATAGCACTACTTATGAGAAAGCCACTCTTTATCAAACCCTTTGACTTCAAAATTTGAAGAACGGCCCATCTAGGTATAATTGTCTTCTCCAAGTTTCGGTTCAGAATCCCAGGCCTTCTCATTATGTCTTCTGGTTTAAAACCCACATCTTTCACCAAGAAGTTCATTGTTTTCATAATCTTCTTTTCTGAGATCATCATATACTGAGGTTCTTTCTGGAAAGCCGAAAGACATATATTTCTCGAGCAACCAAACTTCTCGAAAATCTTAAATCTTGATTCCCAAGTTTCTTTGTCCATCTTTGCAATTACTTGAACTGCCAAAACAAATTTCGACTTTAAAGGATCAAACCCCATTTCCTTCACAGAATTAACAGCCTCAACAAATTTGCTATGCTTGGCGAATGCTACACTTGGAAAATTAGATACCAAAAGGGAAATGGAACCTTGAGGAACACCAAGTTGCTTCAAAACCTCAATGTTTTGAACTGCATCATTTACAACCCAAACACAATGAAGGTTCCATGAACCATGCTTCAAAGTTGAAACTACCTCTTCATCATTCCGAACTAAGCTTCGAATGATTTCGTAACGGGGGATAAGGGTTTTCTCCAAGCTTTTTGACAAAAAGGAAGTGTTCCCAATGAGGATTTTGGGGAGATCAGTGGTAGAAACCCCAATAGAATGAAAAAACTTGAGTTTGGGCAAAAGGGTCTTTTCAGGATCTGATAAAAGAACCGAAGGATGTTTTTTAACATAACTACATAACTGTGAATCAGAGAAGCCATAGGTTTTGAGAAGTTGAATAACAGCATTTGGGGCATTAGGGTATTTGATTTGCAACCTTTTGGAGAGTTTAAGGGCTGTTTCTGGGGATAACCCACATGAATTTACGAGGGTTGATAACGTAAAGGTGTCACCTTTATGGTTATTGGTGTTGGGAGCAGACTCAACAGAGAAATAACGATAGTTGAAGAATAGAGAAATAGCATGTTGGGAAATAACATTGGAATTTAGGGTTCTATGAGTGAATCTAGTAATCAGAAAATGGTGCATTTGTAAATAAGTAATGAGTAATAGAAGTATGAGTGAAGAGAGATTGACTCACCAAATTTCAGATAATAGGATTGTGCTCAATTGGGCACACTATTCAAAGAGATTCAATATTGAATCACAAAACAACGCCATGGAAAATATGAATGAATGTCTTTAGGGTCTGTTTCAGTTCAGAGTCTCGAATAGGAGGGATTTCATCTTTGTTGTTCCGAACATACAAAACGGCGGCGTTTTTTGTTTAAGCTTCTCACGTTTTTCTTTTAATTTTCTCATTGATTAATTAAAAATAAGGTTATATATATTTTTAATCCATAAAAAATTAATTAATTATGCACTTTTAGTCAAATTGTTAAACTAATATATATTTTTGAATTATTTTTTGAAGAATATATTTATAATATTATAAAAAAGTTGTCTATAAAAAATAAATTTTAAATTAGCTTTTTAGATTTATAATTTCATAAAAATATATTTAATTTTAAAAACATTTAAAATTTGATATTTATCGACAATTTAGTGCATCTTTGCAATCATGGTGAATTTGGTAGAAGAAAATTTCTTCTTTTCTTATGGATGTTTATAGTGTAAGAATATAATTGAATTAAACAACGTTAATGGTTTAGTTCAGTTTTTAAAAATCACGGATTAAGTTCAATGCAGTTTTTGAATCAGTTTAAAACTGATTTATAAATATAAACTAATTTAGTATTTCGAACAAATTTTTATTTAAATTAGTTATTCGAAAAAAGAATTTTGAAATTATTTCAAAAAGAAAATATCAATTTTTTTGAGTAAAACTTTTTGATTTTTTTTATTGAGAAAAATATATGTAAAAAATTTTACGATAAAAAAAAATTTGATTATTTTTTGAAGAAAAAAATTCAAATTCTTTTGGCAAAATTTTTTTCCGAGAAAAATAGATATAAACAATTTTAAAATTGTTAAACTGGTTTTTTTTTAATTAAATACGATTAATTGAATTATTTTAAATATATGATTTAATTCATGAACCATTTTATTGGTTTGATTTTTTTCGGTGCAATGCAACTCAATTTATCAGGTCAAATTAATCATATATTTTGCACACCCATTCTCCTTTTCTTAGAGGCCCCCAAATTTTCAATTTTAACCCTATTTGGATTGAGTGATCCTTACATGATTTATCCAAATTACTATAAAATATTACACTTACATAGTAATAAGATCGTCCATCTTCTTCATTTATGCATTTTGTTAAAAAAACTAAAACCCAAACTCTCAAAATTCTTTTCAAATATTTGGTTTTCTATTGTTACGACCTCCAAAATATCACATTTCACTTGATTTACAAGTCCTAATTTTAGACATTTTCTTAGTGATATACACATTTGGATTAGCTAATAAGAAAATTGTAATATAAAAAACTATTAGATTGATAAATTTAAATGTATATATGATTTAGAAAAATTCTAAGAAAAATTCAATGAGTTTACTAATCCCGATCTAACAATTTGGATGAGATTATTTCTTAAATAACACTACCATATTAGCAATTTAGACGTGTATATGACTTAGTACTTAGATTGCAAACGACCAACAAATTAGTTTATATATAAAACATAAAAATTATAATTCCTACACAATTCAACAAATCCATTCCCACATTGATGACAACATCAATATCATCTATGACTAGTGAATTTTTAGCATTTGTGTTTTTAGGTTTAGTCACTGAATTCAATGTTTATAAGTTTACTAAAGAAACACGTCATAGCAAAAAATAGAATCTTTCATGATGTTGTTTTTGGCTTACTCATAGGAGTGTTCAAAAATTCAACAACTAAAACAAATTCTAAAATTGAAGTGATTTTTAAAAAGTGAAATCGAACTGAACTTTTCTAAACCAAAATTAAATTTAAATATTTAAATATCTCTCTCTTCAAATTCAATACTCTCTCTACCTCCATCTCCACAAATTTCTACCATTTCCATGAATATATGAGCTCTAAATGGTGCAATACTACATTAACCATAAACCACAAATTTGCCCTATTACCATGAATATATGACCTTTGAATAGTGAAATACTACAGAGTAAGCTTATACCACATATTTCTACATTCTTCTACGAAGCTTCAGTTCACTACTGAATTTTATTTTAAAAAATTTATTTTCATATAATAAATCTATGTTCAATTATTATTATTTGTGTTTAATGCATATTGTAATAATTTAGTTCACATTGAACATAAGCAGTTAAGTTAAAAATAATTCGGTTTGCAGTTCACTGCATAGAACCGGCTCAATGGTTTAAAAATCAGTTTAGTTTGATACAAGTTGAACTGAAACCAAATATGGTTGGTTCTAAATAGCTGAAAACTAGTTCAACTCAGTTTATTCAATTTTCGTTATTAACCAAATTTTGTCTATCCCTACTTTCTACATTGTCGCCATTAAACAACTAATGGAGTATTGGATCCGTCCTTCATAGAATTATGTATTAAAACACAACTTTTGTGAAACACAAGTTTGTGAAAATAGTATAGAAATTGTCGATGGATGATATGATTGTGTATTGAAACACAAATTTTTGATGAAAAATGGATTATATTTAAAGGGTTTTGAGTTTGCTTGTTAAGGAAATGAAGTTTTTCAAAATTCTTATTATATTTCTATTTATGTAATGCTTGAATTGGTCTACCAGAATCGTTTGAATTGGTCAATTCAGAGGGATAAATTCAAAAATTTAGGGGTTTTTAGAACATAAAAGAGAGAATCAAATCGCCCCACAATCCATCTAAAATAGAGGTGGGGTGAGCTAATGTAAGTAGTTGAAGTTAAACTATCTCACCCCACCCCCTCACCCTCAACTAGTTGGCGGACTAATACATTGATATGTCAATGACAAAAAAATTACAATAAATTATAAATTGATTTTTAGGCAACTTGAATTGGTCAAACTAAAATTATTACAATTAAACAACTCACGTAGTATAATTCAACTGGAGTAGTAAAACTCTATGTTTATTGGATTTTAGCGAAAAAAATATGCTAATGGCTGAAGAAAACATAACTGAGCTAGGAAAAATAGAAACTTAAATGAGTTGGTTTGATTTTTTTAGCAAATTAGACAAAAACAACTTAACTTGAGTAAATATGATCCAAAATCTGATATTGAACCTCTTAAATTAACATGTTGAATAGAATCATTATGATCTACTATGATTTTGTGAAAAACTGCTCTTTATAACTTTTGTAAAAGCATTACGGCTAATCGTGATATAATCAATCATACCACAAAACCAAACACACTTAAAAAAATAATTTTTAAGCTGAAGAAATAAAAATAATTTAGAATTAAAAGCTAAAATTATATATTCTCTTGTAGATACTATGCATCTTTCGTCCTTTAAAATTGAAAATTTAAAAATAGGGTTACAACAGCAACGCAGATGCGATAATTTGCAAATAATTTGCTCGCAAAAGCTGTTCCAAACACACGCTTAACATTTTCGGTATTGCAAACCAATAATGAGTGAATTTCTCTACAACATTGCTTAAACTTAAAGTTGAGATGTATGTATACATTAAACTAAAAAAATATTTACAATATAATTTTAACCATTCTGATTTCTAAGAAACTGAATTCAATGCTTTGTTGGCACAATATCACATTCATCTTGTAATCATTTTGGTTAACTTTTGTGGGCCTAAAAAAGCTCTTCCATAAGCAACAGGTAATGATAAGAGCTTCTTAGCTTTTCCTACATAAGCCCTTTTTGTGAAGTTATTATAATCATTAGCTTCAATAGAATCTAATATCTGCCTATACAACAACAATGATGCCCAAACAGGCCATCTACTAGCTGAATTGAGCTCTGAAACTCCCTTCTCTGCTTCATCAAAAAACATTCTTGCTCTCTTTATTTGTCCCTTCATGAAATTGCGCCACTTGTCGGTAACTTTCCCGCGAAAAATGTCATCATCTGACAGGCCAGCTTGTGACAATTCATCTTGTGGAAGATACACTCTTCCTCTTCTAGCACTATAACAAATTCTCATTAATATAAATGACGGATAGAGTAAAAAATATTTACACTGTCGATCCATATGAAATAAATTCTTTAGGAATTGAAGTTTTTTTAAGTTTAAAAGAAATTGAGTTTTTTATATGTGTAATTTTTAAGTATCCATATACATTTCTTGATCTTTAACACTCTGATACTCAAGAAAGCAGATGCCTAATAATTTGGATTTCGGCTAAGAGATATATAAGTAAAACTTATTCAAAGAATGTTTGAACTTGAATTATTCCGAATGATTCGTCTATTGTGCTCAACCACTTGGTTTGATCAAGTGTGCTTATATAATATTACTAATTATTAAGTGTAATTAATTGTAACTGCTTTTGTTCTTTGATTCAAATAAAACTCATTATTGTATTAGTATTTCAAAGAATCTTACTCTTCTCCAACGTCTCTGAGTATGTTGGTAAGTTGATTAGCAATACCAAGTGCCAATGCAGCATTATAAACACTCTCTGTTGAAGCCTTTGATTCTGGTGCTATCCCCATTACAGGAACACTCATAAGGCCCACTGTCCCAGCAACATAGTAGCAATAAAGGTATAGTTCATCAAAGTTATTGTATCTTGACTTTCTTAGGTCTAGCCTCATCCCTTCAATCATGTCCTTAAAGGGCTATTCAAATGAGCAATTCAATGTAAATAAAATCAGTATTCTCTCATATAATTAACAACCCCTATTGTTGTTTAGTAATTATTTTAAAAAACTTTTTCTTTATGTTAGTAGTGTTCTGGTTCAACTGATCTGAGTTGCGTACGGTCACAATCCGGTGACTCTATGACTACACACAATCACACACATTTCAGTCGTGTGATCAAAATTGAATGATTCAAATATCAAGTTTGATATCATCAAAATTTACTTTATTATTTTTGGATTGATCTTTGATCAATTGAGATGCGTGTGACTGTGTGCAATCATACACACCTAATCCAAAATTGGTATTGGCTCAAAGAATCTGAGTAGAAAATCATATTTTAATTTGTACATCATTAAAAGGTGTTTGATACATGTCAAAAATGTTTCACATAAATGTTAGATTCTAACACATGTATGACATGCCGACACGACAATTTGGTTTGAGCATGTAAAAAAAATTCATATATTTAATTGTACACTATTAAAAGGTGTCTGACATATCTCAAAAGTGTGTCTCAGATACTAAAATATGTACCGCAGAACGACACGACAATTTGATTAAGGCATATATTGAAGAAAAAGATCGTATTTTAACTAGACATTATTCAGAAGTGTCAAAGACATGTCAGATTCCGAGACATGGCTAACACGCCGACGTGGCAGTTTGGTTAGGGCATGTGGCCTACCTCACCTGTATATCAACATGGTACTTTGAGACAGAATCTGAGAGGGCAGCATCATACATATCATAAGGACGTCCTTCAAAAACATCAGTTAATCTTTGCTCCCATCTATCCAACGCCTTTGGTGTGATGTGTGAAGCATTAGGACCATCAACTAGTTCATCTGTTCTTCTACACCACACTGCAATACACAAAGTGTGATCAATTTCTATACAGGACCACAATCCACATAGGAGAGTAGTTGTAGTTGGTAATTTAAGGTTACTATTTAGACATACCATAAATGGCCCAAATGGCTTTTCTGCGCTCTTGTGTCATCAATTGTGTGCCTGAGAACATTTCAAGGAATCAATCAATTTGATAACAATGTTTAGAAACATTGAGTTTTACGGCAAAAACTCGCGTCTAAGGATAAATTGCAACTAGTAGCATCAGGATTATTATGTTTTTGTATGTTCACACCAGGTTATCAGATTCAAACTTATTCTCAGAATATGTTCGATTTTATGATGAGATTGACAAAATGATAGTGAACCACTGTGATTTTTTAAAAGCTACGGTTATTTTGCCAATTCCATCACCACACATCTTATACTAAGAAATATTAATTAATCCAATAAAGATAGTTACTAATTTAAAGGCATATCTTATTAATTGATTTCTAACCTTCACATACAAGTTAAAAAAATGGTAGTAACATTTTTTGAAAAACTGAATAAAAAGATCCCTTTAGTATCTTAATTGAATATTCCGCTTGAACCAACCAAAAGTGTAGATAAAAAGTATGAACTTTGAACAGAGAAGTGGTTGCTTCAAGAGGAATTAGTCAAATACTAAAGTTTCTTTATGTGGAACTGAAGTTAATAATGAACTTAATAAATGTCCAAAAGAATATTCATTGGATCAAGATACATATGAAGGAGAAAAAGCCAAAACAACTCTCATGTAGTGATACTAATTTATTCGGAATGAAATATAAGCAAAAAGTGTATTTAAAAGTTGATGTATTTCAACTAAAATTTAAACAAGATACATCACCTTTACAAATATTATTTTAGAGAAAGTAAATAGTTAGCCTCTTAAGTATTTGATTGGAGGTTCGAAGTTTAACTATGCATACAAAAAAGAATATGTTAGAATGAAAGGTCAATCCCATAAATGAATTTCAGTTACATCAAAAGATTATATTATTCTCTGCAGTTAGATGCAAAGATACCTTAATTTTCACAAGAATGAAAAAAAGGGCAAAGAAGGTACCTAGATAAAATGTCTTAGCATACTCAGCACAAACATCACCACACCTATCATAAGCAGAACTCAACAGATCTCCATTAGTGAAATCACCTTCAATAGGCTTATCAAAATCCAAACCTTTCTTTCTATCTTTTCTCTGTTCTTTCAAAAGTGCTGCTTGCTTCAACACCACTTCATACACCCTCTCTTCTGAAGATCTTGATGGTTCAACAACAGCACTTGAAAAACTTGCAAAACTAATCCCAGAACAAAGTCTAAACCTTTTTTGGATTTTCACATCTTTTCTTGCAAAACCCACCAATGAAATGGCATTCTCTTTAGGTCCACAATTCACCCAAAGAAGAACACCAGACATTTCAGAAACAGAACAAATTGCTTCCTTACTTCTAATGCAACTTTGAATGGCTGCAAAATATAAAGAAGCAATTACAAACAGACAATTAAAATGAGACGAAGAAAGTTACAAGGCTATTATTCTCTGTATCGTTTCAATTTTATCGAATGTCCCCGAAATTTTAAATTTGAAGATATAGAGAAAAAAATGTGAATGGAATATGCTAAGGTCCGCTGTAACCTTAGCTGACACTTGCAAATGTATGGCCAGTGATGTTGTGATCCTAAAATTGAAAAACTTGTTTGTCTTTATTATTGCCAAACTATCCTCTCTTTCTCTCTCAGCACTTTTTAGTGGTCCAATCTTTTCTTTTGTTTTTTGATGTACACTTGCCGATGGGTTATTTATCTGTCTTGGCTTGTAGAGTTGTAAACTCTTATATGTGTATCTGCCTTCTCCACATATATATTTATATCATGTGTTTCAATAATGAAAGGTTACTATGGCTCTAAATTTTTACATAAGCATTGGATGAAATCACAAAGTTATCTATTATAAGCATATTTGGTTATTTTCACATATATTAAAGAAAAATAGATAATATTTTTAAGTTGTTTAGTCTATTTCTAAAATACCATTTTGTATAGAAATGCTTTTAACTCTGATTTTTCATTTTGCAAGATACTTAGTAGTATTGATTATGGATTATATTTGGAAAAAATAATAAATATAAATTTTTATTTAAAATGGGAAATTTATATAGATACCATTTTTTTAAAAATTATATTTATGGACGAGATAGTATTATAATGTGTGGCAAGTTTATTTGTAAAGTCAAATTTGGCATATTAAATCTTATTTATGCATAGGTGTACCCTTGTGAGCTTGAAGTACTAATGCAGTGTTAAATCTAAATAGTTAAGATAGGGAACATGCCTCCTTAAGAACTAGCCTAACCAAGGTTTTAAATATTGCAATCTTAGTCACATTGTAGTGTTTTGATATTGTTAAGAGTTTGAGTTTAAATATAATTAATAAGATATCTTCAAGAGTTTTAATATTTTAGTCTAAACCACGATTGATGACACTTTTTAAAAAGATAAGTTTATTAATATTCTATCTCTTATTTTATCCATGAAATAGTTCTTATAATTTTTATTATTTTGAAAATCTTTAATATAAGAAAATAAGAGGGGATTTTTGTTATATAAAATAAATTTAAATACAATAAGCATGGATTTTTCATTAATTTTACAGCAACAACTTAGAGCTTCTTATTATGATAGAAAAGAGACAGTAATCTAACATGCACATGATTAAGATTTTGATAATTTGTCCTGTGCTGAGAACTGGTATTAGTAAATCTTATAAAATCAAACTGTATCAATGAAATACAATATTTTATACACCTAACATGGTTAATTAAATGGACATTAAAACTATGATTTAATTCATATACTAGAAAGAGCCTTAACTCCCCTGAATTTTCACTAAACAACACAAAAAGACTCACTCTAATTTTTACCATTGTAGCCAGAGAAATAGTGTAATCCTTCCTTCCACTCACTTATGTTCTCTCTCTACATCTTTTCTTTCCAACCCATCAACAAAAATGAATGCTATGTATGTTATATTATTAAAAATTAATCTTGCAGAGATTTATTCTGCTTACCAATTCTAAATTACCCTATATTAGATTTTAAAGAATGACAATAATATATAACAACAATAATTAAAATTAATGTGAAAATTTTATGGGTTAAATAACTATTTAATCTTGATAAAATTTTATTTTTAGTTCCTGGAAAAACTTATCGATTTTTTAATCCTTATAATTTTTTATTCACTTTTAATTCTTATTTTAGAATATTTTTATAAAAAAAAATGATACTTTTAATTCCTCAAAAGTTTTTATAAAATTAATATAGAAACTAGAAATAAATAATTTTTTTTATAGATTAGACTTTAAGATCATAATTTTATTGGAATAAAAACATATTATACTCAAATTTTACAGTTAAAACATCACAAAAGCTGTTAAAATGAGCCGAAAATCTTTTATGTACACACTTAACAACTTTTATACATAACAAACAATTCTTATGTATAAAATTTATCATCACTATAAAAGTATTATTCGTATGCAAGGAATGTCAAGCAACATTTTTCTTTTTAGATAATATAATTTTTTTATTTATG
>JBBPBR010000004.1:48134222-48147040 GCA_037974775.1 Cicer pinnatifidum
AGAGTATTCTTCGTGGAGACTAATTAAAGAAGACTTGCCTATATATTGTTGCATTCCATTCCGTCGTAAAAACTAAAAAGCATACATCCTTATACTTCTTCTATTTCTTTTTAATTTTAATTTTTCAGTTTTTTAGACATTCTTAATCATTTATAATCTCATCTCTTATATTTCTTTTTACAATAAATAATTAAGAGCATTATTATTAAATCAATAACTAATGTTGTATAGTTCTTTGAAAGTGACACTTAAATTAATAGCAACAAAATTTTCCTATAAAATTGACAATTAAAATAGAACAAAAGAAGTATTTAATAAATATTAATTGGTATCATATTATTATGTATAGACTAAATTAAAGAAGACTTGCCTATATATTCTTGCATTCACACACTCTAATATAAAACATGCATCTTTATATATATAATAATAATGGTTATTTGGTATCATAGTATTCTTCGTAGAGACTAAATTAAAAAGATACTTGTTTATATATTGTTGCATTCACACACTCTTAGTGAAGACTCTTTTTGCTCTTCAATGAATATCTACATGAAATTTGTTAACTATTTTTACATAATAGTAGAATTAAGATGTAATTTTGCTAACGATAAATTTAATTTTAGTTTACAATATATATTTCAATTGTTACGAACGCATGTAATTTTTAGAATTTTGTTATCCAATATATATATATATATATTAATAACTTAATATATATTTTATTATGATTCTCGTTTAAGAAATCATTTATAACTCTAATTGACTCAGAACGAGTTAAATTATAAAGTACCTCAATTTCTTCATCTACAAATTCCACTACAAGAAAACATGAATTTTGTGAGGGCCAAAAGCCTTCACAAAGGGAAAAAAACAGCCACAAAGGTGGATTTTGTGAGGGCTTTTGGCAGCAACAAAGAAGCTGGTCACAAAATTTTGTGAGGGCTTTTGCAACCACAAAGTGCTTGAAACAGGTTGGCATTTGTGAGGGCTTTTGCAGCCACAAAAGACAGACATTTGTGAGGGTTTTTGCAGCCACAAAAGTCTGCCTTTGTGAGGGCATAGGCCGCCACAAAGGACAGACTGAATTTGCCTGATTGGACCTTTGTGAGGGCTTTTGGCCGCCACAAAGGACAGGCTGAATTTGCTAACTGGACCTTTGTGAGGGCTTTTGGCCGCCACAAATGCCAACGTAATTAAAAAATAATATATTTTGTGAAGTCTTAGGCCGCCACAAAGTAATTCGTATTTAATGAATTAATTTTTAAATTCAAAATTAATAGTTTATTATAATATTATATATAATAAATTAATATAAATATAATATTAAAATTTAAATTATAATTCAATTAAAATTTAAATTAATATATAATAAACTAATCTTAATATAATTAAAATTTTAAAATAAAATATTTAAATTAAAATTAAAGATTAATTTAAATAATAAAATATTAATAATAAAATATTTAAATATTTAAATTAATAATTATAATTATAATTAAACATTAATTTAAATTAATGTAAATTATAAATAAATTAAAATTAAAATTAAATTAAAATTTAAATAAAATTAAAATTAAATATTAAATATTAAAATTAAATATTAAATATTAAAATTAAAATAAATATTATATATAAAAACATAATATTAATAATAATTAAAGCTAGCTATAGCAATTATGACAAAATCAAATAAAACATGCATTCCAAAATTAACAATTAATGTCTTACAAACCCAAAATTAACAAATAATATCTTACAAAGTGGAAATTAATTAAACACACAATAATGTCATACAACCCAAAAATAAATTACGAAATTCTTCAAATCACATCAATCCTCATAATAATTCGTCTGATCAGCTCCACTCCCACCATAATTATTTCCTGCATTCATACCCGACGAAAGAAGTCCCTCAAAAGTATTATGCATTTGTGTTGGAGGAGACATCATGTTTTGAAATTGAATTTCATCTTCAATGGCACCACCAGTAGTCGAAGGAGGAGCCCTAGCTGGTTGAGGTTGATTTAAATCTGGTCTGATCAACCCAGCTGTTGGCATAGTTGGTCGATATGCAGTTTGATGATCTGGTTGAGGTTGAGGAAGTTGATGTGAAGATGATGGAGCATATTGATAATTATGAAAATATTGTTGTTGCTGAAACATTGGCTGCTGCTGTTGCTGGAAGGCAGAGTTCGAAGGATCCTGGTGTTGCTGTTGGAAATTTGGAGGCAGTTGTTGCTGCTGGAGTATTGAGAGTAATTTTGTTGCTGCTGGAAAAGTGGTTGTTGATGCAAGTATTGAGGCCGAGGCGGGAACTGCTGATGAAAGACAGGAGGAAATGAAAATTGTTGTTGTTGAAATTGATGTTGCTGCTGAAACTGCTGTTGCTGCTCTTGAAACCTATATTTCCATTCCTCATTCAATTTATCAATTGCGGCTTGTATCAGCTGCTGTGTCCTTTCTTCTTGCTCACTTGCCCATTGCTCCTTTAACTGATCAAGATTATCTATTGGCGCCGGACGATGAGATCGATCTGTACTAGCATAAGAAGAAGACGTCTCAGTCTAAATATAGCTGGTTGGACTTTTCACAAAGGTTGATGATAAAGTACCAGCACCCAACACACGTCCTTTGTACTTGCCACCACTTATGTTCATAAAACTTGCGGTCTCATATTGTTTCCGCTGCACTGGAGTAGCTCGCATAGCAGGAGGAAGAGTAGCTTGATGATCCTCTCATTCTTTCATGACTTGTTGAAGTTGTTCCTATATTAAAAATCAAAAAAATTAAAATTTAAAATAGTTAATAATTAATATATAATAATTTAAAGGTGTAAATATATAATAATTACCTGAATCGTTTTTTATATTTCATCAGTATACTCATTTGTTTGAGGATTAACATGAAGATAGCGATGTATCTCAACCTGAGTGACCTCACTTCCAAGTTGCTTTTCCTAAAATATATATTAAAATATTGTCAAGTTTATGGTGAAATGTGATGATTAATTGAATAAAAATTAATAGATATATATTATAAATAATAATTAATTACCATATAATATTTAATTTCTCCAGCAGACATAGAACCTCCCTTATGAGTACTAGTACCCCTCTCAGATGCTCTATTAATCTTTGCTTTTTCTCTCTTCTGTTTGTAAGCATCTGTGTTCTACTTACTCCACAAAGCAGTCCAAACATTTTCACCAATCCAATTAGGTCGTTTTTCCTCGCCCTTATTACGTGCGTAAGACAACATAGATGAGAGACGCTTTGAAAAACGATGGTCAAATGAAGCCATAACTGCGGCATCATGCTCTCTTTTCCAAGTACATTTAGTCTGTTGTTTGTTTAAACCGTCTACATCGACAAAAACAACATGGACATCTCATTCCCCCTTCATCTTGGACAATTTTTTGCACTCTCGCAAAATTGAGAAAGTCTTCGACCTTGTTAGCAAAATATTTTTTAAGACCCTTTCTTCCAGGAAAATTCCTATCGTACATCCAACTACGGTCTAAATCCATAGTTGCTTTATATATATATATATATATATATATATATATATATATATATATATATATATATATATATCGATGTTTTATATATTAATTGCTTTATTTTTCAAAAGCATTATATATAAATTTTGACATATTTATATGTCAATTAGGGGAGCATGCATTTGCACACAATATAATATATTATTATCAATACAATAAATATATATAAACCGAAATAAAATTTTAAATTATATATATATATATATATATATATTAATTTGCAAACAATATCATAAATTATTAATCAAGACTATATCATTATACAAATCTATATAAAATTTTAAATGATGTTTTTTTAAAAATCAAGACTAATAATCAAGACTTATTTATAACAAAAAATAATAATATCATCAATTTTAATATTGTTTTTTTAAATAATAATTATATTAAAACCAATATATTTTAACCTTGGTTTGAAACTTTAATTTATCATATATTAATATGTAAACAACATCATTCCTATTTTTTTAAAAAATAAATTTATAAAACTAATCTAAATATATATATATTACTAATCTATATTTTAAAAATAATATATATTTACTAATCTAAATTTAAAATATATAAAATACTAACTTGATGCCGAGTAGCGTCTGACTTCAAGCTTTCACTCACGTACGATGCTTGCAAGTATTCAAAATAATTAACAAGCACTGTAAAAATAAAAATCAATAACATTAATTAGTTATATCAAATTAAAAAATAAAATTATAAAATTACATATATAATATAATTTATACTTACCAAATTTAAATGAAGCTTAAGAGTAATTTTGTGTAGAGAGAAGGAGGAAAGAATAGTTAGAATGAGATTTTAGAGAGAAGTTGGATGTGAAAAAATGAAAGGAGGATGAGAGAAATATATATAGTGATCCATTAAGCATTTGTGGCGGCCAAAGCAGCCACAATGCCAACGGCTACTTTAATTTTGTGGCGGCCTAGGCAGCCAGAAAAGCCATCGGCTACAATGCCATTTGTGGCGGCCTTTGCCGCCAGTAATGCCAACGGTACATTCCAGTTGTGACGGCCTGAGCGGCCAGAAAATCCAGCTGGATTGGGCATCCTTTGTGGCGGCCTTTGCAGCCACAAACGCCACGCGCGCATTCCTTTGTGGCGGCCTATGCAGCCACAAACGCCTTAGTCACGTCAATCCTTTGTGACGGATTTGGCCATCACAAAATGCATTTTTTATGGCCGTAAAAGCTCTCACAAAAATCCTTAAATATTTAACTGGATTTTGTGGCTGCCTAAGCGCTCATAAAATTACAATGTTGTGATTTTTTGAGGGCTTAGGCAGCCACAAAATCCAGTTAAATATTTAAAAATTTGTGAGGGCTTTTTCAGCCACAAATAAAGACCAATTTTAATTTTGGCCTTTGTGAGGGCTTTTTCGGTCACTAATTTGTGAGGGTTTTATTCGGCCACAAAATATTTATAAAGTTGGCCACAAATTTAAGTTTTTCTTGTAGTGTTCTCTTCCAGAGTCAACATCAGCCATTAGAGCCATATTGGCTTGTTCTTTATCATCAGAGGATTCTTCAGAGTCATCTCATATGCCCATTAGAAATCTCTTCTTGGACTTTGAATCTTTCCTCTGAAACTTCACTTTCTTTAGATTTGAACATTCTGACTTGACATGTCCATGCTCATTGCATACATAGTAAATGATGCTTTTCTTATTATGTTTTTCATCATTTCCTCTGCTAGACTGCTAGGAACCTTTCTGAGGGATTGATTTCCTCTTGATGTGCCAAATCCTATGAATTATTTTAAATATGAAGGCAAGTTCCTCTTCTTCTAAATCTTCATTCTAATTTTCTAAATTATTATCCTCTAATTCTGCTCTGCTTGGATTTCAAAGCCAAAGTCTTGTTCCTCTTCTTGGGTTCATCTTCTTCAACTCAATTTCATGTGATATGATAGAGCTGATTAAATCTTCCAATTTAAAAGCATTCAGATCCTTTGCTTCTTGGATCGCCATGATCTTGGGTTTCCACTTGTTAGGCAAACTCCTTAGGATCGTATTAACATGATCAACAATTGTATAACTCTCTTTAAGTACTCTTAACCTTGAGACTAAGGTTTCAAATATGGAAAATATAGTCTCAATGTTTTCTTCTTCCTCCATATGAAATAGCTCATAGTTTCTGACCAGAAGATTTGTCTTGCTTCTTGAACTTGCTTGCTTCGTTCATAAGTTAGAATCAGATTATCATAAATGTATTTTGATGTTTTCTTGTTGGTGTACTTGTCAAACTCCTTGAAAATGATTGCATTTATCACGATGTTCTAGACCTATGATGTATCTTGTACATCTTTTTATGATTAAGATTCATCTCCTTTCTTGGAATTTCAGTACCATGTTATTTTGTCGGAGCAGTATAACCATCTTCCATCAAGTTCCAAATTTAGGATATTGTGAAATAAAGAAACTCCTCAGCCTGTCCTTCAAGTATTCAAAATGTTCTCCATCAAACAAATGTGGTTTGTTAATGTTTTCTTCAACAGCTTCTTCACCAAATCCAGACATGTTGAATCCTTGGGTCTTTCCTCAAACACTGTACAGTGCTCAACCTTGAGACTAAGCTCTGATGTCAACTGAAGTTGTTCAAACACGAGAAGAGGGGTTGACTTGTGTTTGTCGAATTTTATAATTATTTTCTTAACTTTTATTATGATCTTGGTTTGATGACTTAGTTGTTTGGACTAATCAGAGGTTGTAGTAAATAGACCGAGCTAATGTAAAAATAAACATAAGATTTTATCTTAGTTCACTACCAAGTTGGTAGTTTCGTCTAGTCTTCTCACATAAAATGATTTATCCACTAATTTAAAACTTGAATTACAATAGTACCTAACACTACAAGTCAGTCTTCTTAAAATAACATGAACCTATACACTTTTTAAAACAAACCACACCTTGACTCTACAAGTTAAGTATTCTATGCACAACCTAAAACCTATTGATTGTTAGAGGCAAACTAAAGTAACTATCCAACTGGGTTACAAGAGATTGGAATTGGTTTGGTTTTGCTTCTACTAAGCAAATTTGATACAATGCTTTTTCACACTACAAAACTTATAATATTGTACTTTGAACTAGTACTTTTCAAGAACTTAAAACCTTACTCTAAACACTTCCAAAATATTGAGCAATTGAGATTTTCTGAATAGCATAGTTTTAAGGATTTCTAAGTTTGTCGTTGTTGTATACTGTTGTACCTTTCTTCTTAAAACTTTATCCAGTATTTATAGATGAAATTAGGTTTTGTGAATTTATTGTTGAGTTTATTGAATCGTATCTCAAATTCATCTTGGTCAACAAAGATTTTCTCCAAATATACTTCAGATTGATATGATCTTAATTTTTATTTCCCAATCTGATATGAGCAATTCTTCTAGAAAGATATTGTGTGTATTTGTTTAGATTAAGTTTGAAAGTTGATTCACTTGAGTCTTTCTTCATACGCTTGATTGGATTTGGGTGGGAATAAATATGAGCTTGTTCTTGGATATTCAAAAGTAAAAATATGACTAAGTCTAATTTAATATTTTTCTCAATCTATTAGAGTTTTTGACCTTCCATCGGAGTCGTTGGCTTTTCTCCATTAGAATCATTCACTTTATTCTATATAGTCATTGACTTGATTGTTAGAATCAAATATTCTGATGCTAAAATAACCATTGCCAAAGGCAGATGCAAAGTTGTATGACTTAGAATTAGTGGCATGAGAAACTTCACTTTTTTTGCATTATAAGAGTGAATTCAACTTTAGAGTGTTCTACGTATTAGAGGCAACACTCTTGAAGGATTTGTGTAACGCCCAATTTCTTATTATATTTTAGTAATATAATAATAATTTATTATTATTATTATTATTATTGTATGTGTGTGGATGTAATTGATCATTTTTCGGGTTATCTTAAAATTATCTAATGATATACTATATATATATATATATATATATATATATATATATATATATATATATATATATATATATATAAGCACATGGTGTTTACGAAAAGCAAAATTAGGGAATTGTGTAGTAGCAATAGCCGTCTCCCAAGATCAACCACATTAGGTATGCTTTCTCCTTTACTTGTTTAGACAATTAGAAATTCATAATACCAATTAAACTAGTATCTTTCCTTTCATTAGCTAATCCAAAAATAGATTAATTTGACTATTATTTTGATTATTATGTTGTTCAGTTTAATTAAAATATTAACTTTATGTGAAAAAATTCTTTATTGTGAAGAATGTTAAATTTACTCGATATAATATTTTTAAATTTTTCAATAATAATGAAAAACAATATTAGAGAAAAATATTTTGATATGGTTATTACTCATTAACAAAATAAGATACCATAGCATTAAAATAAACATAGAATCAAGTTCAAGGCCAAATTCATTAAGCTACAATGTGATTCAGGCCAAATAAACAGATTAGTTTTCAGAGGGTTGATCTTTTCATCCATCCAAGATAAGTGCATATAACATAAAAATAAGAGCTTCAAAACAAGCAACAAAATCTGAAATGAATTGATATGGTTATTAGGATTTTTATTGAAATTTTGTTTTTAATTGCCTTTTTGAATTGCTTTCTCTATATGTATATCATAAAATCTTCACCTGCCAATGTATTAGAGAGAATTTTCATGTTCTGCCAACTAGTTTAGATTATTCAAGGGTATTTCTAACAATGTTGGGTTTCTGTTGTACATTAGCAGTCATTAAAATTATACATTATTTTATGTTATTAGGATTATAAGCATGTTTTGTAGTAAGAATTGTCCTCTACATTTTTTTTAAAAGCAACAGACTTGCCCAATATATTTTTATACGATTCTTGATTTAATTCTGCATTTTTTTTTAACATGACTTCGGTAACATGATTTTTATACGATTTTTGATTGCATGCTTTTAAATTATTCTCAATATAAGCATAAGCATGTATAGTATTAAATATATTTCTGGATTGTAGTACAAATAGTAAATAATTTATTTATCTAGATAATTTATTTATTTATTTATTTATTATTTATTTTATTCATTTACTTATTTACTTATTTATTTATTATTTATTTATTATTTATTTATTTATTTATTTTATTATTTATTTATTCATTTATTTATTTACTTTTTTATTTACTTAATTATTTATTTATTTATTTATTTATTATTTATTTATTCATTTACTTATTTATTTATTTACTTATTTATTTATTTACTTATTTATTATTTATTTATTCATTTACTTATTTATTTATTTATTATTTATTTTATTATTTACTTATTTATTTACTTATTATTTATTTATTCATTTATTTATTTATTATTTATTTTGTTATTTATTTATTTATTTATTCATAGTAAGTAATTTATTTGTATTTGGTGGTTGTGTGGCTATAATTCCCTCGCGGACTATTAGAGACGACGACCGATAAAGAAACAACTCGGTAGCAAATCAGATTCATTGGACATAATCTTCAGTCGAGGTAAGGGGTGAGATGAGGTTCGATTTTATGAGTATAAAATAACGTGGGATGAACGGGAATACTGAAATTCTCATATGTTCATTCGGGGCTTACTACGTATGATTGAGCCCTATTGAGTAATAATAATTAATTAATAAAATATGAATGGTTATAGTGAGGATTAAAATATAATTTAGCAACCTATAGAATTGTCGTGAATTTATTTATATCAAGATTGTATGCCGTCTGATTTTATGAATATTATGTTGATTGTTACTATGTGAATGATATGTACTGGAGTATTCTTGCTACTTGAATGAAATTGTGATATTACTTGAATGTGCCACCTGTTTGATCTTTTATTTTGTGATTGATAAGACTGGATGATGCATTGTGAGTAGTGCAAACCAAAATATTGGATTTTATTGTGATTGACTGATATACATATATAATGATGAATGTTGTGAAGTTAAATTGAAACTTATTGAGTTGTGATTTTGGAGTTAGAACTATTTTGTCATCATATAGGAAGGGTTTGACAAACCTAGTGATTCAGGGAAGTACAACTGAATGAGCCTGATCGTGGAGGGCTACAGTCGAACTGTAAGGTAAGACTGATAGACCTTGGGGGTACCTCTAGTGGGGAATTCCTAAGTGGATTAGTGGGTTATTCCCTAAGTTCGGGAGCTACCGTACAATACAAGAGTACCCCGACCATCGCGTATATGTGTCTCGGGTTGAGTTGAGGGGATCTATGAGAACTTGGCCATTCATAAATTGTCCGTCCACTCTTGTAGTGGCATAGTATCAGGTCTCCTAACCAAATACTTTAGAGTAGAATGGTACCAAATGATGAAGTATAGAGTATAGGACATGCATAATATTTCATCATTATGATTATCTTATTGTGAATGAATTTGATAAACGGTTGATATTATACACTTGACTGTTTTTGAGGTTGTGATAATTTGATTGCTTGTGTGTTCTCCTCGTGTATTTTATACTGTTACATAATTTCGATACTCACCCCTCGTTGTTTGTGTTTGGCGTTTGTGATGGACGCAGATGAGTTGTAAGTTGCAGGTGATGACTAATACCATTGGAGAGGCGAAAGCTGTCACGTCTTGGAGACTCTTATTATATGCATTGTGTTGATGTTATTTTGAGCATTTTTATTTTGGGAATTTCCGCTATGATAGTGACATCGGGTTGGGACTATATTTGCACTGAATTTAAAACATAAGTATGTGTACTTCAAAAAGGATTTTGTTGTGTGATACTATGATTTCAATGTCATTATGTTTGGTGGAAATTTTGGATTTTTATGACATGGTTATCATTACGTGGTACTCTTTACCTAAATATATATATATATATATATATATATGTTCGAAAGCTTGTATATTTAATTGTTAGAAGAATTTTACTATTTTAAAAGAAAATAAAAATTAAATTTTTATTTTTGGGGTTTAGGGTGTCACAATTTGCAGTCATTAGAGTCAGTAGAATATATGCTTCACACGTAGACTTGAACATTGATTTCAAACTTCAGAGACATGCTAAAGTTATTATTCATCAGAGACATGCTAAAGTTATTGTTTATCAGAGGCAACAAAAACCCATAGACATGTTGAATCTTCATAGACACAAAATTCTTCAAAGGCACATTGAAATTTCAAAGACAAAAAAATCTTCAAAGTCACCTTGAATCTTCATAGGCATACTAGATTTTCATATGTAGAAACACAGACTCATTAGAGGCATGTAAAACAGAAGGACACTTCAGTCTTCATAGGCAGACACAGAAGCACGCTATGAGAGGCATATGCACGTACTTTTTCATAACGTGCATTTATCCGATTCTAAGGATTTCATTGACTGATTTAATTTCATTTTCTTTGACCTTTTTACTTTCTCTGGCCGTATCCTCTAGTGATTTCCTCTGATCTAGGGATGGCAATGGGTAGGGTTTGGGTAGGGTACTATAGTACCCGTACCCATACCCGCAGTTTAAAAAAATACCCATACCCGTGCCCGTACCCTCTTGGGTATCAACTTTAATACCCGTACCCTTACCCTCTGGGTACCTAAGTGCCCGTACCCGTACCCATTACCCACACTTTAACTAAAATAAATCGATAAATAAATATTATTTTGTGATTAAATTTAAAAAGGATAAATACCACCTATAGTCCTTTAATTTAATTTCAGTTAACGTTTTAGTCTTTTATCTATTTTTTTTTCCGATTTTGTCCTTTATTTTAATTTTAAGTGACAATTTAATCTTTTTTTGTTTTAAAATGTTAACAATGTTATCCTTTTTTTTACAAAAATTCATCAAAATTTTCAAACAAAACTCATAAATTTAGTTATATTCTTTAATATAAAATAAACTTTATCAAATTTGTAACTCAAATCTTCAAATAAACTCATATTTTCCATTCTTTATTAGATGTTGTTAGAGATAAAAATATGAGTTTATTTAAATATTTAAGTTATAAATTTGATGAAATAGCATTATATTGAGGATGATAATTAATTTTTGTGTTTTGTTTGAAATTTTTGATGAATTTTTTGAAATTTTGCATAAAATAAGGATAAAATTGTTGACATTTTAAAACATAAAAGATCAAATTGTCACTTAAAATTAAAATAAAGGACCAAATCGGGGGAAAGAAAAAGATAAAAGACTAAAACGTTAACTGAAATTAAGTTAAGGGACTATATGTGGTATTTACCCTTTAAAAATTATCCAAATATCATAAATTAACTCATAAAATATTATAAACCAAAATACTTTCTAACTCAAAACATTTCAAGTGAACACTCGTTACAATACACATTCAAATATCCATAATAATATTTTATGAAGTTGCAAGTCTTACGACAATATTATTTGAGATCAAGAAAAACAATTTATAAGTTGCAAGTATAATTATAAAGACACAATTAATAAGATATAATTCTTAGTTATAAAGTCAAAATTATTTAACTATTAATCATAATCAAATTCTTAAAAAGTTTGCAAACGTTTATCTTTTGATTTGATTATAAATATTGTAATGGTCCAATGATATTAATAGATATTAAAACATAAAGGAAAACAATTAATTAAACTAAATATTAATATAATAAATAAATAAATAATATATTTATATAAGTGCGGGTGCGGGGCGGGTACCATAGTACCCGTACCCATACCCGCTTAATTTTGCGGGTAATTACCCGTCCCCGTGCCCATACCCATTATGCGGGTTTTTACCCTACCCATTGTGGGTTTTTTTTGCGGGTACCCACTGGGTCTGGGTCTAATTGCCATCCCTACTCTGATCATATCCAATATATTGCTCAATTAATTATGTGCTATTACAAATTATTCTAGGCATATTAAAAAGAGATTACTTCAAAATTGATACTTATTTAGGCAAAGTGACTAATTACTTAAAAGTTATCTTCATCAACTATAAGAATCTATTTGATATAAATTATTTTTATATTTAATAATATAGATATTTTTAATAAAAAAAAAGAATATATTTTGAGTTTGTACGTTAGAGTAAAAATTATTTTATTTAAAAAAAAACCAATTATGAAAATAAATTTTCAGAGATGTTGTTAAAAAGCATCTCATTTAAAAGCAAATTTTAGACTATTTTCAGTTTTTTTTTTCTTTCTAAAAATTGTAACAGCCAAATATAACTTTCAAGTGATTAATTAACTTAAAAATTGATTATTTTACTAACAAAACTGAAATAAACACATACTCTAATAAAA
>JBBPBR010000004.1:48148552-48167324 GCA_037974775.1 Cicer pinnatifidum
AGAAGTTTCCTATTTCTTTTTTATGGCAACAATAAAGAATACTATTTGTGTTTTGTCAGAAAATACAAATTTAACAAATAATAAAATATAAGAATTTATAAAAGAAGATATCAAATTACACCAATGTAATATTACATCGCTCCGTAACATTTTAATCGATATAAAATTATAAATTTTAACGTTTGATTAAAAGTTTAAATTAATAGATCATTCATGAAAACTATTTCAAAAATCTAAAATCATTTGATATGTTATTAAGATACATCAAAGTTAATGTCTTATATGTTTTTATTAAACATCATTAATCTTTATGAGTCTCAGTCATTAGTCAAATGATTTTTTATTTATGCAATATTTTACATGAATGATCTATATATGATATAAATTTTCAACCCAACAGTAAAGTTTGTAAAATTTGTATTGCTTAAAATATTATTGAATGGCGTAATATTATATTAGTGTAATTTGATATCGAATTAGTTTATAATCTATAGATAAAAATTACACAAAAATTATAGTTCATTATAATTCTATAGACAAAAATTACATAAAAATTACATCCTTGATAATATGACTGTTAGGCAACTTTAAATTCCCAATCTGATATGAAAAATTCTTCTAAAGATACTGTGCGTATTTGTTCAGATTACGTTTGAAAATTAATTCACTTGAGTCTTCTATCATACGCTAGATTGTATTTGGACAGAAACAAATTTGGGCTTGTTTTTGCACCTTCAGAAGTAAGAATACCATAAAGTCCACTTCAATATTTTTCTCAATCTATCAAAGCTTTTGACCTTCCATCAAAGTCATTGACTTTTCTCCATCATAATCATTTACTTTTATTCTACATAGTCATTGACATGATTGTTGGAATAAGATGTTGTGATGCTAGAATAACCATGGTTAGAGGAAGATGCAAAGCTGCATGACTTAAAATTAACGCATGGACAACTTCACCTTTGTTGCACTATCAGGGTCAGTGCAAATTTGAAGTGTGCTACATATTAGAGGCAGCACTCTGGAACAAGTTGCGGTCTTTAGAGCCAGCGAAATATATGCTTCAGATGTAGACTTGAACAATAGATTCAGTCTTCAGAAGCATGCTAAAAAAATTGTTCATCAGAGGTATGCTAAAGTTGTTGTTCACCAGAGGCATGCTAAAGTAACTGTTCATCAGAACCATGCTAAAGTTATTGTTCATTAGAGGCACAAAAACTCTATAGGCACACTGAATCTTTAGAGGAATAAATTTCTTGAGAGGCACATTCAATCTTCAAAGACACATAATTCTTTAAAGGCACGTTGAATCTTCATAGACATATTGGATCTTCAAAGGCATGCAAAACAGAACCACACTTCAGTCTTCAGGGGCAGACGCAAAAGCATGCTATTAGAGGTAGATGCACGTACTTTTCCATAACGTGCATTTATCAAATTTTGAGGATTTCTTTGACTGATTTAATTTCATTTATATTACATTTTTACTTCCTCTGATAACTTCTTGTGGTGGTACCCTCTAATGGTATCCTCTTGTGGTTTCCTTTGGTGGTATCCTCTGATTTTCATGTTCTAACATAAAAACAACAAAGTGGAAATGTTCAAGGGATTGACTTGGTTCCAACAAGACTTGGCTCCTGTCATATGTTGCTAGCATCCACTTTTTAGGTACCAAGATTAATGTTTTAACTTGGTTGCTGAGAACATATCAATTTATTCCTCCACTGATTCACTTCCATAGTCAGAATCAATGTATGTGTTGGATCCATAGGTAGAGTTTGTATGAGTCATCAGAGCCAAATCTGTTTGCTTTTCATCATTAAAGGATTCATCATAATCATCACGTGTAGCCATTAGAACCTTCTTCTTGGGTCTGGAATTTTTCCTCTAATGTTTCCCTTTGTCTAGATTTTGACTTTCAGACTTAACATGTCCATGTTTATTGCATCCATAACATTTGATCATTTTCTTGTCAGATTTTGTGTCTCTTCCTCCACTGGACTGCTTAGAATATCTTTGTGAAAATGGCTTATTTATGTTGTGCCATATATTTTGAATTTTTCGTGATATGAAAGCCAACTCCTCATCCTTTTGAGTTCATATTTTGATCATATGAATCATTATCCTTTAATTCTGATGTTGCCTTTAGAACCTTCTTCTGCTTGGATTTCAAGGCCAAATTTGGTTGCTTTTTCTCAAGCTCATCCTCTTTAGGATCAATTTCATGTGATCTCAATGAGCTAATCAATTATTCCAATTTAAGAGTATTGAGATCCTTAGCGTCTTGAATAGTTGTAATCTTAGGGCTCCACTTGTTTGACAGACTCCTAAGAATTTTCTTCACATGGTCAACAATAGTATAACTCTTCCCAAGCATGTTGAATCCTGAGACCAAAGTTATAAATATGGAAAACATTGTTTCAATGTCTTCATTTTGTTCCATCTTGAACAACTCATAATTTATGACTAGGAGGTTGACCTTTGGTTCTTGAACTTGTTTGCTTTTTTCATAAGTCAGAACCAACTTGTCGTAGATGTTTTTGTTGTTTCTTTGTCAATTCACTTATCAAATTATTTGAAGGTGAATGCATTAATCTTGAAGGTTATAGACTTGTGATGCATCTTGTACACCTTCTTTTGTTAAATATCCACCTCTTTCCTTGAAATTTTAGTACCGCCAGAATTTGTTAGAGCAGTGTAGCCATCTTCCACTAAGTCCTAAAGTTTAGGATCTTGTGAGATAAAAAAAAACTCCTTAGCTTGTCATTTTAGTACTAAAATCATTCACCATCAAACAAATGTGGCTTGCTGATGTTTCCTCCAACAACTTCTTCACCAACTCAAGACATTGTTGAATCCTTAGATCTTTGTTCAAACATTGTAATAAGGTAATTTTTGAAACCGGGCTCTGAAACCAATTGAAGGTGCAAACACGTGTAAAAGGTAAATTGTGTTTGACTAAGTTGAATTCTTTTTGAAAATTAATTTAAAACTGGTTTGGGTTTTGTGACTTAATTAGAATAAAAATAGTAGCAATCGGGTTAAGTGTTCAAAGGCAGAAGTAAAACAAGAATTGCGGATTTAAAGTCACACAATAATTTATCCTTGTTCAGCTCTAACTTGGTGGCTACGCCCAATCCCCTCACTGAGAAGGATTTAATCCACTCATTCAAAACTTGAACTACACAGCACCTGACCCTACAAGCCCTTCTTCTTAAAACAACCTTACACCACAAACTTTTTAAGGAACACAAACACCCTGACTATACAAGCCAAGTTGCCTCTACACAACCTAAAAACCACAAATTGTTGAAGCCACACAACACCTTGACACTATAAGTTGAGTCTTCTAATTGAGGAACACGAAAGCCACTATCCGACTAGGTTACAAGAGTTTGAAACAAATTTGTTTGCTTCTAACAAGTTGGTTGTAACAATAACTCTCAAATGGGTTTGAGCAAGTATTTCTCTAGACCTTAACATTATGAACTCTAATGATTTAGGGAATTTGTGCTTATGAGTTCTCTTGTTTTCTTCTTCAGCTTTGAGTATATATTTATAGAATATAATATGGTTTCTCCTTTGTGCTTGCAAAATCTGAATCATAACTTTGCAAATATTAAATGTATCTTCTTTTGAGTGTTTCTTCTTGTAAAAAATTCTTGATCATATCTTCTTATAAATAAATCATATCTTCTTTTAAATTTTGATCAAGTCTTCTTGTAAATAATTCATATCTTCTTGTAGATAAATCTTGATCAAACCTTCTTGTAAATAATTCATATCTTCTTGTGATAAATCTTGATTAAATCTTATTGTAAATAATTTTATTTTCTTGTAGATAAATCTTGATCAAATCTTCTTGTAAATAATTTACATTTTCTTGTGATAAATATTGATCAAATCTTCTTGTAAATAATTCATATCTTCTTGTGATAAGATCTTGATCATATCTTCTTCAAATCTTACTTGTCTAATATTTTCTTCAATTATAAATCTGAATCAAATGTTATTTTAGACTGTCTTCAAAAACACATATCTTCTTTCATACTCTTACTTGATTTAATCTGTATTGGCTTTGGGTTGTTCTTAAAACTTCACAAGTTTTTGATTCGGCAAAGTCTTCTTTTCATTCTTAATTGTTTCAATTTCAGCTGTTGACTTTCACCAAAGGCATTAACTTTCTTGTTGGAGTGAGATGTGTTTCTTGAATAATGATAATTAGAGGTAGAATTGCATGAATTAGAATTAGATACATTGAGTAAATCACCTTTTTGAAACTTCAGAGTCAATGCAACATTAGAGGATGCATATCAGAGGCAACATTTGGAATGTGTTTCACCATTTTGATCAACATATTGTGAACTTTGAATTTAAGATTTGAACAATCTCTTCAGAGTTAGTTTTACCTTTATATGAACTCTTTAGAGACATGCTAAGTTTGTCCACATCAGAGGCATGTAAGGGCTTCAGAGGCATGCTTCAAATTCAGTCTTCAGAGGTAGTCTTTAAAGACAATCTTCAGACCCAAATATTAGAGGAAATCTTGTACACTTTAGAGGCACGTTGCTTTAAAGGTATATGTTCAGAGGCATATGTGTATACTTTGTGTTCCTCTAATCTCATCCTCTGGCCACTTCCTTTGGTGACTTTCTCCAGTCACTTCCTTTAGTAAATTCCCTCTAGTACCTTCCTCATATTTTCTTATTTCAGTTTTTGCATACTTAGTGAAGCCATTATCCAAATTTTTTTGTTCTCATAAAATACTTTTGTTAACATCAAAACTATAAGTGGAAAACCAACTTGGTTCCAACACATTTGACCATACAAGTCAGTCTTCTCAAAATAAACTAACGCTTATAGACTTTTTGAGGCAAATAAACACATTGACCCTACAAGTCAAGTCTTTTAACACACAACCTGAAAACCACATATTGTTGAAGGAAAATACACCTTGACCCTACAAGTCAAGTCTTCTCAACATAATATGAAAACCACATATTGCTTGAGTATCACTAAAGCCATTATCGGGGTAACGTACACAAGTTTGGAATGAATTGTGTTTTGCTTCTACTAAGCAGATTTTTACAACTGATTTCTTACACTAAAATACTTAGAAAATATTTCTTTGAACAAGTGCTTCTCTACAACTTAAACCTTTGAACTTTGAATACATAGGAAATTTAAGCTCTCAAAAGTTTTTCTGAATTGTACGGAGTTCTGAATTTTTTAGTTCGTGTTTTCTTCTTCAACCTTGAGTATATATTTATAGAATAGATAAGGGGTTCACTTTTGTTCTTGCAAAATCTGGATCATGTCGTTCTTGTGAACAAATTATGAATGTATCTTCCAGTGAACAATTTATGAGTATATCTTCTTGCGAATAATTTTGAGTGTTTCTTGTTATGAATAATTATGAGTGTATCTTTTTCTAAATAATTCTAAGTGTATCTTCTTGTGAACAAATTCTAAGCATATCTTATTGTGAGAAAACTATGAGCATATCTTGTTGTGAACAAATTTTAAATATATCTTATTGTGAATAATATTTTGACCATATCTTATTGTGAACAATATTTTGGCGATATCTTCTTTTTACCTTGGTCAAATATTTCCTTCAATTATAAATTATATCGTATCTAATTTCATATTATGTTAAAAAACTTATTCACATGAATCTTCCTTTACACTATTGATTAAAGATACATAACACCTTGACCCTATAAGTCAAGTCTTCTTAACACAATCTGATAACCCCAAATAGCTTGAGGAACATTAAAACCACTATCGGGCTAGGTTATAAGAGTTTTGAATTTGATTGATTTGCTTCTATCAAGAAGATTTGATACAATGATTTTCCACACTTACAATGAAGCACTGAGCACTTATTTAATATAAAGTTGAACGATTGTTTTGCTAGAATTTAAAACCTTAATCTCTGAATACTTAAAAGATTGATATTTTTGAGTTTTTTTTTTTTTTGAATAACTTAGGTTTTTAGGATTTCTGAGTATGTAGCTCGTAGTGGTTGTACGTCCCTCTTCAGCTTCGATCCACTAGTTATAGATGAAATTAGGTTTTGTAAATTTTGTCCTTTAAGAATTCTAAATCGTATCTTCGTTCCAACTTGGTGAACAAGTATTTATTCCAAATACAATGCTAAAAAAGATGTTTTGATAATATGACCCTTAGCCAATTCTTTATTTTCGAATATGATCTTGAGCAATCCTTGTTTATGAGGAAAACACAAAAACACACGTAACTAATAGAAGCACATTATTAGATGAAGATGCAAAAACTTATCCAATGCGTGGATTTGATTGATTTGATTTTGTTTTAACTGACATTTTCACTTCCTCTGGTGGTGGTATCCTCTAATCACTTCCTCTGATGGTGGTACCCTTTGGTGACTTTCTTTAGTGGTATCCTTTGGTGACTTTCTTTGGTGGTATCCTCTGTTCGCTTCCTCTGATTTTCCAATTCTAATTTTTGCATACTAAGTGAAATCATTAGTGCAATAAATTGTTCTCACAAAGTACTTTGTTAACATCAAAACTAAAAGTGGAAAACCAACTTGGTTCCAACCCCATTTACTTTCTTGTTCGAGTGAAATGATGTTTTTCTTGGATAATAAAAGTCAGAGGCATAATTGCATGAGTTAGAATTAGTGGATTTGGGAAAATCACATTGTTGAATCATCAGAGTTAGTGCAACATTTTAGGTTGCATATATGAAGAAGCATTTTGAGTGTGTTGCAACTTTTAATTAGTGGAATATGAGCTTTGAATGCATAGATTGAACAATCTCTTTAGAGTTAATGGTAGCTTGATATAAACTCTTCATAAGATTGACGAGTTTGTGCACATTAAAAGCACACAAGGGCTTTAGAGGCATGCTTTAAATTCAAACTTTAAAGGTAGCTTTTAGACAAGTTTCAAAGCTAGTCTTCACCCAATTATTAGAGTCTTTAGATCCAACCATTAGAGGAAGTCTTCGTAACCTTGAGAGGCAGTTACTTTCAGAGTCATATGTTCAAAGGAAGATGTTTATGCTTTTGTGTTCCTTTGATCTCATCCTCTGGTGACTTCCTACAATCACTTCCCTTAGTCGTTTCCTCTAGTCGCTTCCTCTAGTACCTTCATATGATTTTCTTGTTCTAACTTCTCCACACTTAATGAAGCCATTAGTACAAACAAATTATTCTCATAAAATATATTTATTAACATTAAATTCACAAGAAGAAAACCAACTTGGTTTCGACAAGACTATCAACAACGATGTCCCCATGATAAAACAGCTCAGATAAAATTGTATCGGAGTTCTACTGCACTATATAATACCAATCTAGAATTCTACTCTCTAAATATGGAGGAATAGGTCACTCATAATATGGTACTATGATCAATCGAAATTGTGATATAGATAGAAAATTTATGATAAAGCAAAAAAGAGAGAAAACTCATAATTTTTCACAGGTTTTGATGTGTTTTCTAAATTGAGGGTTAATGTCTTCATGCTTCTATCAATAATCTTAGTTGGTACTACATTGTAAGAAAGGTTGGACTTCAATTGAAGAGATTCATAACTCAAGATTTGATAAGGGTCTGTGATATACTTCGTGAGTTGAGAGACATGAGAAACATCATGTAAACTTGACAAACATGGTGGTAATGTTAATTTATAGGCTGGGGAACCTATCCTCTGTATGATTTGAAAGAGTCCAATAAAACGAGGACTTCAAATGCCAACAGTGGGGGTAACTATAAGGGATACATGGTCACCTTCATCAAATTTTAGGGGTTTTCTTCTATGACCAATATAACTCTTTTGTCTACTTTGAACTATTCTCAATTTGTCACGAATGACTTTGATCTTTTCAGTGGTCTCTTGAATAAGCTCAGGTCCTAGAATTCTATTGTCCCCTATCTCTGACCAACATAAAGGAGTTCTACACTTGCATCAATACAATGCCTCATACGGAGCCATACCTATACTAGTGTGATAACTATTGTTATACGCAAATTCTATCAAAGGAGAATGTATTTCCAACTTCCACCATCCTCTAAGACTCAAGCCCCCAACATGTCTTCCAAAGTCTGAATGTTCTTTTACGTTTGGCCATCATTTTGTGGATGGTAGGAAGTGTTGAGATTGATCCTGGTTCATAAATATTTTTGGAAGGATTTCCAAAATAGAGAAGTGGATTTAGGGTCATTATCTGATACTATACTGAAGGGAGCAAAAGGTGCAGTCTAATTTATCTAATCCACATAAACTGTGGCGCAAAAATAGGCGAATAGTTAAACAAATCATTTGTTCACTGTTACACACTTAAAATATTTTTATTTTATTTTTCAGATACTAAAAATAAGGGAGGATTTGAATAGTTCTTATTCTTTAAATGTTTGCCTATTGGTTTCAAAATTGTCCCAATGAATTTCTTCTTGTTTTTTGAAACAACAAGTACTTCAACTTTCTAGTCTTGCATTCGGGATTCTTCTTCAATTTGGAGGTGGGTTATCGGACTATCTAGTGAAACTTCTTTTGTTTTATGCGTGAGAGAATTTTCAAAATTTTTCCAAGAATGGAGTATTATAAAAGCAATTTGAAATTGTTCATCTAAAGTCATACCTTCAAAGAATCTCATGAGTTATTTTCAGAGTTTCATGGGATTGAGCGTCCACTTATATGACATCAGTCATCTGATATTTGAGGTAGCAACTGATAGCATACTTTTTAGCTCCAACTTCCTCGATATCATATTTCTTGTTCAGAGTATCCCAAACAACAAGTCCATTAAGAATATTAATCATGGAGCTATAATAATCATACATATCATCAACAAGTCCATTAAGAATATTATTCTTACAAAGGTAATCATTATGATCCCATTGGATTAGTTTAGCAGCACCATGTTACAAAGGTATCATTATGTTTGCTATTTTTAAGACGTTTCGCGACACTACATAAAATTATGCAATGAAGAATATCAAACACGAGGTCCCCTTGATAAAACATTCCAGATAAAACTGTTTCAAAGTTATACTGCACCATAAAAAATCGTTGTAGAATTACACCCTATAAATATGGTGGTTAAGGTCACTCATAATATGGTACTATGACCACTAGAAATTGTGATATAGAAAGAAAATTTAAGATGAAGCAGAAAAAGGAGAAAACTCAAAAAAAATTCAAAGTTTTTTTATTTGTTTTCTAAACTGAATGGAATCCTAATATATAGAGTAATTATGCAAGTGACAAGAGCAAAATGTGCAGTCCAATTTGTCGGATCCACAAAAACTGTCGCGCGCAAATACATAGGTATTGGCTAGGTTGACCAAACTGTCGCACAAAAATAAGAGATGAGTTATATGGATCAGTTGTTGACTGTAACAAATTTAAATTTTTTTTTTCTTTTTCGGGATACTAAAATTAAGGGAGGAGTTAAACAATTCTTATTTTCAAGTTGTTTGCCAATTCGTTTAAAAAATGTCTGAATGAATTTCTCCTTGTTTTTAGAAACAACCAATACTTCATCTTTTGAGTCATTCTTTTGAGATTCTTCCTCAATTCAGAGCGAGTTATCAAACTCTCTAGTAAAAATTATTTTGTTTTATACGTGAGAGAATTTTTAATGTCTTTCCAAGCAGAGGTCCATTTTTCAATTATAACTGCAATTTTAAATTTTTCATTTAAAGCCATACCTTCAAAGGTGATCTTATGAGCTATTTTTTAAATTTCATGGGATTGAGCGTCTACTTATCTTCCATCAGGCATCTGATATTCGAGGTAGCAACTCACAACAAACGTTTTAGCTCCAGCTTTCTCGGTATCATATTTTTTCTTCAGAGCATCCCAAACATCTCTATCAGTATTGTTGGAACTGTAGTAATCATAGTAAGTCCATTAAGAATATTATTCTTACAAAGGTAATCATTATGTTTCCATTGAGTTAACTTGAAAACTTTTTTTTATTCTTTTCTGTTTGTTCACCTATTTTTGGCACAATTGGAACCTTTTTCAAATTTAAGAAAAATACCATCTTTTGTTGACATCGTTTGAAGGTACATCCTTCAAGCCGAAACATTTTATGGAAATCAATAGCACTAGAACCAAATCCGCTAATTTCTTTGGTAGCCATGGTAGAAAGAAACATCTTAAAATGGTTATTTTTTAGTTTTGGAAAACTATTTTATAAATTATTTTTAGCCACCAAAGAGATTACTAGGTTGAGTCATGGACTAGTCATTCTCTTTAAGACATTTCGTGGCACTACTTAAATGTGTGTAGTACAAACTATCAACCACGAGGTCCCTCAGATAAAACAGTCCAGATG
This sequence comes from Cicer pinnatifidum, assembly GCA_037974775.1. Taxonomy (NCBI): domain Eukaryota; kingdom Viridiplantae; phylum Streptophyta; class Magnoliopsida; order Fabales; family Fabaceae; genus Cicer; species Cicer pinnatifidum. The sequence continues at coordinate 48,158,889 of JBBPBR010000004.1, forward strand.
AAACTGTATCAAAATTATACTGCACCGTAGAAAATTGTTATAGAATTACACCTTCTAAATAAGGTGGTTAAGGTCACTCGTAATATAGTACTATCGAATTGTGATATAGAAAGAAAATTTAAGATGAAGCAGAAAAGAGAGAAAACTGAAATTTTTCAGAGTTGTTTATTTGTTTTCTAAACCGAGTGGAATCCTCTATTTATAGAGGAATTATGCAACTGAAAGGAGCAAAAGGTGCGGCCAAATTTACCTGATCCACATAAATTGTCGCACAAATATACATATGGATTAACTTGGTCAACGAAACTGCGGCACAAAAATATGAGTGGAGTTAAACGGGTCAGTTTTTGTCTCTTACACATTTAAAATATTTTTTATTTTTATTTTTCGAATACAAAAAATAAGGGATGAGTTAAACAGTTCTGATTCTTAAGTTTTTTGCCTATTGACTTCAAAATTGCTCCGATGAATTTCTTCTTGTTTTTTTAAACAACCAGTATTATATCTTTCTAGTCTTACTTTCAGGGTTGTTCCTCAATTTAGAGGAGAGTTATCAGATTATCTAGTGAAAATTCTTTTGTTTTGTGCATGAGAGGATTTTTAAAATGTTTTCAAGTAAGGGGTAATTTGTCAATTATAACAGCAATTTAAAATTGTTGATCTAAAGTCATACCGTCAGAGATGATCTCATGAGCTATTTTCTGAATTTAATGGAATTGAACGTCCATTGATCTGTCATCTGATATTTGAGGTAGCGACTCACAACATAATTTTTAGCTCTAACTTCCTTGGTATCATATTTCTTCTTCAGACCATCACAAAAATCTCAAGCAGTATTGTTGGAATTGTAGTAATCATACAAAGCTTCAACAAGTTCATTAAAAATATAGTTCTTACAAAGGTAATCATTATGTTCTCATTGAATTAATTTATCAACTTTCTTATTATTTTCTACTTGTTCGTCTATTTCTTGAACAATTGAAATGTCATCTTTTAAAACATTGAACAATTTTCATTCTTAAACAAAAATTTATTTTTAATTGTAATGTTAATAAATTGAGTGATTTAGTGTGTGTGTGGATATAACATTTGACCCTTTTACATGAAATATGGTAAATCATTTGAAAAACAGATTCATGATCCTTGGAAAAGTATTGTTTAAAAAATTATTGAAGAAAATTGGAAAAACATTAAAGCATGTCCACTGTCACTGATGTTTAACTACTATTAAATGTGCCTTAATTTGAAATTATCCTAATAGTGAAAAGAGTAATATCAAATCTCTTTAAATGATAAAAAATAATCAAATAAAATTTATTTAAAGCAGTATTTTTTGTGAAAGTGACACCAATAATTATTTTAAATTTATCTCTACTAAGATATAAGCTTTTGATCATCCATTAAGACGATAAAGTAAAATGTTACCATTAATTAAGTCGATACATCATACATAGATACATGAGTGTTTTAGATTAATTTAGACCTTATTAGTTTATGTTACTTTATTATATAATTTTATTTTAATTAATGCATGATGTAACTTTTAATAAATCACCATTTTAATAAATAAAAAGTACATACATTTTAGTGATTTTTATTGTGTTTGATAAGTTATTTTTAGTAGGTTTTGATAAAAAGAAATTAGGATGTTAATGACAGTTGTAAATAAGAGAAATAACTAAAAAGGTGTTTATAACAGATAGACAAGCACAAATTAAATTTTCATTTAATATATATATTATTGTTAGAACTATTTAGTGATTTTTTTTTAAGTGTTGAATTAAAAAGATTAAATATTATCACTAAAAAATTATAAAATAAATGATGTGTACATGTGAAATATATTTTAAGATCTCAAATAAATCAATTTTAATATGACAAAAAATTTAGAAAGTAAAATAGAAACTATTTTAAACTATACTTGATTCATTCAATGAACATGACTTGGTTGGTTAAGTAGTGCTAAGTTTGTGAGGTAGAATTTTACTTCAGCATAACACCTTTCTTTACGAAGTCTTTTGAGTGGAAAATACTCTAAAGATGTCTAGATGTTGAAGAAGACCCTTTTTAAGTCAATAGAAGAAGACCACTTCGACTAATAATACCTAAAACCGAAAACTATGGTTGACCTGTAATGCAGTCCTTAATTACGTAGCCACTAATTTTTTTATATAATAATAAAAGAGTTTAATTAATTTTGATGTATTATACGACTGATTAATAATATATAATTGAGTCTCTTTATTTGATATTTTAACAAAGTGCTTTTTATTTTATATTTTAAAAAAATATTTTTAACATTTAATAATTTAGATATTTATTATAAAAGATTTTAACACGATAAAAGTTACATAATTTTTCAATGATATCTTTTAAAAAAATATTATGACAAACTTTTCAAAATAATTTTTTATTTTAATGATTTTTACAATTTTATCATTCAAAAAAATAAAATACTATGAAAATTATTTTTTAAAAAAATCTTAAACATACGAGCTCATATTTTTTTATTTAAAAAATCATTAATTTAAGTTTGATATGCTTGAGTTTTGTTAAATACCAAAATTTTAAAGATAAAATTATTTCAAAATTAAATATTAAAAAATCACATAACATTAGATGATAAAAGGACAACTATCCTATATAGAAATAAATCTATAATTAAATGTCTATATAAAAAATAAATGTATATTAATCAAAATTGTCATTTCACCAAACATGTAGATGGATGTGTTCCTATAAATACCATCTATTATCATCACCAAGAAAAATATCTTCACCCTCATATTTCACTAAAAAACTCCTTTCAATCACTCTTTGCATTCTCAATTGAAATGGCTTCCACAACACCCACCACACCAAAAACCGTCACAAAAGAGATAGTAACCGATATGGGAACATTCATCCGTATCTTTAGTGACGGTTCAGTGGAAAGACCATTACAATCACTATTTACACCCCCATCTCTCAATGACCCAAAAACAGGACTTTCATCCAAAGACATAGTAATCTCACACAACCCCACAATTTCATCTAGAATTTACCTTCCAAAAATCACAAACCCATCTTCCAAATTTCCAATCTTGGTCTATTTTCATGGCGGCGCTTTCGCCTTCGAATCGGCTTTCTCCCAACTTTACCATGAACACATCAAAACCTTTGCAACAGAAGCAAATATTATAGTTGTTTCTGTTGAGTATAGTCTTGCTCCTGAACACCCTCTCCCAACATGTTACCATGATTGTTGGGCTGCACTCAAATGGGTATCTTCTCATTCCAACAATACCCTCAACAATGCAGAGCCATGGTTGATTCAACATGGTGATTTTAATAGGGTTTTCATTGGAGGTGATAGTGCTGGTGGTAACATTACTCATAACATTGCAATTCAAGCTGGGATTGAATCTTTACCTTGTGATGTTAAAATATTAGGAGCTATTTTAATTCACCCTTATTTTTATAGTTCATACCCAATTGGGTCAGAACCTATTATAGAGCCTGAAAATAATGTTTGCATTAAGCTTTGGGATTTGGTGTATCCAAATGCACCTAGTGGAATTGATAACCCTTTGGTGAATCCTTTGGGTGAAGGTGCAACTAGCTTGGAAAAACTTGGGTGTTCTAGAATTATTGTGTGTGTTGCTGGAAAAGATGCGTTAAGGGACAGAGGGATTTGGTATTTTGAAAGTGTGGAGAAAAGTGGGTGGAAAGGGAAATTGGAGTTGTTTGAAGAGAAAGATGAGGATCATGTTTATCATTTGTTGAAACCAGAATCTGAGACAGCCAAAAAGATTATCAAACGATTCGTTTCTTTTGTCCAAGAGTGATCTTTGCTTCATTTGGTACCTCGTAGGTTTTTTTTTTTAATCAATAAAATAATAGGCAAAAATACAATAAAAAAGGAACCTTTTAAGGGTGTATGGTTTATGGAAATAATGAAGATATATTTTTCTTTAAAGTTATGGATTACTTTAATGAGTTTATTAATTAAATATCATTATTCTATCTATCATTTTGTATTTTTAATGTACTTATTTTATAATAAACTAACATCTAAATGGATACTTCCATATCCATATGTCCATTTTTTATTGTGCTAATGTGTATTAATTATGAACTGTAATTTTATATAATTTTTATTTTTTAATTTAAAATAAAATTCATTAAATATATAATTATAAAATTGAATTTACATGTAAATACGATTGACGTTTTCATACACTTACTTTTTTAAAAATAAATATACTATGTAGTATTTCTTAATAAATATAATATGTAGTATTTGTTATTATTTTTATTGACGTGATCGAAAAAATACAATTATCTATGTTCTTTGTACATATAGACATAAATAAAAAATGAAAGGAAAATATACTACAACAAATATATTACATTTAATATATAATGTGTAAACAAATAAAATATGTTTTTAATGTCTCTATCCTCTTCGCTCTGTGTCGATAGTTACAACAAGAAAAATTATTAACCTCTTCTGTGTTTCTTTTCTAAGGAGAAATTTAAAATAAATCTAAAATGATTATTAAATTGAAATAAATAAGTTAAATAATTGTTTTAAAATGACTTTAATAATAATGACTAATGAATGTTCATCAACCACCTCAAAGAAAATGGTAAGATGAAAACACAATTTTTCCCCTTTCCAAAATTCAATATCTTCTAGAAACCTTTGTGATCAAGTGAATATACCTCAAATTTGTTAATAGAAAAATTGATAGTGAATATATCACAAATTTGTTAATAGAAAAATTGATAGTGAATATACCTCAAATTTGTTAATAGAAAAATTGATATTTACAAAATAAACTAAATTACATCATCTTTCTTTAAAACCCTCCTCAAGATGGAATCTATGTCAAGAAGCTGAATTTTTGACAAAATATAATTGAATGATCAGGTTGTAGAGGTTTTGTTAAAATATCTACAAGTTAGTTTTTGGAGCTTATCGATTTGCAGCACAACATTTTAGATTGAACCTTGTCGCGGATGACATGACATACCATTTTGATATGTTTTGTGCACTTGTGAAAAACAAGATTCGATGCATTGTGAAGGGATAAACTACTATCACAATGAAGATAAATTGAAGTTGGATGATCTATGTGCAAATCTTGGAGTAAATATTGAAGCCATTGATCTTCATAAGTAGAATTTTCCATAGCCCTGTACTCGGCCTCAAAGGAAGATCAAGAAACCACATATTATTTCTTGGTTTTCTAGGAACATGATGTAGATTGACGTGTGTCTGGACAAGATGTAGATTGACGTGTGTCTTAGATAGAAACAGAAACATGATGTAGATTGACGTGTGTCTGGACAAGATCCCCATTTAGAGTCACAATAACCGAAAAGAACAATGCTAGAAGATGAAGGGAAAAACATACCAAGTCCAGGATTTCATTTAAAGAAACGCAAAATGCGCAACATCAATATGTGAAGTAGTTGAAGCAACAGACTTGGTGTCTTCATCAATGTTGTCATCAATATTAGTATGAGTGTTTATAAACCCCTTTTGAAGATGAGCCGGGACATCATGTTTCTTGAAACAAACATTCTCAGTGTGACCAATTTTGTGACAAAAAGTGCAAGTTTTGATGCTTCGACCACGACTAGCAGCACCTCGACCATGATGAGAATTCTTGTTTCTTGAATTGGCATGACTAGAACCAAAAAAAATTAGCCAACAATTTTGAATCTTTCGTTGTTTTAAGAAACGGACCTTCCTGTTGAATAAGCATCAGTAATGTACTACTATGTATTACATATATGTTTTTTATACATTTTAATTCAACAAAGGCAATCAATTAAATGTATAAAGTATAAAACAACATGTCCAGAGATAAACTTGGGTCAGAGGCAGGCTCGAGTTAGAGGTAGACTCGAATCAGAGATAACTTGATCAGAAGAAATCTCGGATTAGAGACAACATGATTAGAGTTAGAGGAAGCATGATCAAAGGTAAACTTGGAGACATGACAATTAGAGGCCGAATCAAAAACAACATGATTGGAGGCAGAATTAGAAATAGCACGAACAAAAGCATAATCAAAATTAGCACGATTAGAGGACGATTCAGAAACAACATGATCAGAGGCAGAATCAGAAACAACATGATCAAATGCAAACTCAAAAACAAAATGGTCAAAGGTAGAATTAGAGAAAACATTATCAGAGATAGAGATAGAAGAAGGAATTTTGGGAGCATATTAATTTCGTATTCCACCTATCACAATTAATTTTATGTCATAGGGTTCTTAACACATTAGAATTATCACACCAATATATGCAGAATGAATTATTTTTAAAAGAGTTAAATGTAGAGTTTCAACATTTATTGCATGCTAAAACAAATTATTTCCTCTCACTCTTAGTTTTTAATAAAAATTCAACATCATCTAACAAAATCTTATCTACAATAACTAAAATTAGACTAAACATCGAAAACCACATGCAAAAGAGAAGTTTGATCTAAGAAAAGAAATCACAGTTTATTCATAATAATCCCCTTCAATCTGATCGGATTGTAGAAGATGCTTGCCTTATCAGCTCTATGTTCTCTGTCTTTTATGCTTTGTTTCAAATATGTAGATTTCCTAATATGCTCCTTATCTTCCTTTAGTACTATTTTGGTTTATTAATGGATTTTGGAGGGGAAGAAAGGGACATATGTTAGGGGTCGTATTGAAGATATATGACTTTAGATGGTTGTTGTCTTTGAATAAATTTGAGAAGAATAGGAAAATGGATTAATGGAGAAGACGATGAACAGTAACTGGGTGTTGGTGTTTTCAGAATCTTTTTAAGAGTGCGTAGCTTGAAGTGAAAGAAAATGAAGGTGGAAGATGGGTTAGTACCCTTAAATGAAGGAGAAATAAATAAAATTAAAGGTGACATATTTCTATTTGTCATTTGAACTTGTTCATACTATTACTTTTCTATTCTACCCTAATCCTAATTTAATATTACTAAAACTCAACATTAACAATTACTAAAATTCTAGAAATTCTAATTAATGCTTAAATATTCTAAATATTTTTAAGATAGTGAGAGGGTTGTTACAAAGGGTCGATGGAACTCAGATGACGAGGGCTACAGAGGGAGCGACAAAAACATGGTTTGTTATTGGTTATGATGGCTGTGGGATTTGCTTGTTGGGGCTTCTTGGCCCATGATACTATGAACATGCTACACGATGATCGAATGCTACACATGTTTAATTGCATGCATGCCAATGTGCCAAAAATAAGTAAACAACTCTTATAATTAAACATTCATAATTTTTATACGTTCATTCAACAATTTATTTTTTTTTCTATCTCTCTTTTTCTATTACATGATCAAAATATATCACATCTATCACATTACTTTATTTATTTCTATATCTCTCTAGAGTGTCAAATCATTTTAGATATATACCAAATATTTTTCAAAATTAAAACACTAAGTATTAGAAAATTTTAACATACTCAACAAAAAGGTATAAGAATAATGAAATACCGGTGATTGTGATAAAAAGAAGATAAAAAAAACTAGAAAAATAATATATTTTCAGTGACATTCCCAATAATACTTTGATATTTTAAATTTTATTGAAAAAATATAGATCTAATATTAAAAATTGTAATAGAAAATGATAGAAAATATTTGAATCCATATATTTTGTTTTATATATATTCACTAGTTCGAGTACACGTCTAAAGATGGCCCTACTATTTTTAATAACCTTTAATAAAATATTAGATTTATTCTCGATTATTTATTAGTATAAATAATATAGTCCTCCTTCAGACCATCTTTTGATTGAAACGGCCATATTATAGAAATTACACTTCTATGAAATAAGGGAAGTAAATGGATCTCAATTCTTTTTATTTTTATAAGAAGCCAAATACCAACATTAACACCACGAAATGTATCGGATTTCTGTCACAATCTCATCAAGATAGCTAGTAGGTTCTCTAAGCATTGAGAAATTGAATAATAATTGAACCCAACTAATTTTGATGACAACCAATACCAATCAGGTCTTATACTTATGCTTAAAAAATCAGAGAATTTTTTATGTTTTATGGTGGTGGGAGTTAAATCCACAACTGTGTCAAATATGAGTATAATTTGAAGTCAAATTGTTTTTTTTTTTTTTTATAAAAAATTGGGAGATAAAAATTAAATGGCCACATGAATATACGAACCCCAACTACCTTAGTATTTTCTTAAATTATGTCTTGTGAAATCGAGTGTATCCAAAGTAGAAACCACAAATTGTTGTAATGTATCTTACTATAAAAACTCTTTATATAAATTAAATATATGAATTTAATAGTATTAAAAACTCTATATATGCAAATAAAAACTCTTTACAATTACCTACTTTTTAGAAAGGGTAAATTAGTACCCTACAGTTTTTTTTAGTAAAAT
>JBBPBR010000004.1:48179537-48205964 GCA_037974775.1 Cicer pinnatifidum
AATAATAATAATAATAATAATAATAATAATAATAATAATAATAGACAATGCATCAAATAATTTAAAATGACTTATATTTAGAGACACTTTTTAATTTTTTCGATGTTTTTATAATTAATGAAAGAGAAAGTACGTACGATGGAAATATAAACTACTTATCTTTTGTAAAAAGTAAACTTATAAAACATTTCGAATACTATTATTAATTTTCATTATTTGGTTAATAGAATCTTATATTCAAAGGTGGAGATAGTATTTGTACTTTCAGGATCGTTCCAAGTATCACATAATTAAAGCTTTTAGGCTTACCAGAAATTAAATTGATTTTTTTATTTGTTTCAAAATAAAAAGATCACCTCTAAGTAAGTAATGGGAGAGAGCGGATTTTACCACTCCTAACTTAAGGGGGTAAGTGTGCAAAATAAATTCAATCGATTAAACATCCAAATCAAATCAACTCGAAAATTATCCGTTACTTTTAGTTCAAGTGAAAAATAAATCAAATCAATGTAAATTAATGATTATTGATTCGGGGGTTGGATTTTAGTTTTAAAAATCAATAAAAACCGAACCAAACTAACGCTATTTATATTTTTTTTTATATATATTTATTTTTTACATAAAAATATGACCCGATAAGAGAACTTTTTTTTATACAACAATCAAACTTATCACTCGTTAAGCCCAATTCCAAACCTTAGTGATATCCTCACACAGATTCAGTCACACCTTGCCGCAACAACCTCTCATTCATTCAGACTCCCAAGTATCGACAATATTGTATTATCCTTCTCAGTTCTCACCTTATCGCCTACAACTCACTCGTTGAAATTGCGGCGCCCACCTCACCGCCATTGGATTTGTACTTTATTATTATTTTTTTAAAAAAAAATTATCATTAAAGTGGACTATTACTACCTACTTTGGAGAGTTGTTATTTTGCATTGTAATTTAAATTCTTATTTAGAATCTAGTCAACAAATTTTTTGTTTAATTTAGCACACTACTACATGTTTTGTATTTTAACTTGGGTTGTTATTACACTATGTTATTTCAATTTCTGTTTTAGGGAACAAAATTATGTAATGCTACTGCATATTTTGTTTTAGTCTTTCAGATGATTAAATAATGAGTTTGTAGTTATTCTAAATTCTATTTTAGATGAAGAAAATAAAATGGTTGTTTCAGTTGTATATTCTGCCAAAAACATGAAATGTTTGTCATTTTGTTTTTGTTGAAATCCAATCACTTGGACCGAACCAACTCTTATATCACCGGTTTAGTTTGGTTCGGATCTAGTTATAACAAACAAGTAAAACCGAACCAAATCAACCCGTGCAAATTTCATTGGTTTGAATTCATTTTTTACAGAAAACCAAACCAGCTCGTTACACCCTACTCCAGCTCATGTATTTGATTAGTTGGAGAAAATATGTCATCACCTCTATTTTTTATCAGATGTGAAATTCAAGTATACACCTCCGTCCAGTATTCGATTTCTCCATCCACACCTGCAACCATTTATATATATATATATAAATTAAAAAAAATCATATTTATTATCATAAATATAAGAAAATTATTATTATTATTATTATACAATAATAAAATTAAAATTAAAATCTATTGAGAGAAAATTAGAATTTTTAATATCTAAAAGAATATTAAATATATTGAATATGTACATGTATATTAAATTTAAAAATGATAATAATATTTTTAGTGGGGTGGATATCAACACCCACAAACCCGTCTATATCCCTGAGTTTTAATTTTAGAAATAATCTGCACCTGCACCAATGCTTAGGCATGGCAACATGGTGGGTCGAGGCGGATTTTGTCTCCTCCACCCCCGCACCTGACTAATCGAGGAAAACTGACACTCGCATATGTTTCATAGTGGATGTAAAATTTAGGTCTCTATCCTTGCCCAAAATGGAGTTCCGGTTTCCCCATCCACACCCGCATCTATTAATATATATAAAATTATAAATTTAAAATTCATATATATTATAATTAATATAATAAAATAATTATTATTAGACAATCATAAAATAAAAAAATTATTTTCTATAGAGATAAGATTATAATTTTTAATATTTAAAAAATATTAAGTATATTCAATATGTATATGTATAGAAAATTTAAAAATTACTATAATATTACTTGTGAGGCGGGTTCGGGTGCGATTGTGGGGTGAATATCATCACCCCAAACCCGTCCCCGCTCCTGAAATTTAATTTTGAGGAAAATCCGCACACACACCCATTCAAAGTGAGGTTTCCCCGACCAAATCAAATAGGTTTTGATGGGTATTTGCAAGTGCAGGTTATGTTGGCATCCCTACCCACGCTCATAGTGAGTTTTTCTCGTACAAATTGTGACGAATTTAGGTGGTATCCGCGGTGGTAGGTTGTGTTCTCATCCCTAATCGCACCTATTAATAAAAATGAATAATCTAAACTACACATTGTTATTCATTAAATACAAGCCACACATGCCGGCAAAAAAGTAAGGATGTGTACGGTTAACCATATCATGTGAACCAATTTATATAAGTGGTTCTGGTTGTTAAAAGTGATATTTGATTACTTTAACATTTGAATTTGAAGATAGATATTTACAAGTTCTAAGTTGATAGGTTTATGGAATCAATTCAAATTGTTATGATATATTAACATTTTGAAAGGGACCGATTGATACTGTTCACGTGTGCAAATACATTTTTATACTTTATGAAGATTTAACTATGTTTCCATACATACTCGTTCATATTCATCAGAGTTGAGGACGTTGAGAAGAGAATCTTCTACACTATATGTACAAAGGACAACTTATTACAAGCTCACACATCCTATTTTATAGCTCATGACAGATTGTTTCAAGATGTCAATATAATCAAGCTCCTCTATTATGTTCATAATATAAGTGGATGTCTTTATAATGATGAGTACATCTTCATATAAATTAGAGGGTGATCATAAACATCCTTAAAGAATAGGATGATTACTGAAAAGGAAGATAATGTTTACCCATATTTCAAAGACTGTTTCACCACCGTACTCTGACACCTTGGAACATGTGCTCAACAATTATATGTTGCCTTTACATCAACAAAAACTTTCTCAAGTCTATAAATAGAAGCTGCTTCAAGCTGCAATCTCCAATAGACTATAATCAAACATATTTTACTTTCTTATTTGCAAAGCTATCAAAATCATCTTTAATCATCAAGAAACATACAATTGCTCTTTGTCATAGATTTTACGATCAAACTTTTAAGTGTGTTCTTAGTTCAACCTACTTCAATAATAATGTTGAGATCATATCCAAAACAAGTCATTAGTATTATCTTATTGTAAACATCATCAAGTTTGTCTAGTTGAGAGAAAACAATATTTAAAATACAAATCACCAGCCACCTAGACAACCACGTAGGTAAAATATTCAAAACACAAATCACCAGCCACTTAGGCAACCATAAAGATAACAATATTTAAAATACAAATCATACGTCACTTAGGCAACCACAAACATAAAATATTCAAGCTTAAATTTTAATCACATATGACATCAAGGTTTTATTCTCATGGATGCTTACAATCAAGAGTCGAAATTTTTTTGTTCCAAATATATAACACACAAACACGTGAATAAATGTCTTAGAGTCACAACTTTCATTTTATAAACCATAATATTGGATTATCAACATATTATTTGTAGACATCTAAACTCAAATAACGAATAACACAGAAATATAAACTTTATTTCTTCTACTATAAATTGTATCCCATTATTAGTCATTTAGGCATACAAATCAAGGTTGACCACTAAACACATCATAAAAATCAACCTAATCATGTTAGCATAAAAATCAAAACTTTGAAATGAAACAGCACAAAAATTGAAACTTATAAATTTAAAACATCCTAACAAACATGTTACTCATGAGATCATAATAAAAGTCATAACTTTATACTCAAGTACACTTAGACAACACAAAAATAGCAACTTTACATAAAATATATAAATATATGACAACAAGCATATTACTCATGTTATATTATAAAAATCAAAATTTTATAATTAAGTATATCAAAGCAAACATATTCCTCATAAAAACAAAACATTGTAGTTAAATTCTTTAAGACAAACAAAAAAATCAGCATTTTTCTTTTAAGACATCAAGACATATATCAATATCTTACAAACTATTAATTTAATATCTAGTCTAACCTTGCATGGGAAAAAAGCCCTTACTTTGAACGATTTCCTTCGACGTAACACTATATAGCCCTTGAAAAATCTCATAAAGATGAAGAAACAAAAGCTTAGAACTTCCACAAGAAAGAGAGGGAATATATGGGGGTGGTTGTTTGAGTGACTTAGAAAATATTTGAGATAAATAAAATATAATATTGGGAATGGCGTTTGAGGTATGGGTGATTGGGACTTTCTTTCCGCTCTATTGAAAGTTTAATCATCTGAGGAAGAGGTGTATGAGACTAATATGGAGACGTGGAGCTGATTAGAGGAATAAGATAATTCTTCTCATTGAGGTTAATTGCACACATAAATAATGAATTCAATTGAAATAATATCGTTCAATGATCAACCGTTAGGAATTAATTAGCATTCATGTACTTATTCTTGTTTGTTACACATTTGAGAGTGGATATAAAGTAGAAAACGCATGGTTCTATAACTAAATGTTATTAAAAATAAAATATAGCTATCAAGAGTAATAGTGTGGGTGATTAAATTTTTGACCAAAATTGATTTGATCATTTTTCACTCTAAAACAAATACTCCTACGAGTTTTAAATTAATTACTAATAAAATCCCAACAATTAATTAATTAGTTAATACAAAAATATATCATCAAATAATTAAATATTAAAGGAACAATTATCTTATTATTGTCACACTAAATTCATTAAATAGAATATATAAATAAAACTAAGGATTTTCACTAATTCTACTATCTCCTAGGTTGAATACTTATTTGGTCTAAAATTAAAATAATAAACGATATAACTTCTATAAATTATAATTTAATTAAATAATTTAACTAATATTTTCATTAACTAATATTTTCATCAACTAAAATAAATCAAGTAAGACAAAAATATAATTGTAGGTCATGCATAACAAAATAAAACAACGTATCTAACACATTAATTTCATGATTATCGAAACTAATCATATAAACAAAATACACAGTTGTCGACGTAGGAAATAACTATGCCATAAATCGTACTAATTTAATTGTCACGCCAAAACAATTAAATAAAAATAAAGGATATAATTATTCAAGTAAAATAAAGAATAGTAAATTTTAATTTAATTTATTTACCTATACGATAAATTATTAATTAAATAATAAATTACGAAAATTACTAAAAAAATAAATATATAATATATATCAAAATATTAAGGTGTTACACTTCCTTTCATGGGAGACATCATAATTGGGGGATTGACTAAGTATTTTTTTTATTTCTTCAAAAACAATTTGATGCTCCTCATCCTATCGAAATTCATCTTTTTTGTTCAATTTTGACAAAGAGGTGAACACCATTATCCTTCTTGACAAATTTGAAATAAACATTCGAATGTAGTTTACTTTATCCAAACATGACTAAAGTTATTTTTTATTCTTTGGAGGAGATGATTCTATAATGGTCTTGATTTGAATGTTGCCTTAAGTGTGTCAAATGGTCAAAAAAAATTTTATTTTGAATTAACCATTATTCCATCAATATAAACTTATACAAAATTATCAATAAAATCATGAAAAGTTAAATTCAACATGGCCCATTTGAATGTGCCACGAGCCTTAGGACATCTAATTGTAGTTTTAGGGCTTCATCTTTAGCAATAGAGATTTGGTTATACCCTAAATTTCCATCCATCCATTAGACTTGAAATTTCCAAGAAACGGAATCTATTAACATCTCATCTATAGACATATGATATTCATCTTTATGAATAACTTCATTTCAACCCCTAAAGTCTATGCATACTCTTAAAGTTCCATTTTCTTAATTATTGGTATCATATTTAAATTCCAATCTACATACCTGGAAGTTCTAATGAACTTTTCCTCGTGTAGTCTTTGAATTTCTAATATCATTTTCATTATGATTTCCGGCACGAATCTTCGAGGATTTTGTTTCGCGTGTTTCTTTTCCGACTTCAGCGGTAGTCTATGTTCAACCAATCTTCGATTCAACCCCCCCTCATATCGTTGTATTCCCAAGCAAAATAGTCCTTGTACTCATAAAGGATTTTTATAATTTCTCTTTTAAAATATTCATCTAACAATGCACTCATGTATGTAGGGATGACAATAAAATCTGTACTCGCGGGTATCCACCCGAATCCGCTTGATTTGGGCAGAAAAATCCCGCTTTAATTGAGTGCGGGTGCGGATTTTCTCCGACATTAAAGTTAGGGGGCGGGGGCGGGTTTGGGGGTGGTGATATCCACCCAGCACCCGAACCCGCCCCGCAAGTATTATTATTGTAATTTTTAAATTATATATATATATATATATATATATTTAATATATTTAATATTTTTTAAATATTAAAAATTATAATTTTATCTCTATATAAAATATTTTTTAATTTAATTATTATTTAATAATAATTACTTTATTATAATAAATATGATTTTTAAATTTATAATTTTATATATATGAGTAGGTGCGGGTGCGGGCGGGGAAACCCGAGACTCGTAGCAGACGGGGATGGGTGCCTAAATTTTATACCCACCATGAAACGGGGACGGGTGCGGGTTTTCCCCGATTAGTCGGGTGTAGAGGAGGCGAAATTCGTCCCCGTCCCGCTCCGTTGTCATGCCTAGATGTATGTTTGTTTGGGCTTTGCACCATCTTCTGCTAAATAAATTTCCTCTAGTGGGTCTTTTGCTCCTTTTTGTCTTTGTGGAACTTTAAAAAAATTATGGGAACACAAAACAATTTATGTGAATTCAAAATTGATCTAGTGATTAGCATCATTGTTTTTTAAGAACAAAAATACGATTCAAATTTTTATTTTACATTTTCAAACTGTAATCTAAATTTTGCTCAAAATAATATAAATAATTTACAAAAATATCATCCTCTAGTATCGAGTGAGGAAAAATAGTGTGTGAGGATTATAATAATTGTGGGTGAATTAAAGTGATAGTGGGGTAAAGTGAAGACCAAGTCGGTGTGAATTACTATGCAAAATTCACTTAGCTTAGAGAATTTTCTTTTCAATTTTGCTACCAACACCTCCTAATTTACTACCCACACCTCTCAAATTATTTAAAAAAATCAAAATTCTCAAAATACCCTTCCCTTCTTCCTCTTCATTAATCTAATTATCTTCTTCTTTTTTATTATATCTTCATGATCTTCATTCAATACATTTTTCATCTTCTTCATTTTCTTCAACATTAACCATTATCTTCATTAACCATCTTCATAAATCATCATTAATCATCATTAATCATTATTAATCATCATTAATCATTATTAATCATCATTAATCATCATCAATCATCATTAACCATCTTCGGTATTTTCCTAACATTTACGTGAACTCAATTTCACGTAAGTTTATGTGACATGAGTTCACGTACGTTTACATAAACTGAATTATAGTAAATGTATGTGAACTCAGTTCACGTAAACGTACGTGAATTAAGATTGCGTACATACTAAGATGTTGAATTTTTAAACTCCATTGATTACGCAATCTTAAATCACGTACATGTACGTGAATTAAGATTACATAAATTCTGAGATTTTTACTTTTTTTAACGTGCGTGAATTTAGTCCACGTAGCAATACAACGTATGTGAACTGAGTTCACGTACAATCCCTAGATTTAGAAAGAAAAAAATCGAACTCAAAAACAGAAGACAAACATACATTTTTAGGTTTTTTAAATCACAATGTGATGAAGAAACTGATGGTGTAGGTTATGAGTGAGTTATGTGAGTTTTAAATGATTATGAGGTAGGATTGGTGAGATATGGTGATTTTTTTATATGTCAGTCATGAGATGTGATAAACGTTGATAAAGGTGAGTTATAAGTTAGTAAAATTGTAAAAAATATTATAAATATCAAAGGGCATTTTGGGTATTTTGGTTTTTTTACAAATTTGAGGGGTGTTGGTAATAACGTGAGGGGTGTGGGTAGCAACATTGTGTTCTTTGTAGTGAAACCATCAGTCTGGAAGCAGTGTTCACTTAGCTATAATGAATTGCTTAAATGAATTATGTAGAAAATTTGCAAATCATTTTGTCTGCTATATTTGAAGGGAAATTGTGAATAAACGTACAAATAAAATGCAATAGAATTTAATTTTTTTTTATCTTAAATGGATCCTTACGAATGGTCATGAACTAGGGATCGTGTAATCACCTCTTATAGTGCATAATCTTAGTAGACGGATGTTGGAGAAAATCATGAACGTTACTTGAACGACAATATCTCAACGTAGTCCACACGAACATAACAGCCTATGTTCTTAGTGCTAGCTGACGAATGGAAATAGTGAGAAGAAAATGCTCATTGTGTTTTAATACAACTATGGTTTTCTTGTTTAGAAAACATGTTTTACAATTCTGTATAAGGGTTCTATTTATAGAACCACTTATACTAATATGGTGCACCGTAGTTTACCTTCTTTTGCATTTCATTAATTCATATTGGAGCTTCATAAAGGTGTGCCACTATAAATAAATCTTGTAAAGTTGACGATAACATTAAATCCTTCATTTAATAATAAAACATATTTAGCAATATATAATTGCTTCCTAGAGTTTATTTGGAAATTAAGGGGTTATAGAGTCTGCATGGTAGGAATTTTGAGCATCTGGGTACAATGTTATGGAACTCCTAAGTAGCTTGAGATGTTCTCTTAATGTTGGAAGATACTAGCAGTTACACGAATAGACCAAATAGCCACTAGATTTTTTTTTATTTTTTTTTTAAAAGAGATAGAAATTTTACTATAATTAACTCACACAACTGAGAAGTTTCAGATACGAATCTAGAACAAGACGTATAACCTAACAATATCAACATTTGTCAGTTGAGTTAGGGTTTAAGAATTGGTTATCGTATTAGTGACAATGGATTACACCCATCATATTATGGTGTAGTTGTTGATCCCCTAGTCCAACATTCTTTAGTTACATTAGTATCACAAATAATATTTCATATTTAACATTGCATTGACATACCCCTCTTTTGGAAAACACAAGATTGAATGAATTAGTTTCCAAGAATATCATAAAAATTATTTTTAATTCCACAAATTCTATCATAAATATTCAATAGGGTGTTTTCAAAGTAGGTTCACTTTCAAGTAAGATTGTTAAATTTTTGAGTTAACTTTTAAGAGTTTACGATTTTAGATCGTGAAAAAGAGTTAACTCTTATGTAAATTCTATTTTTAATACTTTTTTGAGTTTAAGAAAGCTATGATAAAATTAGTAAACCCTTAATTTATTAGTGCTTTATAAATTTACGATTCTACATTAGTTTATTTTATAATGTAAAATTTTAATAAATATTAACTAATATTCAATTTAACTATGTATGTTTTGCAATATCTATTGGTTTTGAAAAATAAATTTATGTTTTTAGTGTTGTTTTTAGGGACAACTATTATGCCTCAATATGACTTTGTTGTTTTCTACCATTTTGTTTTGCTCTGTCATAAATTATATAAATATAAAAATATTTTTAATTTATTATGCAGATAAAATGTTGATGTTGAATTATTATTATCATTTAAATGATATTATATCATCTATATATGTCATGTGTATGTTATTTTAATATTATGTAAACTCTTACAAATTTACAAATCGAGTATACGAGTTGATTTCACGTAAACTACACGAGTTTACCTAGATTTTCAAGTTAGATACCTTTTGTTCCAAATAATAAATCTATGGTAAATGTCAATCTTGCTTTCTAGTGGAAAACAAGCATCATCATCCAAAAAAGACTTTTACCCTATTGTGCTCGTTACCAGATTCGTTTGATCGTCTAGCGACAACTCTTTTATACAAAAAAATACTTTATTAGAGTGGATGATATAACTGTTGTACTTGAATCTCACTCTTAGAAGAGATAGAATGTAGAGGAAGGATCTTTAGGAGAATGTATGTATGTAATAAAAGGTCAAGATCGTGGAAGGAACAAAGGTAAAACAGCTCATGGGAAGAAGAGGCTAAGCCCAAGAACAGAAAACAGCAGAGTGCTTCGGTTGCAAGCAGATCAGACATTTGGGGAGGAATTCTCCCAACAAACAGCAGGGTTTATCCAATTCTACGAACGTGGTTCAAAATAATAATAATAATAATAATAATAATAATAATAATAATAATAATAATAATAATAATAATAATAATAATAATAATAATAATAATTATTATTATTATTATTATTATTATTATTATTATTATTATAATAGTCATTGTTTGTGACAAAATATTTTGCTTGGTTGCATTATCTTTCTCAGTCATCTAGACTCACATGAACATGCAGCATTGCTTAAAACATTTATCATAATATATAAATAATTAAAAGCTTATCATAATTTGTCCAATTAAATTTTCTTTTGTAGTGTTTATATTATATGTGGCAGAAAGTAAAGATCTTTAATTTTCCTTTTATACGCTACTTCATTTGTTGGAAATCCAAGTGCAAAAATTACAAAAAGAATTTAATGACTTTTTGATTAAGTTTTTTTTTATTCGATTAAGATTTTAAAATATTATAAATAATTTCTGAGGTATTCAATTGAAATTTTTTAAAAACTTTAAAGAGGGCAACAAAATCCGATGTATTCAATTAAAATTTTTCATAACTTAAAAAATGTCTCTTGATATTAAAAAATATACGGATTTTGATGGATTTTTTTATGGAATGAATTTTGTGAGACTTTTTAGTTAAATATATATATACAACTCCCATTCAACAATCTCATCAAAACCCTTGAGACTCTTTCAACAATTCTGCTCTTGTTTTTTTACCGATTTTGAATCTCTTACTGCACATGTCATGTTTTTTTTCTTCTTTCTTCTCCTTTACATTGTTTTTACATCTTGCTTTGTTGTTCTTCATGTATTCCTTTTATATTTCTTTTGTTGACTTTTATTATTATTTTTTAATATTTTTGTTGGTTCTTCATATATTCCTCACATTGACATGTTTTTGTTGTTCTTCACCTATTCCTTTTAGTATGCTTGAATAAAAAAATTGATTTGGATTCATTAGGTTTTGCCACATTAATATTCCTCTCACTACGCCAAAAATGACATTTTATAGCGCGCCTTTTATAGCGCTTATTAAATACAAGCGTTGCTGTAAATATATTTTAAAAATAACGGAGGATTTAACAACGCTGTTGTAGGGTCATATAGGGTCACATAGCACTTGCACATAATGTTTACAAGGCTTTTACAACGCTTTTGTAAAAGCGCTGTAAAATGAAGCGCTCTCACATAACGTTTTACAGCGCTTTTGGAGCGCTTTAAAATATAGCGCTCCCACCTTATTTTACATATCTTTTAAAGCACTTTTTGGACAAGCGCTGTAAAAGACTTGCGCTTTCACATAATTAAATGACCTATTAGAACGCTTTTTATACAAGCGTTGTAAAAGACTTGCGCTTTCACATAATTAAAGGACCTATTAGAGCGCTTATTACACGAGCGTTGTAAAATCATTCACTTTAAATAAAAATAATTTACTTTAAATAAATAAAATCAAATTTAAAACAAATTTATGAACCCTTATATCCTCTACTCTGGGAACCCTCCTCTCATCTACGTACTGTGCGGCCATTTACTGCTCCTCCTTTATAAAAAATTGGATACATTGTATCAGGTAATGTATTTATTAATGTGTTGTTGTCACTAAAACTAATAAATTGTTACATAATAAATCATATAAAATCTATTCTTTTTTGAAATTTGTTGATTTGTTCTGTTTTGAAATCAGACTTGGACCTTAGTTTCCAGTTTCCAATATTAGATATGTGTACTATATATTAGTATAATGTTATCAGTAGCTTATTATTTGTGTAACTGCATTTATATAGGTCATATAATATGGACTAGAAATGGATGTCTGTCAATCGATTGTCAAAAGAGTATGAAAATGGAGTGAAGGAGTTTGTTGCAAATGCAAAAGATCCAAATAGAGTCGTTTGTCCATGTTTAAAATGTTGTTTTGGAAAACGCATTAGAGAAGATGAATTGGAAGGACATTTAGTATGGCATGAAATTGATCAAAGCTATACATGTTGGATAAGACATGGTGAGAAAAAAAGGAAACATTAATTTTGAGAATGGTTCGACATATGTTTCAACTGATTACGACACAGATGCATATGAGCCGGACAGAGTTGAGGAGATTGCAAAAGCAGTTGAAGAAGATCTTCGGGATTGTCCTAAAATGTTTGAGAGTTTGTTGAGTAATGCAGAGAAACCATTATATAATGCTTGTACTAAATTCACAAGACTGTCGGCGATATTAAAGTTGTACAACTTAAAAACGAGTAATGGACGGTCTGATAAAAGCTTCACATAATTATTAACACTCTTAAAAGATATGTTGCCAGATGATAATGAACTTCCTAGTCGAACTTACGAGGCTAAACAAATTTTGTGCTCTATTGGCATGAGTTAGGAAAGGATTCATGCGTGTCCTAACGATTGCATTTTATTTCGAAACAAATATGAATTACTAAAGGCGTGTCTGAAATGCAATGTCTCTCGATATAAGAAGAAAGAATCTACTCCAGCAAAAGTCGTGTGGTATTTTCCTATAATACCAAGATTTAGGCGCATGTATCACAGTGAAGAAGATTCAAAACACTTGACATGGCATGCAGATGAAAAAATTAGAGATGGAAAGTTTCAACACCATGCAGATTCTCCACAATGGGCAAAAATTGATCACGACTATCTTGAATTCGGGATAGAGACAAGAAATCTTTGACTTGCACTTTCTACTGATGGAATGAATCCACATGGTCTTCAAAGCATCTCACACAACACGTGGCCTGCGATTTTGTTGATTTATAACCTACCTCCATGGTTACGTATGAAGCGTAAGTTTATGATGTTGTCTTTGTTAATTTTTGGACCAAAACAACCGGGGAATGATATCGACATATACTTGACTCCTTTATGATGGGTATAAGAAAGAATGTTTCAATTTGAGGACTATGTTGTTCAGCACAATTAATGATTTTCCAGCATATGGTAATTTATTAGAATATAGCATTAAAGGTCAGTGTGCATGTCCTATATGTGAATAGAGTACAAATTGGATGCGGTTGAAACATTGTAAGAAGAATGTATTTCTTGGACATCGTAGATTTTTACCTTATAGTCATCAGTATCATGGGTGGAGAAATGCATTCAATGGAAAATCAGAGGAAGGTAAAGCTCCTTTAGCACCGACTGGATATCAAATACTTGAAAAAGTACAAGGTTTGACCAATAAATTTGGCAACCTTTTGCGGGAGAGCTGGTCAAAACTGGGTGGAAGAAAAAGTCAATTTTCTTTAAATTGCCATATGGGAAGTCATTGTATATAAGACATTTCCTCGATGTGATGCATATTGAAAAAAAATGTATTTGATAGTGTTATTGGTACGTTACTCAATGTTCTAGGAAAGTCTAAAGATGTCATCAATGCAAGATTGGAATTGGTCGATATGAGAATAAGAAATGAATTGGGTCCCATAAAGAAAGGAAATCGCACATATCTATCTCCAGCCGCTCATACTCTATCTAGAAAGGAAAAAATTGTTTTATGTAAATTTCTACATGAAGTTAAAGTTCTAGAAGAATACTCTTCAAACATTAAAAATTTAGTTTGTATGAAAGACCTCAAGTTAAAAGGTTTGAAGACCCATGATTGTCATATTCTAATGGAGCATTTGCTACCAATAGGTATACGTTCTATTTTACCTGAAAATGTTTGACGAGCCATAACTAGATTATGTTTCTTCTTCAGGGAAATTTGTAGTAAAGTGATCGATCCTGAGAAATTACCGACATTGCAAAGGGGAATTGTTGTTACTTTGTGTGAGCTTGAAATGTATTTCCCACCCTCGTTTTTTGATATAATGGTTCACCTTACTGTTCATCTCATTAAGGAGACACAACTTTGTGGGCCAGTTTATATGAGATGGATGTATCCGATAGAACGATATATGAAAATATTAAAAGGGTACGTAAAAAGTAGAAGTCGACCAGAAGGTTGTATTGTTGAATGGTACATTGTCGAACAAACTGCTGAATTTTGTACTGAATATGTGTCCAATGTTGAATCCATAGGGCTTCCCATGCCTCGTCATTCAGGAAGAATATTAGGAGAAGGAATAATTGGAAAGAGACTAATGACTATATCAAGGACATAATGGGAGCAGGTACAATTGTATGTTCTGCACAATTATGATGAGGTTCAACCGTATGTTACAATACACATGGATCAATTATCTAGTTTGAACATGAATAAGAATCAAAATTGGATAACTCGAGAGCACAATCGAAGTTTTATAACATGGTTAAATAATCACATAAATTCAAAGTTTGATATAGACCCCAGATCAATTTCACAGAGATTGAGGTGGCTAGCAAATGGTCTGAGTTTACATGTCTTTTCTTACATTGTTTATGTAATTAACGGCTACACATTTTATACCAAAGAACAAGATGATCAAACCACTATGCAAAATAGCGGAGTCACTCTCGTAGCTGAAGCGATGCATGTCTCAAGTGCAAAAGACAAAAACCCAATATATGCAAATCTATCATATTTTGGGGTTATCGAACGCATATGGGAGTTAGACTACACAATGTTTCCTGTTCCCATATTTGGTTGCAAGTGGGTCGATAATAATAATGGCGTTCGGATTAATGAGTCAAGGTTGTTGCTTGTCGATTTTAATAGGGTGGGATACAAAGATGAGCCTTTTATTTTAGCGTCGCAAGCTCAACAAGTGTTTTATGTCACTGATCCTATTGATGATAAATGGTTCGTTGTCCTATCGACCAATAAAATAAGTGATGATAACAATAATGATGAAGATGTTGGTAATGATCTTGTATTTGCAACATCACAACCACATGAAATTGATTCAACTGATGATGGTTTATATCTTAGAGATGATCATGATGAGGGAATTTGGATTAATCCATCGTTTCGTATCGTTAATGGACAAACAAATGGGAATCCCATCAGAAAAAGAAGAAGGCATCTTAATGTGTTTAATTGTTTTATATAAGCCATGCAATCTGAACCGAGTTCATGTAATTTAATTGTTTGATCTACTTGAATTGAGCATTTTAGTATTTAGCTTGAATTGTATTTGATTTTCTAATTATACTTATTTTCTACTTATATTTAGCTTGATCTTAGTGTTTTATACTAAGTTCATGTAATTTAATGTACGTTTGACCTGCCATAACTGATTCTCATCTTAAAGTGAACTTGAAAAAGCTTTATTTGAGTACTGAGAATTTATCTTGAACTGATCATCCCAATATGAGTTGATCATGTAATTTAGCATTGATATATAAATATATATATATAGGTATTTAACTAATTATTTGGAAGAAAAAAAAATCTAAATATAGGTATTTTACTTGAATTGAACTGAATATAAACTTGTAATTTTACAGCGCTTTTGTCCATAAGCGCTATAAAAGCCTTTAAAATAAAATAAGGAGGTCACAAAGCAATGTTTTATACCAAGTTAAACGGGTCTTTTAAAGCGCTTGATTCCAAAGCGCTGTAAAAGGCTTTTAAAAATAAGGCTTTTACAACGCTTTTCCAACAAGCATTGTATAAGTCTTTTAAAAAAACAACCATATTACATAAGAAAACAAAGAGGCCTTTTAAAGCGCTTGTTGCTAAAGCGTAGTAAAATGACATTTAAGAATAAAATAAGGAGGTTTGTTTACAGCGCTTTTCCCACAAGCGCTATAAAAGGCTTTTAAAAATAAAATAAGGAGGTCTGTTACAGCGCTTTTCCAACAAGTGCTGTAAAAGGCTTTTAAAAATACATCCTTGTTACATAAGAAAACAAAGAGGTCTTTTAAAGCGCTTGTGGACAAGCGCTGTAAAAGGCTTCTAAAAAATAAAATAATGAGGTCTTTTACAACGCTTGTGGACAAGCGCTGTAAAAGGCTTCTAAAAAAAGGTTGTAATAGGGTTTAAAAAATAAAATAAGGAGATTTTTTACAGTGCTCTTTCGAAAAAGCGTTGTAATAGGGTTGTTATAGGGTTTTATATATAACTGAAAACTGCTTTAGTTTCCTCTTCATTACGTAAACTTCACTATGCTAGTGTCCTCCTCCTCTTCATCGTTCTTCTCATTGCGAACCCTATCATCTGTGTTATTATCCCATTGCGAACCATATTTCCACTATCATCTCCATTGTTAACCATCTTCATCTGTGTTATTATTCATTGCGAACCATATGAACCATCTCTTCTCATTGAAATACGTAACTCTCATTACGTATTTCTGTGAACCATACTATGAATGTTCGTATTTCTGCGCATTCTCGGTATTCCTTCTCCTACGAACCCTACGCATTTCTTCTCACTATTCAGGTATTGTATTTATTAATTTTTTGTTGTCACTAAAATGCATGTTGAACTTATACTGGTACGTACTTAAACTACTGCATGTTGAACTTGTTGAAGTTATACTGAACTACATGTTGAACTTGTTGTAGATAAATGGATACCAACAAGGATTTAGATCGTCAAAATGAGGAAGTTGTCAACACTAAGACCTATGAAAATGAAGTCAAATGTGGTGCAACCATCATGCAAAATGTCATAACAGCAAGGAGTAGTGGCATAAAATTTGAGGAATACTATACTTTGTTTGCTGTTTCTTTTTTATTTTTTTTGAAAGCATGTACTTAATATATGAGTTTATTAGGTTGAATGGAATGAGAGTGGTCATCCAATTGACCCCAACAGCTCCATCTTTGTAAGTTATATTGGGGCTGTTGTTCGTCAGAATATCCCCATCACAATTGATGATTGGAGAGATAAGGCGTTGAAGGATGCGAAAGATATACTGTGGATTGATATACAAGTAACTTTTTTTATCCACTTTTTTTTTAGTTATAATTTTTTCCATTGAAATACTTTACTCAAACTATATCTTTATTTCGTTTGTAGACTACTTTTGTTGTTGACGAGGTGAGAAAGAATTATGTGTTGAGAGTTGTTGGGAAAATACACCGGGGTTTTAGATCTCACCTCTCAAATTGCTATCTAAAAGATCTTGAAGGAAATATGAATGCTGAAGTTCCAAAAATATATAAACATTATATATCAAATGAAGAATGGAGCGCATTTGTAGCAAAATGTTCAGACCCCCGCATTTGTGGTAAGTGATTAATTTATTAGCATTTGTGTTTTATTATTCATATTGATAGCGTATTTTAAATTTCTACACAATTGTTATTTTTTTTTTTATATATAGAATATAAGTAAGGCAAATCGCGATAGGGCAAAAAATCCGACGCACCCATACAAAAAATCTCGTATGGAATATGCACGTCTAGAGCAAAAACTTATAAGTAATTAAACATCACTTTTAAATAATGTGGTACATTATAAACTATAGTTTCTAACTAATATTTTGTTTATGATCTTGACGAATAGCTACAAGATACCCAATCTGATCAACCGTTGAGTCGTCATATCTTGTGGAAGGAAGCTCATGTAAATAAGGATGAAGTGGTTGATGACGAAAATATTCAAAAAGTAATAGAACTTTGTGTAAGTATATTATTACTTTAATATTTTTTTAATATTGTATTTTAAAAATGATATTGAACTTATCTTTTTAATCCTACGTGTATTTAAGGAGAATCTCGAACAAAGTTCAGAAAATCAAGAGGACAACAAAGCTAGTTACAGGGACATTCTTGGTAAAGTGTTTAATGTTCCTAAATATTCCGGTCGCGTGAGGCGGAAAGGATTTGGCGTAACTTCTAAAAGCTATTTTTCACAAGAGAAGCACCAAAATCCATCTAATGAGGAAGTATTAGAGAAGCTCAAATTCATATCAGAGCAAGTGGCACTCTTGGTGAAAACGAATAAAGACAAGCAACTTCCGAATTAGCTCCAACGTGAAATACAAATGGAGAGTGAAAACGCGAGTTGCAACATTGGTCTCAAAAGTCTTCCCGAGGTAATTAATTACTTAATAAAATAAGAATTTCATTCAACCTAATTGTTTCACATATTTATGTATTAACCATTGATTTAGGGTGTCACTCCTTGCGTGTTGTACTTATCCTCCCCTACTCATCGCATAGTCGAAAAAGGAACATTGTACAATACTTTGGGAGAAGTATTGCACAACACATCGATCGTTGTGGGTCATGTCAAAGTATCACCAGTTATTGCTTTGGAACCAAATGCACCGTTGCCTATACCGGACAACGATGCATATATGAAGTATGTGGGCGAAGTATTTGGTAGTTACGTGGCATGGCCCACACATCTTGTTGCCCTTGATAAGGCATGTTTAATTAATATGTATATTTAATTGCACGATATATGATTATGATTGATTATATTTAATTACTGATTTTTTTCCGTTGTTAACTTTAATTTCACAATTATCTAGATTCAGACAAAGTCTAAAGGGAATGATAAGAAGATTCCCAGAAACAAGCCAGTTACATCGCCTGAAAAGGTTTGTCACATTTATTCTGTAAGGTTTGTCATTTTTTCAGATTTAATAAACTAACAAACTAATTAACCTCATTTTTTCATATTCAATCCAATAAACCACCCGCACAGCAAACCAATTGCCAGAATAAACCAGCTGCCGCACCACAATTGGATGTTCGTGGTAAAAATAAAGCCAACAAACTTCAAAAATTGGTGGGTAATAAAGCTGGCAAACTTCAAAAGCTGGAGGGTAATAAAGCTGCCAAAGTTGCTGCTCCAAAACTAGATCCTAATAGCTGAGTGCTACTGTCATTAGCTTATACATTGGGTAAAAATTACTTTTAATTGCATTTATTGGTAATTAATTTAACTTATTGGTAATTAATTTAATTTGAAATTTTCATTGAAGATTTTTGTGTGAAAAGTTGGTATACACGTGCAGATTGTCAAATAGATTTTCATTATTGTCTCCACATAAGCTTTCGATGTTTAAACTCGATCCAGTGTGTAAGACTCTTAATTTTAAATCCTAAATTATACCATTTTAGGGTATTTGGTGTTAAATTGCTTAGGCTTTTAGCCCAGTTTTCGGTAATTAGCGAGTTAAATGCCGAAAATATATTTTTGGAAATTGGATTAAAATTATTTGTCGAAGAATAATTTGTTTAGGTTTACGAAGAATTTAATTCTGGGGAATTTTGTTAAAAATATCTCGAGTTGCTAAAAATTATATCTGTCAATTGAGTTGCGACGATAGTAGATATTTTTGACGAAAAGTGGTATGGAGAGGTTATGGGTGAAATGGTAATTTTAATAAATATCTAGATATTTTGAGATATTTGCTAAGTTATAATTAATATATATATATATATATATATATATATATATATATATATATATATATGTTTGTTGGAGGGAAAAAGAAAAGGAAAGAGAAAGAGAAAAAAAGGAAAGAGAAAAAGAAGAAAAGAAAAGGAAAGAAAAAAGAAAAGAAAACAGAAAATCTTCTTCCTCTCCCTCACTGCGCGCGAGAACCTCCCTCCCTTCTTCTTCCTCATTTGTTTTATTTTCGTCCTTTTAGTGCAAGAAAAGAAACCCAAGGCTTGGTGGGTGATAGGACAAGGATTTCTCAACTTCACTCTTCCTCTTTGATTCGAAAACGAAGAAAAACGGTGTTAGGAATTGCAAAACCGTCAAACACAAACCTCCTTGTTTCATCTAGATCTAAGCTTCGTTTTGCGAAGAGCTAGAAGGGAAAGTTGCTCACTACCACGCTACGGTGCTAGGGAACCAAGTTTGGAAGCGATGTTGCGAGCGGAGATTTTACCGGATTTACTCGCGGTGCCGTAATCGCACGTTAAAGCTAACGTGAAGGTAACGACTCCTTCCAAACTTTTAGTTTGCATTTAGGGACTTATCTGTGGTTGTGTGGAAAAGAATTTGTTAGGGTTGAAGTGTTGATTTGGGGAAAATGAATTTAATGTTTTTATGGGTGAAATTCTAATGTGGGGTTTCGGTGATATTGATGAATGTTTCATGGAAAATGAATTTAACTCATTTATGTATGATTTTGAGTAAATGAAATTTGATGTGTTTGAGTGGTATGTTGTGATGACTTGTGTTCATCGTATTTGATGTATTCATAATTAATGCTTATGAATTTTGATATGTGTATGCTTGGATTTTGTGGAGAAATGAATTGATGTGTTTTAGGTATGAATTGTGGATTGAATTTATGAATATATTTGAGTATGTTCTGTGTGGAATTTGAAAACCATTAGAGTTAAACGAGTATTAAGAATGGGGAATCTCTTAATGTCTACGTTTACTTAATGTTGTCGTGAAAACCATTAGAGTTAAACGAGTATTAAAAATGGGGAATCTTTTAATATCGCTGTTTACTTAATGTTTATTGTAAAAATCGTTTAAGTTAAATGAGTATTAAGAATGGGGAATCTCTTAATCCTTGTTTACTTAATGTTTGTTGTGAAAATCGTTTAAGTTAAATGAGTATTAAGAATGAGGATTCTCTTAATATCTTTGTCTACTTAATATTTGTTGTGAAAATCATTAGAGTTAAACGAGTATTAAAAATGGGGAATCTTTTAATATCTCGATTTACTTAATGTTTGTAGTGGAAATCGTTAGAGTTAAATGAGTATTAAGAATGGGGAATCTCTTAATGTCTATGTTTACTTAACGATTGTCGTTCGAATGGTAAGAGTTAAATGGGTATTAAAAACGGGGAATCTTTTAATATCTGCCTTTACTTAATTGTGTTTGTCCGTGAGAGACTGCACAGGTGTTTGTCCGTGAGAGACTACACCCTGGTAAATCGTGTTTGTCCGTGAGAGACTGCACAGGTGTTTGTCCGTGAGAGACTACACCCTGGTAAATCGTGTTTGTCCGTGAGAGACTGCACAGGTGTTTGTCCGTGAGAGACTACACCCTGGTAAATTGTGTTTGTCCGTGAGAGGCTGCACAGGTGTTTGTCCGTGAGAGACTACGCTCTGGTAAATCGTGTTTGTCCGTGAGAGACTGCACAGGTGTTTGTCCATGAAAGACTACACCCTGGTAAATCGTGTTTGTCCGTGAGAGACTGCACAGGTGTTTGTCCGTGAGAGACTACACCCTGGTAAATTGTGTTTGTCTGGGAGAGACTGCACAGGTGTTTGTCCGTGAGAGACTACACCCTAGTAAATTGTGTTTGTCCGTGAGAGACTACACAGGTGTTTGTTCGTGAGAGACTACACCCTGGTAAATTATGTTCGTCCATGAGAGACTGCACTCGTGTTCGTTCGTGAGAAACTGTACGTTTAGGATTTACGCCTCTCGCGGAGGGTTTTGTTTGGAATTGAGGTTTAAGACTTGTGATAGGCTAAAAATAATAAATCGTGCAGGCCCGTGATAGGTGGCACTTTGGTAAATAGTACTTTGGCCTGTGATAGGCGGTACATTTACAATTTACGTTTCTTTTTAGTAAATCGTGCAGAACCGTGATAGGTGGCACCTCGGTAAACGGTACTGGCCCGTGATAGGCAGTACGTTTATGGTTTACGCTTTTTAGTAGTCGTGTAGATCCGTGATAGGTGGCACCTTGGTAATAAGTGTTGGTCTGTGAGAGAATGTACAATTACGATTTTCTACTCCCGAAGAGTTTGATTTGAATTTCGAGTCCATGCGTTTTGGGATATACGCATTGCATTAGGGTGATTGGCACACGAGTCGTGTTTGATTCAAGTTTATGATTGAGTGTTTGAACTTGAGATGTCGTGGTAATTGTGTTGAAATTGCTAAGTGTTATGTGTTGATATTGTGGGTAAGTGTGATTGATTGTAAAACTATTTCGAAACTCAAGTTGTCATGGTGATTGTGTTGAAATTGCTAAGTGTTATGTTTTGGAGTTGTGTGTGAATGTGATTGAGTTAGTTTATGTAGTTTTAGAAAAACATACAAGGAAATCGATTCCCAAATCGATTCTGTGAAAAGCCATTCATACAAATTGATTTGCCAATCGATTTGTTGTATTACAGGAGCTCAATCGATTTGAAAAAATCGATGTGCCAATCGATTTTGTAAATATGTTTCATAAAACCAATTAAGAAATCGATTTGGAAATCGATTGGATTTATTCCAAGGGCTCAATTATTCATTAAATCGATTTCCCAATCGGTTGAATTAAGCCCAGAGTTCATATTTCACTAAAAACTTCCATCCAAATTGATTTCCCAATCGATTGGCTTAGTAGAAGAATTATGAAAGGATTACTTGAAGAATAGTAATAGTTACATTTTTCATAATCTTTTAAATATAGTAATAGTTACATTTTTAATACATCATAATATTTGCAATATATTAACAATGAATAATTTATTATTTGTTAGTATCACCCAAATCACAAATATTGAGAGAAAAAAAAAGTATGGTTGATTATGTGGAATTGAAGATTGTTGTTAGAGGTGGAATATCCATTGGAAATAGTTCTATTGCATTAGACATTGATGTTACAGATGCAACAACTTTTGAACAAGAAAATAAAGTATTTGTGATAGAAGATTTTTCATATGATGCTAATAGTGTCAGGCCACTGTGAACCAGTCTATCAGCCCCCTATCACCAAACCATCCTAGTCTGATATCACATTCCCCTTTGGATTTAGAGGTACCCATAGAAAAACAAAATCGTTATAAGCGAAGTAGATATGTGTATGGAAGGAGTTCTAGTGCATCTACTAGTTTGCTACAAACAATCGAGGAAAAGTTTTGGAAAATATTTCTGTTGACTCTGAGAGTATTGCTTTTAATTTTGAAAATATTTCTAACATAATGGAGAAAAGAGAAAGCGATAGACAGATGCATATGAAGAATAATGTTTGAGATGTTATAAAAGAGATTCCGAATTTGGATGACAAAACTTGTTATATGACAGCCGAGAATAAAAAATTGAATTTCTAACATTAGTTTTATTTTTATTTATTCAAACTTTATAAATATTTATTATATTTTCTCATTCAATATTATAAATTCATAAAATATTTTGAAATCTTGTGTTAAAAATTCATTAAAGTATCTTTTAAAATTTTATAAAAATTATTTAAATCTATACATTTTCTACAAAAAATTTAAAATCTTCAAAAAAAATTATCTCAAAATAGTATTTTAAAATCTCAATCCAATACACCCTTAAAATTCAAAATTTTCAAATTAACAATATAGCTAATAGACAATTTGATACTTAACATACACCTTTAATTGAATCACTAACATTTGAGAGCATTGAGAAGATTATGTCCCTCTCACAACGAAATATGTCTCTCTTATGTTTCAAACAAACATTGAGAGGATTATGTCCCTCTCACACAAAGAAAGTAGATAATTATTTCTATATTTCAAACAAACTCATGTCTTTTAAAGGGAAATCTCCTTGAATTTTCATTCCATTTCGTATGTATGATCGATCATCCATTTCAAACTAACACATCTTTTAAGGGATAATAATATTCAACAACAATCATAAGTCTTTTTCCGATTGTGTATTCTTTTACTGGTTTTATTAGATTGGGGCCGGTTGGCATCATGAATCACTCAACATAAATAAATAAAAAATGTACCTTCTATCAATCTATAAATCTTTAACAATGATAAAGTAAATTGGCCGCCTTTTTATTTTTTTACAAATATTGTAATGTAAATATTATAATTAACTAAAATTTTAAATAGATAATATACATTCAATTTTTTATTTTTATATTTAAGATCAAGTTGAATATTGAATATATAAATTATAACTGAATTTGTCGATTATAAAAATAACGAGAGACTATAATATTATTGGTACATGCGTAAATATTTCGGGTAGAGGAAGTTAAGAAGTCCTCCTCAGTACTCATTATTTTCAATGATCAAATTTTCATGAAGGTTCTACGTATCTTTCTCTTCTTCAATGTTTAACCCAAAAGAAGGAAAGCATATTCTCCATTTCAGGTAACACGATGGATTTAGTCCAGCCCCATTGTTGTGAAACTCTTCACCAACCCACTGCCCGGGATCTGAAACCACTACAAAATTTTGTCTATAATTTAATACTATTCTTTGTCATTTTTATAAAAGATATTTGTATTAAAATTTGGTTAATAAAATTTAATATATTTAATTCATAAAAGATTGAAAAAAGTATTCAAACATATAAAAATAAAGAGTAATTTCTATAGATACACTCTTTAATATAAAATATAAATAAAAGTAATAATTAAAAAGTTAATTTATTTAAGTTTATTAAATATATTAATTTTTTAATTACTATTTTTAATTATATTGTATAATAAAGAGAGCCTAAAATGATAAAAGGCATGTCTGATTATTCTTAAAAACAAATTTTTAATTTGAAGAGTTAACATAGAATAAAATTTGTCTTTATATATTTTTTTATTAAAATATAATTTGTTGTTGAAAGTCTAGTCAAACGTATCTTTAGTCCTTAACGGGAGCAATTATAATGATAAAATTTCTTTACATGTATAAATTACTATTTCTTACTTTGATATACTTTTCGAGATAAATTTGATGCTTTATAATTAAATTGATAAATCGACAAATCCAAAATAGGTAGTTCAATGAAAAATTAAGAGATACGGATGAAATTTTAAGATAGAAGACCATAATTAACTTTTAAAACTAACATAACCATTTATTATGTATTAAAAAATTGATAAATTAATCATATATAATTTTTAATCAAAAATATATTTAATTTATATACATTATGGTCAGTTAATCACAATCATTAAATTATTAATAATATTTCATTTTTGTCATAATTATTTATAAAATCACCATAATTGATCATGATTTGTTTGATTATATAAAAAAAATTAAAAATAAAATAAATCTTATGTAAAATTAGTACACAAACACTTCAAACAATAGTATAATAAATTTTTTTAGTTTTAATTTTAAAATTATATAAAACAATTTAAAGAGATTTTTGAAAAAACAAATTATAGTAGCAATATAATCTCTAAATCTTTTATTTTTGTGATGAATATATATTCAAAATGATTTCTTAAGAAGACTGCTTTGAACCGTTCACACGCCGGTTTTAGCCGGCTTTTCCAAATTTCCCCCGGTTCACGGGTTTTTCTCTCGGTTTTTGTGCAGAGCGGGAGAAAAATACACTTTTCATTTCTCTCTCTCTTAAACACACTCAAACTACACACTTCACACACACACGAAAACCTCTCTCTCTTTCACGCTGTCCTCATTTCCATTCAAATTCAAAAAAATAATACTATATAAAAAAAAAACAATAAAGAGAAAAAAGGAAGAAAAGAAACGTTACCTTACCTTACCTCACCTGAAACTGGGTCCTCCTCAAATGATATGCACTGGTTAAGTTTCATTTTTTAGCTTCGTTTTCCGATCCATTTCCCGAACCATCATGGGTTGCTTATTCACTTGCTTCAGAGTTCGCGAAAACAAGCGCCACCTCCCTAAAACTACTACACTGCCGCCTTCTCGTCACACCAAACCTAACGTAACTAACAACAAAATAACCGATCCTAACTTTTTATTTTTTATTTTTTGTTCTATGTTCTTCGTTGTTGTGGTTTTTGATTTTCTTCTTTTTTGTGAAGCGTTTTTTTCAATCGATTTAAGGGTTATGAAATGATGGGTGATTTAATGGAAATTTCGATGAGTTTTTGGAGAAATTGTGAAATGAGAATAGTTGCAATGTTAGCTTAATTTGAATTTTTTTTCTCCCTCTTTACGATTATGAATTTGTTGATTACGGTTCTGATGAAATGATGTATGATTTACTGGAATTTGGAAGAGATTTTGGTGTGGAGAAACTGTGAAATGAGAGTAGTTGTAGTGTTAGCTTAATTTGGATTATGAATTTGTTGATTGCAAGCTATAATGAAAAAATGGATGGTTTTTTTTAAAAAAAAAATTGAAGATTTTTCGTTCTGGAGAGATTTTGAAATGAGAATAGTTGAAATGTTAGCTTAATTTGAATGTTTTCCCTCTTTGCGATTATGAATTTCTTGATTTCAGGTTCTGATTGAAATGGTGCATGGTTTATGAAATTTTGAAGAGATTTTGCTGTGGAGAAATTGTGAAATGAGATTAATTGTAATGTTAGCTTAATTTGATTGAATTTGAACCTTTTTTTTTTTTTTTT
>JBBPBR010000004.1:48225992-48245817 GCA_037974775.1 Cicer pinnatifidum
GATATGATGATTTTATACGTATTTATTGGGATTTAGTAAGAAATATAAATTATTTATATTATATTTAATTATTTTATCATTTTGACTATTCTATAAAGATGATAGTATGTTTATGTGATTATTTTGTAAAATAGTATAGTAATAATTGTAGTTAATATTGTGAATATGAGAGTTTTTTTGTTATTAATGTATTTTAAAATAGTAATTACTTAAATTACTGTTTATAAATATTAATTTTGAAAAATTGTTAATACATTAGTAATGAAATTCTGTTAAAAAAATTAGCATTGGTAATTGTTGATTTTATTTAATAATAATAATAATAATAATAATAATAATAATAATAATAATAATAATAATAATAATAATAATAATAATAATAATAATAATAATAATAATAATAATAATATTGTCTCCCTTCTATTCCTCCTTTAGACCTAACACTAAGAAAAGAATACTGAAACCCTAGCCACTACTACAAATCCTATTTCACAAACCCTTTATAAATAAAACCAAAATCCTAGCCACCATTACCATCACCTCCTCTTTTTTGGCATCAAAAGCTTATAACTTCTTTTCCTTGTGAACGACTTTGTGGGGCTTATTGCTTTGTACTAGGATGAAAAGCGGCCAAGGTAAGGGCTTTTCCCCACACAAATCATAGTTGTTGATTACTTATATTTTAAAAGGAATAAATGTAGATTAATGGGCTAAAATAATAAAACCCCAATTTTGTTGAGATTGAATTGTAATATTTGACTTCTATGTAGTAAAGTATAAAATTTTATGCGATATGTGATAAAATTTTAACTCTTATTATGTATATTAGTTGGAGTGTGAATTTTCTTGTTATATATGTTAAAGTGTTAATTTTCTTGTATATTAGTTGGAGTGTGTATATGTGGTAAAAGTCATAATTTTTATCATTATTTGTCTATGAATATGTGATACTCATGGTATTAATGTGTGTATGTGTTCTTAATGATGTGTGAATAAGGTGATGATTTAAAAAAAAAAAGTGATTTTGAATGCACATGAAATAATTATTAATGGACTGTGTGGGAATGTATCTATTTCATACTATATCTTCATGTCATGGCATATGCATCTTCGTGGAAGTTGCCTTAGTGGCAAGTTTTTTCCTATTGGTATGAGTGATTTTCTCTGGAAGTTGCCTTAGTGGTAGGTTTTTCCCCATTGGTATGGGTGATTTTCTATGTGGAAGTTGCCTTAGTGGCAGGTTTATTTTCTACATTAGTATGAGTGATTTTCTGAGTGGAAGTTGCCTTAGTGGCAGGTTTTTTTTCATTAGTGTGGGTGATTTTCTATGTGGAAGTTTTCTTAGTGGCAAGATTATTTTCCCTATTGGTATGGGGGATTTTCTGTGTGAAAGTTGCCTTAGTGGCATGCTTATATCCGGATCATGTAGTTGTAGGAGCATTCATCATGCACATATTTTGATATACAATTTATTAGTTTGCTCATTTTTTCTTTTAAATGGGAAGTTTTTACATTTATATGTTTTGTGTGATTCTTCTATATGTCTTGCTTTGGTTTGATGTGGATGATAAAAAAAACCGACCTTTACAACAACATTTTAGGTACTAATGAGTTCGAGGGAGATTCAAAAGTAGTTAATGAGTATTGACGTGTGGCGAACGTGGGGTAAACATGAGTTTTTCTTTCAACACGATTTTGTAATAATGGAATTATCTAATTTTTTTAAGTTCTTTTAATCTTTTGTCACAAACTTCTAAAGTGTACTAGAATTCTAGAAATATAGAAGTGGTTCCCTTCCATTAAGAATAATGTCTTCACATTATTTTAATTTTGAATAAATATTTTCTTAATGATATTAAGTAATGTGATTGTTACTAATTATGTAAAATGAAAAAACGTTAAGTATTCAAAAAAAAAAAAAATAAGCTCATAAACTTTTCTAAGAAATAAGTATTTTTTTTTTAGTAACGTTTTGGATTAAAAATTCGGGGAGTTACAGAA
Source organism: Cicer pinnatifidum (assembly GCA_037974775.1). Lineage (NCBI taxonomy): Eukaryota > Viridiplantae > Streptophyta > Magnoliopsida > Fabales > Fabaceae > Cicer > Cicer pinnatifidum. The sequence continues at coordinate 48,227,994 of JBBPBR010000004.1, forward strand.
ACCCTCTAGTTACTCCATATATAGACCTCTTCCTCCAAATCACCATGAAGGAATGAAATTTTTTACATCAAGTTGTTCATCTTCTAGGTTCAAACTAGCTACTAACCCAAGCACAACTCGGATACAGGAGATCTTCACCACATGTGAAAAAATTTCATCGAAGTCAATACCTTTTCTCTGATTAAAACCTTTCATAACCAATCTTTCTTTGTATCTTGGTTGAGAACTATTCTCTTCCGCCTTAATCTTGTATGCCCATTTGTTCTTGAGTGCTTTTCTGTCATTAGGTAGCTTTACCAAATCAAATGTGTGTTTCTCAAGCAAGGAATTCATCTCTTCTTGCATGGCCTTCAACCACTTTTCTTTATCAACATTTGTAATAGGTTCTAGATAGTACTCTGGCTCTCCACTATCAGTAATCATCACATACTCATGTTGAGCATATCTTTGAGAAGGTTGACGTTCTCTAATAGATCTTCTCAACTCAAACTCGACTGGTGGCTCAGCTGGAACCTGCTCATCATGGTGAGGTACATGATCATCATTTACATTCTCATCATCTACCTGTATATCTCCCCCATCCACAAGAGTTTCTACAGGGGGCTTAGGCGCATTATCAATGTAACTTCTAGAATTTGGTTTTTGTTTCTCAGCTTTATCAAAATCTTCAATAGTCTGATCTTCAAGAAATATCATATCTCGACTTCTGATAATTTTCTTGTCAATCGGATCCCACAATCTATAACCAAATTCTTCAACACCATAACTGATGAATGCACAATGTTTGGATTTACTATCAAACTTGGACCTCTCATCTCTTGGAACGTGGACAAAGCATATGCACCCAAAAACTCTCAAATAACGGTAAGAGACATCTTTTCTTATTCACACTCTATTTGGAACATAACCATCAAGTGGAATAGAAGGAGAAATATTTATCAAATCCACTACAGTTTTCACTGCTTCACCCTAAAAGGATTTCAATAATTTTGCATTAGAGAGCATACATTTGATTCTGTCATTAATCGTACGATTCATTCTCTTTGCAACACTATTATGTTGAGGTGTCTTTGGAACTGTTTTCTCAAACCTGATTCCATGCTCTCTACAGTACTCTTCAAACGGACCCCTATATTCACCACCGTTATCTGATTGACACATTTCAATTTCCTTCCATTTTCTCTTTCAACACTTCCATGAAAATGCTTGAAGACTCCAAATGCCTGGTATTTAGATTTCAAAGGAAACACCCTCACTTTTCTAGAGTGGTCATCAATAAAAGTAACAAAATAAGATGCACCACTAAGAGATTTACTATCCATCATAAAAACATCAGTATGAACTAAATCAAGAATATTTTGCCTCATATGAGGACCAATATTATGAAAAGAAACTCTACGTTGTTTTCCAACAAAATAATGAGTGCAAGTTTTTAGAGATGTACCTTTCACAAGAAGAAAATTTTGCTTCACAAGTATGTCGAGTCCTTTTTCACTCAAGTGACCGAGGCACATATGCTATAAATCAGACAATGCATCTTCAATTGCATTCATTTCTTTTTTTCCTAGCTTCATAGGCATCCTATAGATAGAAGTGGAACTTTGCTCCTTTGCAACCACTAGGGACCCTTTGGTGATTTTATATATACCACCACCATCAATGTAAGTGTGATAACCCTCAATATTCAATACTTTCACCAAAATCAAATTGAGACGAATATCAAGAATATGTCTAACATTCTTTAATTGAAACTTGCAATCAATCTTAGTTTTAACCCAAACATCTCCCATACCGATAATTTTACATACTCCTTAATCTCCCATTTTTACAATGCCAAAGTCACCAGCACTGTAAGATGAGAAGATATTACGTCTAGGAGTAACATGATATGAGACACCCAAATCAGTAATTCAAGTTGAATCCTGACCTGCAAGGTTTATGGAATTATCAACACAAATAATATAAACATTACTAACAGATTCAACTGTTGTTGTATCTTTATCATTTTTCTTCTCTTTGTCTTCATCTCTTTCCCTTGATTGATTTCTCTTAAGAAACCTATAATTTCATTTTATGTGACTTGCTTTGCCACAATGATGGCAAATCACTTCTTTTTTAGTCCTCGACTTGCTTCTTGACTTGCTACGACTTTCAAAGCTGTCACGTCAATGAAAGTTTCTAGATTGACTTCTCCCCCGTGACTCTACAAGTAGTGCTTCTGACTTTGAGGAAGAATCAATCAAACCACGTTCCTTTCTTCGAGCTTCTTTATTCAACATGCTCTCTTTAACTGTTGACATTTTCAACTTTCCACTTGGAGCTAAATTGGTCAGTGTCACAACAAGGACTTCCCAATTATTAGTCAAGGAACTCATCAATAACAACGCTTGCAACTCATCATCTAATTTAATTCTACGGTTGTTAACTAATTTACTGTATTCTGAAAAAAAAAACTTATATGCTCTGTCATTGAATCCTCATCTTTGTATTTCATATTCACTACATTCCGAATCAAGAATGCTTTATTTTGCATATTTTTTCGTTCATAAAACTCTTTTAATTTTTTCCACATCTGGTTAGTATCTATTTCAATTTCAACATGTGGATATACATTCAGATCCAACCACTGTATGATCAACGCCACTACCTTTCTATTCATCTTCTTCCAGTCAACATCAGATTTATTTGCAGGTTTAGCAGTGTTACCCTCAATAGGATCATACAAATATTTACTGTATAACATGTCTTCCGTGAGAGTCTTCCAAATTGTTTAATTTGAAGAGTTGAATTTAATTATATTCGGACCTCTATTTTCCTACTCCATTTAAATGCATAAATCAAATAACCGAGCTCTAATACCACGTTATTGAGAAAAAAAAAACCAGAGATAATTAGAGATAACTATCTCAATAATGCGGAATTTCCTCACCTGTGCAGATAAATGTCCAAACAGAAAATACAACTCCACAAAGCAAAAATAATTGACAGAAAATTAAATATGAGACAAACACAATTTTTAATGTTGAAAACTTCCCTCAAATTGAGAGAATAAAAACCATAAGACCTAGTCCAGTAAAAACTTCTTCCACTATAATAATTAATGGGTACACCAGATTTTTCCTAATAGCAAATAGGAACGTCAATCAACAATAACAATCTTCCACTAAAGTGGGTATGCCAAAGTAACTCTCATAAAAGATAAAACTATTCAGACTATATATTAAAATAACAAACTCAGTGTAGAAATAACCTATCAAAATTGTAGATCAAACGGAACAAGTTTGCTACACACATGTTACCACCACCGGAACCAAACCTTACTTTTTCTTCTCTAGCTGCCGTTATACCTCTTGCACTATTCCTTTTTATTATTATAGTTAGTCATTATGTTTCTCACATTGGCTAAGCCCATTAAAACCTTTTTTTTTTCTTTCTTTTTTTTTTCTTTCAATTAATAATAATATTAATAATAATAATAGTAATAATATTAATAAAATTTGGTAGATTCCATTTGGAGAATGAGCCTACCCAACATCTAATTATGTCTTTCAGTCAAAGTTTCACTCTAGTTGCAATTCTCCCTTGTAATAATTTACAAACAAACACACACATTTCATGGAATAAAAGTAAACCATCATATTTTGATAGCTGACAAATTCAATAACTGGTCATGCATACATTGGTTCCCTGTAGCAAGACTTCACTGAAAAGTTGTGTTGGTGGTTTGGGAGCCAAGTAAATATATCTGCCTTTTGAACTTTAGGTACAAGATTTGCAATCAATTGCAACAAGTTCCTTGCATAATCTTTTCTAGGATGAATTTGGAATATTGCATTTTCCAACCGTTGGGGGCTTGTTTAGACTATAGCCCTATAACCTATTAGTAAATTACATAGATAGATGATAGAGAATCAATATCAATATAATATACCTATTATAATATATTAAAATAGACTCACATTCTATTACGACAAGTCATCAAATATTGTATCACTTTATTCAAATTTTATCACTTTAAAAAAATTTTGATATGGCATTCTTCCACTTTCCTATAGTTTTAACTCTCAACTAATATATTAGATCATTTTAATGGTTTCTCAAAAAATACATACATGACTATAATTAGTGGAAGTTATTTTATGTTTGGAAATAGAAAATATGATTAGTCTCTATGCAACTATTTGTATGACCATTTACATGTTTTCAAACTATTTTCCATTTAGATAAACAAAAAGTGTGAGAAATTTTACTTATTTTAGTTTACAACTTTGAACTTTAATTCTATTTATATGCTTTGATATATTTGTGATCAATTTTTGTCACTGACATTTGGTCCAAATACATCACTTTTTTGTCCAAATTGTACTTGTATTTCATTACATAGTATTAATATTTTATGTGTCATTCAATGTATTTGTCCGATATACGTTAAAACTTGATACATATTTCTAACACCAATACACATCTCTTAAATTTTAGTGATACTTAAATTTCTCACTTCATCTTTAGACATATCGAGTCAAAGAGTGTAACACTTAACTCTCTAAGATTTCCTTATATGAAGAATAATAAATAATTTATGTCTACGAGATAGATCTATTCCACATTTTCAGTTTCTACAATTATTTAATTTCTTCAAATTGAATATTACATAGTATCATTACGAAAAAAAATATCTTTTATTGAAAAATAATTATTTTTAGTAAGACCTATAAAATATACAAATCTATCACATGTCACTTATTAGATAACTAAAATTAATATTTAAATCAGAATATAATTTAGAATTGGATCAACAATTCATTATTGAAGTATAAAGTTTTTTAAATTCAATTTATATTGTTTTAAGGTGCCTTGTTATATTTCGTCTTATTATACTATTATTGATATAGACTTAAAGAAAAATTTGTATGTTATCTGAAATGTTGATATTGTTATGTTTGGTTTTATACTTACAATATATTTTTAACTTTTTTAAAATAGTAATTTTTTTTGGGTACAAAATAGTAAATATTTTTATTACTAGAAAAAAAGTGATCTCAAAGAAATATTTTTTAGATTTGTTTGCATTATATGAAACATCTTTTGATACACCACATTTTTTTTGATACATTTCCTCTAATAATAAAATCTTGAAATCTTACCTAGATTATTATCAAATTGTATACATAAAACAAACCCCCAAATAGGGGTGGGAAAAGGCCATGTCAGGCCAAGTCAGACTTTGAAAGACTTGAGCCTGATCTGCAATTTATTTTTTAGGCCTAAACTTGGCCTATGGCCTATCATAGGCTTTTTTTTTTTTTTTTCCCGGTCTAATCTGGCCTTTTTAAAAGCATGTCCTGTCCTGGAAGCCTTTTTAAAAGTCTTATTTACATCAAAATATTAAAATGTTCTACTAATACCATAAAATAATTTTTCTAACAAAATAATTTTAAAAAAAAATCTGAAATAAACATAATTTAAACTCTAAAAAATAATTTTTGATTTCAAATAATAGATTCTTTTTCTAAAACAAACACACCCATTATTATCTTTTAAACAAATATGGAATGACTACTGAGTGATTTACTAATTGAACGGTTACCGATAGTGAAACGACTACCAAATATAGAATCATTACCGAATATGGAACGACTACTGAATATGGAATGATTACTGAGTGATTGTCTAATTGATAGAATTTAAAATAGAAAATAATATTATTACCGAATATGAAACGACTGCCAAATATAGAATCACTACTGAATATGAAATGATTATTCAGTGATTGTTTAATTGATTACTGAGTGATTGTCTAATTGATAGACAATAAAATAAGAAATAATATTATTAATATAATAATAAAAAATAATATTAATAAATAATAAAATATATATAAGCCGACTTGTCAGACCTAATAGGCTTTTTTATAAGCCTGAGCCTGACCTATTTAAATAAATAGGCTTTAAAAACAGCCTGAACCTAGGCTTTTTATTAAATAGGCCAGGTCAGGTTGTAGGCCCCTGACGGACGGCCTAGCCTATTCTCATCCCTACCGTGCATCAGTAGAGAAATAGAGTCTATTTAGTTTTCAATAGTATTACTTCCTCTTTTTGTTTTTAAATTTTAAAATGGCATTAAATGATTTTTTTTTTATATAAAAATTATATTTGTTCAGTTATTGCCAAAAGAGAATTAAATATGTTGATATAATAAATGGTTAAGGGTAATATAAAAAAAAAGATAAAATTATTTAACAAAACTAACAAAATTTCTCTAGATGTTAATATTAAATAAATTTTCTCTACTCTTTTAAGAATAAAATACTTCATGAATTTATCTCTAGAAGCTAATATTAAATTTAGATAGTGGGAGAGAATTGAGAATAGTCATTTCTTTAAGTAAAATTCAATTTTTTTTTGAGATATGTTAAATACAATTAATAGCATTTAAACCAACTAATGGACCTTTTTTGTCTTCTTTTAGTTTTGTATTGGATGAGTGTGTTATGGTAAGAGTGCTTTATTATCAATTTTCTTAAGTTATGTGTGTTGAGACAAAATCTCTCTCAAATAGTTTTAATGATAAAAAAATTATTTAAAATATTATAATTGTGGTTAATGACTAATTTGTGCTTTTGAGTGTATTCATATAAAAAAACAAGTTATTAATCATTAAGGCAAAAAGAAGAAAAATATGATTCAAATCTGGAGAATGGAAAATGCTGAGGATGGCCTCGCGAGTTGATGAATCTTCAAATTTGCAGAATACTCATCCTCGCTGAAATGAATCGTTTTATTCATTAAACAAAGACAAAACAATATTAAAGAGTGAACAAATAAAGCTTGGCAACGGTCATTATGAATTGATTTTTCAACGGTCATAAAAAGCTTGGCACATGAAATGAACATCATAAGACTTCTATAAAAGGCAGCAAACTCTTCATTACAAACACACAATAATATTGCATTAAAAAGATCAAGGATCTTAAAGCTTTCAAGAAGCAACATCCATCCTCTCTTCATACTTTCTTCAATCCAACATTAGATCTTCGTAAATCCTTTGAGAAAGTCTTTAGAATCAATCACTCTCATATCACATTGTAATTTCCACGTGAGATACACTTGGAAATATTTGAGACCTGATTGTAAGCGTGGTGAAGCTAAAGAATACACAATTTGTAATCATCCTCTACGAGAGATTGATCTGTTTGAACATTAGTGAACCAGTATAAAAACTGTGTGTGTCATTCTCATATTTTTCTCTCACTCTTTAGCTCAGCACAAATCTGAAAGTTTTAAAAAACCCATCCTTGGGCTTGCCATCCTCTGTGAGAGGATAGTTTTAAAAACACTTGAAAATTATTTTTAACAGCAAAATCCCTATTCAACCACCCTTCTAGTGATATTTAGCTACATCAATTGGTATCAGAAACAGATTCTCTAAAAATTACACCTAACAGTGTAAGAGAAAAAGATCCAAAAGGAAAAATGTCAAAAGCTATGTATATTCTGGAAGGAGGATCATCCAGCCGACCTCCCTACTTTGATGGTACAAATTACTACCCCTAAAAAGGTAAGAGGAGACTATTTTTCACATCACAAGACAACAACATGTGGTCTGTGGTGGAAAATGGGGATCACGTCATCAGAACCAACAACACAAACGCAAACTATGATGAGAAACCTCAAGCACAATGGACGGCGGATGAAAATGCAAAGGTACTCCTAAACTCTAAATCTCATTTATTTCGAATGTGAGCTTTGAGTAGGTAAGAGTGTGACAGAGTTGAAGAGTGCAAAAACGCTAAGGAGCTCTGAGACACTCTAAGGAACACTCTATGGATCCATCATGAAGGATCAAGCCATGTAAAAGAAGCAAGGATAGACATGGGAGTAAGAGATTTTGAACAATTCGAAATGAAGGAGGAGGAAACTATTGATGAAATGTTCTCAAGGTTAACAATCATATTAAATAACTTGAGATCTCTTGGAAAGGTATACTCCGTTCAAGAAAGGATAAGAAAAATCCTAAGAAGTTTACCAAAAGAATGGAGGCCAATGGTAACTGCCATTACATAAGCAAGAGACTTGACCAACATGAAATTAGAAGATTTAGTTGGAACTCTAAGAGCTCATGAACCATTGTTGCTGGCAGACAAACCAAGCAAAAAGGGAAGAATGCTTGCTCTAAAAACTAGCCAAATAGAAAATTCATCCTCCAAGAAGAATGAAGATGTCATAAAGAAGGAAAATGCAGAGTATCCTCTATCTGAGGGTGAGGATGAACTTGCTCTGATTTCCAGAAGAATTCAGAGGATGATAAACATAAGAGGACAAAATAGAGGTTCTCCTCAAAAAGAAAAAACTTACAAAAGTCAGATCACTTGTTTTGGATGCAACAAGATGAGACACTACAAAAATGAGTGTCCTCTCAACAAAAGAAACTCGAAAATTTTTCCCTAAAAATACAAATCCATGATGATTAATTGGGATGACAGTGACGAGTCATCCTCTGAGCAAGACAAGGAAGAAGGGGCCAACCTATGTCTCATGGCAAAGTTAGAAACTGAAAAGGTAAACATTTTAGAACTATGTCCTTCTTGTGAACAGTTAGAAATTGAATTTGACAATCTTTTAAATGACTCAAATACTTTATCTCATAAATGTGGTTTTCTCAAAAATCAACTTTATGAAATAAAAAAACTCAATGAAGAACTTCAAGCCAAGAATGAGAAATATGAAAAAATCATTCTAGATCTGTAGTTATCTCATGAGAAATTATCCGAGCAGCAAGCACTTTTAAATAAAAAGAGTGTCAAAAGTCATCCTCCAGAAGAGGATACATAAAAAGAAATTTTGAAAATAGAGGTCAAAGAACTAAAAAATTACATTTCCAACTTTGTCAAATCTATTGAAACATTTCAAAAGATAATGAGATCTCAATCTGGAATATTTGACAAGGCTGGTATTGGTTTTAAAATTTCTCAAAAACAAAAATTGTATGAAAATTTTTTCTTGCCTAAAAAACAAGAGGATAGGCCAAAATGCACTTTTTGCAAAACAAATTGGGCATACTTTCAACATTTGTCATGCTAAGAAGAAAGCTAACAATATAAAGAAAGCATGTTCATTTTGTGGTAAATCTGGGCACCATGATTCTATTTTTTATCACAAAAGGAAAATCCTCACAAGAGGAAAAACTAACCAACAAGGACCCAATGTCATGTGGGTACCTAAGTCACTCTTAAACTCTAACACAGGTTCATCCTCGATCAATAAAAGAAAGCCTTGGTGCTTGGACAGTGGTTGCTCAAGGCATATGACAGGAGATAAGCAATGCTATATGTCATTAGAGATAAAGGATGGAGGATCAGTCACATTTGGTAATAATGATAAAGCTCAAATAAAAGGAACATGTATTATTGGTAAGAATAATTCTGCAAAAATTGAAAATGTTCAGTATGTGGATGGCTTAAAACATAACTTGCTAAGCATTAGTCAATTATGTGATAGTGGATTTGAAGTTATTTTTAAGCCTACTCTATGCGAGGTTAAACACTCATCCTCGGGTAGAGTTTTCTTTTCCAATTTTAGAAAAAAAGAATTTATATGAACTTTATATGAATGATTTACCTACTGAATCTTGTTTTGTTTCCATTGATAAAGATAAATGGATTTGGCACAAACGAGCTGGTCACACAAGCTTAAACACTATTTCTAAACTAGCAAAATTAGAATTAGTTAAAGTCTTCCAAAAATTAATTTTGAAAAAGACAAAGTATGTGAAGCTTGTGTCAAAGGAAAACAAGTTAAAAGTAGTTTTCACTCTAAAAACATTGTTTCAACAAATCATCCTCTTGAACTTAATTCACATTAACCTTTTTGGTCCTATCAAAACTCCAAGTCTTAGTGGAAAAAGATATGGTTTTGTAATTTTTGATGATTTCTCTCGTTTTACTTGGGTTCTATTTTTAAAACATAAAGATGAAGCCTTTGAGGCATTCCACCATTTTTGCAAAAAGATTTAAAACGAAAAAGGATAAAAAATTGTTTCGGTAAGAAGTGACCATAGAGGTGAATTTGAAAATGAATCCTTTAAGAATCTTGTGAAGAAAATGGTATTTCTCACAACTTCTCTTGTCCAAGAACTCCCCAACAAAATGGGGTTGTTGAAAGGAAAAATAGAACTTTAGAAATAATCTAAATGAGGATGGAGAGGTCATTAGAAATAAAGCAAGATTAGTGGCACAAGGGTACAATCAACAAGAAGGAATTGAGAGTATGATGGGAGAATTAAAATTCTTCTCTGGTTTGCAAATCAAACAACGAGAGGATGGCATTTTTATATCTCAAGAAAAAAAACACCAAGGATTTACTCAACAAATATAACATGAGTTCAGCAATGAGTATGGGAACTCCTATACACCCATCCTCCCTATTCTACAAAGATGATGAAGGAACTCCAATATTTGAAAAGGAGTACGGAGGGATGATCGGATTCATTGTGATACTCCTCTATCAGTTTTCGAAAACCATCTCTTCCTAAACATTTTTCCCAACCTCTTGTCACAAATGGCACGCATTAAACATACAGCCATGCAAAAAACTCATCTCTTGATCCTGAAACAAATTCTCAAAATTATTCAAGCTCTGAGTTCGTTGGCCAAGGAATAGGTCACATTGTTGTCTCTCTTCCTCGGGCACCTTCTCAACCTCCTTCTCACAAATCCAAAAACCTCTCCTCTTGAAACCCCATTGCATCTACATCGATTAGAAGATCCTCCAAAATTTTGTAAGGGGTTGTCTCTTCAAAGAAAAAGTTTCCTTAGGACTTCATTATTCATGTGGTCGACTCATATGATTCAAAAGAAAAAACTTCAGTGGCATCCATCCCTAAATCATCTTTTGAACTTTCCACTCCAAAAAGGTAAAAAAAGATCAATCAACTGAACAGTGTAAACCAACTTCCAAAAAATCACGTTCATCTTCATCCAAAAGTGCTTCTACCGTTTCTCTATTTGATTCTCCAAATTCAGAGACAAATTATATTTCAAAATGGCACGATAAATTTGTGGTCAATGGAAAGCTCATTGACCTGGATGACGTGAAACACGGTGGTTTCAATGTTGAAGAAGTATTTGATCAGTTAGGATGGACTTCTTTCTTTCGAATAAATGAACCCTAATACTCATGCCTCGTAAAGGCATTCTATGTTGCGTGTAATGGCTCTAAAGGAAGCTTTGGTTTCAGCTTCGTACTCAAAGGAGTTCACTTGGAAGTTAATCCCACTACCTTATGCCAAATCCTTGACCTTCAGGATGCTGGAGCCTAATGCTTTGCTGAAATATGGTATGCCCAATATACAATCACTCGTTCTTCTGTCATTCAGAACATTCTGATAAATCCTCCTAAGCCTCTCATGGCTTCAAACCTTCCCCCTCTTTGTCGGATTCTTCACAATATTTGTATTCACTTGATAGTGCCTAGAGCTGGAAGTTTTGAAAAGGTAATCGAACTTGATATTCTGATTATCCATCACCTATTGACTGGAACACCCCTCCATTTGGGTAATATAATTTTTAGCTACATGTTGAATGCTGCTGTTGTGGGTCGATCAGCTCCCTACGGGATGATCTTGACCAAAGTTTTTAAGTTTTTTAAAGTACCTCTTGATGATGAACAATGTGTTCAGTTTAATAACTCCTTCTCTATGAAAAATATCAAACAAATGCGAATTGATCTGCATGAACAAACCCCTACTTCAAAAACCTCCAGAAACTCATCATCTGAATCACAAACAACTTCAAAGAAAAATAAGTCTGCTTCTCCACCATCTCATCCTCACGTTCCCACTCCCTCATTTGACTCAGTTGGGTCAACTCTGCCTCAATTTCGACAACACAGTAACAATCCCTCAACACATACTGCCGTTCCTTCAGTTGAGGATGCATTTGAAGAAAATCCTCTACCACGTGCATAGTATGGTGAAGGTCTATTCTTTGATCTGAACATATCATATGATCACCCTTTTTCAAAGAGCCTTCTTGGAAACGTGCCTGCGAAATCATCCTCATTGCCATCTCAAGTAAGTCTGAACTCTTCTCCTATTTCTCCAAATATTGCACCATATAATTCTGGTCCAAATTTAAAAGAACAGTCCCAACCTCTTCCAGAGGTTCCTAGGCATTTTAGCTCTTTTGATTCCCTTTTGGCTCCACAATTTGACAATTCTTCAAAGGATATGGCTGGGAGTTCGCACACCAAAATGCGCATGATGGATTAAGTCCCAGCAAGAAATCAAAAGTAAATGTGAACAACAAGCAATTGAAGCTACTAACGACCATTAGGAAAGACCAAAAGAAATTGTTGGTTAAATTCTTTCACTTCTAAAACACAATTGCTCAGTTTGGCCTCATTCTTGAATGGGTTACCAAACATTTGATTTCGTCTACTGCTATTGATGATCGCCCTCTTGTGCTATTGGCCTAGTCATCCTTTGTACCAAACTCTTCATCATCATCATCATCTGAAGAATCATCTTCCGTTGAATGACTCTGCTTTAAGGGGATTACATGATAACATTAAGGGGATTACATGATGACAATGCTGAAAGAGTTGATCTAGTCAGTTGAGATATGCTCATATGAATAATGTACTATATATATATATATATATATATATATTAATTTGTTTCCTACTTTTCATATTCATGAATTGAAAAATTATGATGATGAGTGATTATCTTCATCAATAGATTACAACATATAGCTAATTTAAATATTTTGTTATCAATAGTTGCTGATGTCCCTCATGGACTGAGACACAATTGTCATGAATAGATAAACTTTTCAAGGAATGTTATCCTTTTTTAATTGTTGAGTTCTATGGTTCTATTTAGTGCATTTTGCTTGCGGTGTCATGCAGTTTGCTTTTTTTTTTCACTCTCGTTGTTTTGCGGTGGTACTTTTTTTTTTATGTAATTGTGTTTTGCATAGCTTTTAATTTTTTATTTTTTTACTTTCTTTTGCTCTGTTTGTTTATAATCACGTATAATTTACTTCAAAAAGATTATAACTATTTCAATAATAACACAATCATACAAAATAAATTTAACATTAAAAAATATATTCAACTTGATGATAGTGTCTTGTTTGTACGACAATAGAAAATAAAAAGAAAACTAATTTCTTTAACAAAATCAAATAAACTAAAATCTAGACTAATCATTTGTTGGTCCATCTCAACATCATTATTTTCTACAAATCTAGACCAATGACAAACGCTGCCCATCTCATCAATAGCAATTCCTTTAGTTTTCGGCAGCATAGAGCATTGTCAAGAAACATTGGCTAATAGTATACCAAATGTAATGAGCAGTTGGAAACCAATGTTGACATCCTTTATAATCAATGTTGCATTCCACCATTCTAAGAATAGCGGAAGTATTGCCCAACCCAGCACTGCTGCAACTACCACCACGACGATGAAAATGAAGATGTAAATGAGCCACAGCGGAGGTCGTGGAAGTAGTCGGGATTCTTCAATACCATGGTTGGAAATATTGCCACAGGTGGTTCCGACGTCATGGGATATTCTGCGGATGACAACAACATTCTGATTCTGCAATGAGAAAAATAAATAGGAGGATTATATGCAATTACAAAAAACAAATAACAAAAACATCCTCTAAAATGTATCAGTAACATAGTAAAGATTAATATCACTGAAAATGCAAATATAACAAAGGGGAAGGTAATTGCAAAACACATAATTTAACACTCAGAAATGCAAAACACATAATTTTACAAAGAAATAATCATTATAGTTGCCAAGAATAGAATAACATGCATTGTACCAATACACACCATAAAACTCAATAGTGTGGCACACGGAAGTGAAGCCCAGAAAATGGTATATAACATGTTTAAAAAATGCAGAGTTTTGAAAAATATTTACAGCACCTGCTAATCATATTTTTCAGATGTGTATACCAAATAAAGTGATGCTTTTGTTTGATACTTTATAATACCTGAAACCACCCATTGAAGCTGCCAAGCATGATCATAAAACAAAATGAGTGAACTTTCCTGGGTACTCCTTATTCCCTCCTCCGGTGCTGGCTATTCCAACTACATCCATTTTTCTTATCTCAGTGTTAAGTAGCTGAAATAGAGTGAAATAACCAAGAAACATGAAGAATAACAACAATGGTTATAATGTAGCTAGAGAAGAAGAGAAACAAATTCAGATGTTGCTTTTTTATGAGGTGTCTCAAGAGATTAAATAGAGAAAGTTCAAATGATTCTCTGCTGTTTTCAGTATAAAAGTTTTATATTGATTATTTAAGAAGTGGTTGAGTTTTAAACTCTTAATTTATAGGTGTGTCAGATTCACGTGATGACCGTGGGGACCAAACCCATCATCTTTCTAAATTCTAGTGATGCATGTGAAAGCGTTTGCCTGATCTGATTGAGACCATTTGTGTAGCTAATAAAAGCTGAAATCTTCAATAATTTTAATTTTTAAAATATATCTTATCCAATAGTTTCAAGATACTTTATAAATATACATAAATGTGTATCTTAAGAAAAATCAAAACAATAAAAATAAAAATAAAAAGACAAAATTGTGAGATATCAATTCAATATATATGATCTAATTCAAATTGCGTTGAATTTTTTGAATTAGAAAAATTGTCTTTCTACAAATCAAACTTAAAAGCCATGTTGTTTATAAATGATGATGATAACGTAAAAAAGACAATTTAAAATGTTTTTGAATTGTTGATTATTGTGTAAAATGAAAACTTATTTTTAGTTTTTTAAAGATATTTTTGTTGATATTTCTTGAACAAATTTTTGTTATATTTCAATATATGGATTAAAATTAAAATATATTATAAAAAGTTTGATTATGATATATATATTAATTTTAAATAAAAAAATTTGTTAACGTAGTCTATATTGTATTTAAAAATTTAAAAAAATTCACATATTTATAAATCTGTATTATACCGTACTCAGACTCGTATTAGATACTAGAGCTTCATAAATATTTTTCCTAATTAACATTTTCATTCACCAACAACACATTAGTCCCTGTTACAACAACAACAACAAAAAAGCTACACATCAGTGTGTCCATTTTGTTATTTTTAAATGAAAAAAAATCGAGGAAAAGAACAAATAATAATGAAAGATATGTTAATAGCCATTTTATAACTCAAATAAATTTTTCTAGATAGTTTGAACTTCGTTCTATAAAGTGCCCCAATTAACTTTTGACTACTGAGTTGCACATATACGAATGTATATTTAATTTTATGGTAATAATAACTAAAAACAATTTCATACACAAAATTGATTCGACGTGTTTAGATAATGTGGATTGGAATTAATTTTAAATTGAAGTTATGATCATGATGATATGCAGAGGACAAACATTAATTAATTCGGCAAAGTGTGGGCACTACAACATTAATTAAGGAATCTTATTCAACCATAAATTTTTACCCAACCTAACTCAGTTAAATAATGTGGAATATTTGGTCAGCTAGAAACGACAAGGAATGGGAGAATCTGAGACCCTATGCAAGAGAGCTAAGGTACAAACGAGAGATTATGAGCTACAATGTTGTGATTAGCGACACATCATAGACAATCCTTATGATGTGTTTGTTGTGTGCTGGCAAATTACGGTGGGAATAGGTCTTAAGATGTGTTTGTTGTGTGCTGGCAAATTACGGTGGGAATAAGTCAAACTAGGTTTTGAAACGCATGAGTATGTTCTACGATTTATTTTTTAAGCTTAAGTCTGGTCTACGGTCTATCATAGACTTTTTTTTTCGATCTGGCCTGACCTTTTTAAATGTTCTACTCATACCTTTATACAAATATCTTTTAAACCCTAAAAAATAATTTTTAGTTTCAAATAATAGATTTTTTTTTCTAAAACAAACACACTCATTATTACCTCTTAAACAAATATAGAACAAGTGATTGGCTAATTGAACGATTACCGAATATGAAACGACTGCCAAATATAGAATCGCTACTGAATATGAAATGATTATTGAGTGATTGTTTAATTGATTACCGAGTGATTGTTTAACTGATTATTGAGTGATTGTCTAATTGATAGACAATAAAATAGGAAATAATATTATTAATATAATAATAAAAAATAATATTAATAAATAATAAAAATATATATAGGTCGACCTGTCAGACCTAATAGGATTTTTTATAAGCCTGAGTTTGACCTATTTAAATAAATAGGCGTTAAAAACAGCATGAGCCTAATTTTTTTATTAAAAAGGTCAGGTCATACCAGACTATAATCATCTGACGGACGACCTAGCCTATTCTCATCCCTACCCCCCAAATCTATTTTGTTGTCATCTTATGATGCATTTATTTTATTATTTTTTCTTTATAACATTATTATGCATTTCTCATTACTTTCAATTTATGTCAATCAATTATATGTGTAACATTTTACGTTATTAGTCCTCTTTTTACACCCATGTGCAGTTATTCTATTTAGTGGTCAGTAATGATTCATTTTCACTCTCTTTCTCTCTTCTTATTATGCATTCTTTTATAATATTTTTTTATAACATTATTATGCATTTCTCATTACACTCAAATTATGCCAATCAATTACAACTAATGAGTACTATTTTACACTATTAATCCTTCTTTTATATTCATACATAGTTCTTCTACTTAGTGTTGAGTAATGATTTCATATGTTGAAAATTAAATTACTCATTCAATTCAATATAAAAAAAACCACCTAATCACACATAAGTATTGTCACAAATGCTCTTTATCTAACATTTTGTATTATGTCAACACGGTAACGGTAATAAATCAATATAAATTAGTCGAGATCACACTCTATTTGCAATCTTGACTATGATTTGAAATTTGCGGTCTATATTATGCGGCAATGTCATTGTCATTTCAGTCGTAATGATAGCTACATACCACAATTTAAAACCAAGACCCAGAAAAAACACTTGGTAAGTCTCATCCGCCTCAAATCAAATTGTAATGCAGAGTTAAATACAAGCACAAGAATAAGATAATTTCAGCTGAAGGGAGAATATTATTTAATTTTTAGATAGACTTCCAGTTTTCATGATTTTTTCAACAAAAAAATAATTGCATTCATAATTTAGTAATAGACAACTACTTTGTTATTTCCAATTTTTGTGTGTGGCAATAAATCAGATTAGGTTTCACAGTGTAATTCAAGTCAATCAACATTCTCAAATTCGATATTTGTTCATGTCAATCAACCACATGCATCATAGATGAGTGTTGTTGTTATAAACTTTTTTATAGATGAATGTGTGGCATATTTCAACTTTATGTTTAATAATTTTTACAAACATTGATAATATATCTATATTTGTCACAACTATTGTTATAGTATACTTATAAAACTTAAATTAATCAAAAAAATATTGATTGTCAATAATATGACCATCTCACTTATGTCCATTCAATTACATATTCAAGTGTATGAGTAAAAGTTTTTTTTTTATATCAATTTGCAATATTGTATGTAAGTTTTTTTCATGAGTTCTCTATATAAAAACTATATTTAGCTTTTTTTGAAACTTTAGTTACACATTTTTGTTTGAAAATTATTATTATTATTATTCAATACATTTAAACACACCGAAACTAAATTAATACATATATAATGAAAATCTATATACCTTCTACGATATTGATCCATATATATTTCTATACCTCAAAATTTCAATATAGAAGTATATATACTTCTACCATAGAAGTATATATAATTTTACACTCCTAATAACATCC
>JBBPBR010000004.1:48254405-48264820 GCA_037974775.1 Cicer pinnatifidum
GTTAGATCTATTATATAGTTCTTGAAGAACTTAAAAATTTGATATTGAAGAACTTTTTTATCACTACTTACGAAGATAATGAAAATTTGCGATATAGTTATTGATGAACTAAAATTTTAATATTAAATTATCCATATTGAATTGCTCAATGTATGATATTCTCATCGTTTAGTGGATGAGTCCTCAAATAAATAGACTTTTATACTCTTGATTTTAGTATGGTTAGTAACAAAGAAAATTTAGAGGAAATTATTTATGTTCCTTCAATATGCTCTTGAAATAGCAAAATATTTTTCAAATGCGAAAGGTTTGTGGTTGAGTTCCTATAGAACTATACATTTAGACCATTAAATCTATAAAACAATCTATTTGATCTTGGTGTTGATTTAAAAGAAAGGAAAATGAGTGGAAAATACATATATTTTTGTGTCATTCAAATATGTTTCTAAAGTAGAAAAATTGAGAAAATACTTTGCATATTTGTGAATTAAATAAAAGAGTAGTAATTGATTAAAAAAAGTGAAAGATTACATGTCCAATTCTACTAGGTGTTTTATTATTGATTCAAAAATGAATAGAACAATTGAAATACATATCCTTGTAACTTTGAAGTTTACAAATAATATTAAAGTTTGTTGCTTGCAAGATCGGTTAGACATATTGGTTTATTACAATAAAACAAAAAATAGTTACAAATTTCTTTAGGTATGTATTGAAGAGTCAGAAGTTTCTTTAATCTGTTGAGACAAAATCTCTCAAATGATTTTAATGATAACAAAATTACTTAAGAGATTATGATTGTGGTTAATGACTAACATGTGCTCTTGAGTGTATTCATATAAGAAAATAGGTTGTGAATCATTAAGGCAAAAGGAAGAAAAATATGATTCAAATCTAAGGATGGAAAATGTTGAGGATGGAAATGGATGCAATTGAAAACCGTGAGGATGGCCTGCGAATTGAAAAATCTTCAGATCTGCACAATTTGTGCTCTTACCAGAACTAATGTTTTTATTCAAATGCACAACAATGTCAAACAATTAATAAATAAAGTATTTGAAATCAAAAGTCAGAAGGTCAAAGGAAAAGGATGAATATAGCCAGATCTAGAATCCAGAGGATGGCAGACTAGGCTGAGGATGGGTCAACAAAGTTGAAAGCAACCCATGAAGCTTTTGCAAAGGCTAAAATCGGACTATTTATTGTGCTTGCACGAATGAATACATGAACAAGTCAAGTTAAAGAAAGGCAACAAGAAACAAGCCAAAAATAGAAGATCACATGTGAATGTAATATGTAAAAGGGTGGCTTTCTCTCTCTTATCAACATCACCTCAAAAGTTGAAATCAACCTATACCTTAAAGTTTTCGAAAAGGTTGCAACTCATATGGCCAAAGAAACAACTTTTCACTGCTGATAAAAGAGAATAGACAAGGGCTTGTCCATATAAAGATACAAGAAAGTTGTGCATGCGCGAGGATTAGGGGTGGGAATAGGCCAGGCCAAGCCAGGCTTTGAAAGGCCTGAGCCTGGCCTACGATTTATTTTTTCGGCCTGGCCTGGCCTTTTTAATAGTCTGGCCTGGCCTGGAAGCCTTTTTAAACGCATTCATTATTACCTCTTAAACAAATAAGGAACAACTACGGAGTGATTGACTAATTGAACGGTTATCGAATATGAAACGACTACCAAATATAGAACCGCTACTGAATATGGAACGACTACTGAATATTACTAATTGTTTGCCTAATTGATAGAATTTAAAATAGAAAATAGTATTATTAATATAATAATAAAAAATTATATTAATAAATAATAAATATATATAGGTCGACCTATCAAGTCTAATAGGCTTTTTTATAAGCTTGAGCCTGACCTATTTAAATAAATAGGCTTTAAAAAAAGCTTGAGCCTAGCCTTTTATTAAATAGGTCAGGCCAGGCCAGGCTAGGCCAGGCCATAGGCCCCTACGGACGACCTAGCCTAGTATTCCCATCCCTAGCAAGGATGGCAGCTGCTTGGGCTAGAAAAGACTCAATGGCAGTTCTGTAATTATGATGAAAAACTTGGAACATTTGAAATAAGTTCCAACGGTCATCAAAGAGTTTGGACCTCTATAAAATGCAAACAAGCTCTCCATCAGATGACACAACACACTTGCATAAAAAGATCAAACATCTTAAAGCTATCAAGAGCAAAACATCCGTCCTCACTTCATACTTTCTTTGATCCTACACTATATCTTTGTAAATCCTTTGAGAAAGTATTAAGTATCAATCACTCTCATACCACTTTGTAATTTCCTTGTGAGTTACACTTGGAAATATTTGAATATTGATTGTAAGCTTGGTGAAGCTAAAGAATACACAGTTTGTAATCATCATCAGCGTGAGGTTGATCAGTTTGAACGTTAGTGAAATCTCACACGGGTGTGAGGACTGGACGTAGCCATCTTTGGATGAACCAATATAAAATTGTGTGTGTCTCTCTCATATTCTACTCTTACTCTTTTGCTCAACTCAGATATGATGATTTGAAAATCTCATCCTCGAGCTAGCCATCCTCAGCGAGAGGGTAGTTTTAAAAACACTGGAAAATTATTTTTAACAGCAAAATCCCTATTCAACCCCCCTTCTAGTGATATTTAGCTACATCACAATTTAATAATTTTAGAACGTCACTAGTTCCTAAAGGAAGTTGGTAATTTGAGAAAATGAATCACTCACATTTCTAGACTATAATATAAGGTGATATTTATGAGCCAATACATCAATCATGATCATGTAGACCAACTACATATTTTAACACTTAAATTGATGCATCAACGAAATAGTCACATGTATGTTTATTGTATCTCACAACCAGAAGTTTGTGACATTGTTTTTTCCAGTTAACTTGACTAAGTGATCATTTTCTAAATTTTACAGAAAGCATTTCATAAATATCATATGTCAATTGAAATTGATATTTAACAAGTTTTAGCATATGTTCATATTTAAAAAAAAATGGACTTGAAGATCTATTCTTTAGACTTCTAAAATTAATTGTATAATCGATACTTATAAGGTTATAACTTCTACATTCTACTTTGGGAATATGTAATCATGTATATTGAGATATTGATTCACATAAAGCAACAAATTACTATATGTATGTCATCCTCTTAAATTATAGGTTTAAATCCTAATAATTCTCATCTTGATGAATTTTTGAATGTGTTGTGTATATTTCAATTGTTCCAATATAATACACTAAGATGAATCCTAATAGAATATTGGAAAAATATTTTCGATATGAATTTCCATCTATTATAAAGTATTATGAGCAAATAATTGGAGACTTGTTTATAGTCCATTAGGCTAATTATCAATTGATGAATTAATTTTTCTAATATTAGGGGGGAGAATAAGCAACTAAAAATTTGAACTAGAAGTTCAAATGAACTACTTGAAACACATTATTATCTTGTATTAATCATCATATAAAGCAATGTGAACTAGAAGTTTAAAGCATAATTCATTTGCAAAGTTTAACAAGACTAATATCAGCTGCAAATGCTTCTATCAAAATAGATGTCCTTGTTTGACAATATAATATTGCAAATGAGTCTAAATCAGGCCTAAAGCGTTAGAGACTAAATGATTCCAAAGATAAGAAAAATCATCAAACAAAAAAAGAAGCTAACAAAAAAAAAAAAGTAGCCCAAGTGAGGATATGAAAATTCTAAAAGAGTAGTTTGACATAATTGATTATCAATTCCATCAAATTGATCAGGTACCTGAAACTTGTGAAAATAAAGATATCTTAATAAATTATGTCACTAATGGAATACAATGGAACCAACACAAAGTTGAATTGATTATGTTTTAGCATATAATATAGCGCTATATGTGATCAATGATGATGAGGATCATGAACTAAAATCTATTACAAATTATATACAAAAAAATACTTTGAAAATATAAAGAAGCAATTGAAGTTAAATTAAACTCGCTCCATAAAGCAAAAGACTTTTGAATTTGTAGTTTGTACATTTGAAGATGTGAAACTAATTAGCTATGGTTGAATTTTCATGTAATAAGAACATGATAATGAAGAAATACATATTCACTTGAAGTGAATTCAAGAACCTTTTCATACTTGATTAAAGTTAGTAGCCATCAAACACTCAATTATTATGAAAGATGTGTTATAACGAATTTTTGTGGCTCACTTTATAATGATGATTATAAGAAACTCCCTGAAGGATTTAATATCTATGGGACTAGGGATGGGAATAGGCTAGGCCGTCCGTAGGGTCCTATGGCCTGACCTATTCAATAAAAAGGCTAGGCTCAGACTATTTTTAAAGCCTATTTATGTAAATAGGTCAGGCTAAAACTTATAAAAAAGCCCATTAGGCCTGACAAGCCGACCTATATATATTTTATTATTTATTCGATTATCCTTTTTTTTTCTTCTAATTTCCATTGCACTCACTCCAACAAAAAAGATGTAAGCAACATATTTTTTTTTTATAAAAATCAATATTATTTATTTGTTATCTTTATATATATTATTAGTATATAAACTTAGAAACCCTAATTGTTTATTAGTATTGAATATGAGTTTGTTTGAGAGGATTTGTTTAGAGGTAATATTCCGGAGTATTTGTTTAGTGGTAATATTCCTAGTTGTTTGAGAGATAATAATGAGTGTCTTTGTTTCAATAAAAAATTTATTTTTTTAAATCAAAAATCATTTTTTACGGTTTAAAAGGTGTTTGTTTCATACTTTTTAAAAATCTTTTGTTAGAAAAATTATTTTTTATTTAGTATATATATATATATATATATATATATATATATATATATATTATTACTGAATATGATTTTGTATGAGAGGATTTGTTTGAGAGGTGATGACTCTTCATCATATGCATAATTTTTATTGATTTTAGTCTTATTTATCTTTAATCATTTGTTAATTTAATGAGTTATTTGATATATTTTGTTGATTTTAGTTATTTTATTTAATGAAATGTTTTTGTTCTTATTTGTTTAATTAAGTAGAGATTTTTTGTAGTTTTGCGTTGTTACTTTGTTTTAGTGCAGTGCTGAATTTTGGTGAAAAATCAATATGACCTATATGGAGTATTGCAGCCATATCTGGAGTTCTAGATGTCCAATTAGGGTCACTCCAAGTGATAATGAAAGCTAAGATCCATATCTACAACTTTCATGAAGACACCGGGACCAAATTCAGACTCGAAAGATGAGAAAAATGCAAAATACGTCAGACAACAGATGTTGTGCGTCTGAAGCGCGTCCAGCGCGCCTGGAGCGCATTTTTCATGTTTCAGCTCTGCCAACGCGCGCCTGGAGCGCGCCTTGCGTGCCTGGAGCGCGTGACGCGCATCAGCAATCATAAAAACGCAATTTGTTTTTACTGTTTTTGGATCTTTTTGACTCATGGGAAGTTGGTAGACTTGTGCCCTAGCATAGAAACTCAAAGACGGCCGTTTCTAACGCCATTGGAGCAGCTTTATCAAGAATCATTCATGAATCCTTCTTGTAACTCTTCTCTAATCCCTATCTTTTGTATATCTGTCATGAGTAACTAAACCCTATTTATTAGGGATGAGTGTAACCAGATGAAACCCTTATTTTTCTGATTTGATTTCTAGTTATATGAATGAGTTTATTGAATTATTTTTCTCATCTCTGTGCTTAATGCTTTTTATTGCTTGATCAACATCAAAATGTTCTACGATTTGTATTTTGAAACGGAAGTGGACTTTACGAATGCTTGAGATGAGAAATTCATGAATTTGTAGTCTAGGGATAGATGCAGGTCATGAAACCAATTAAATTAGTTGCAAAGCCATAATTTACAAGAGAATTTCTATACGCTAATGCTTAATTCTAATCTTAAATCTACTAAGGAATTAGGGGTTACTTTGGAATTAAAGGTTCTGTCACTAAGACATTAGGGCAAGAATAATAAAGAGAATTCGGTAGTAATTCAATAAAGGAATTCAGTAACTAGGATCAAATTAGACACCAAGGTTGGATTCGAAGTGAAACTCATCCCTGACATTTTTCTCATTATAAAAGATCAATTTTATTAATGTTGTTAATTTCAAATATTATTTCAATCAACTTGGGAACCTTTTGTTCAATTTTAGTAATTAAATATAATTCAATTGTAAAACGCAATCCTTGAGTTCGACACTCGGTACTACCGTTTTATTATTACTTGCAACGATTCAATACACTTGCTGAAACGCTACCAATTTTTTAGCGCCGTTGCCGGGGATTGCCATATCACTATTGAATTTAATTTATTTACTTAATTGAAATTTTTTGCTCTGCAATAAAATTTTTTTATTTTTGATTTTTATATTTTTTATTTTTAGAAAAAAAATTTCTTTTATTTTCTATTTTTATTTGTTGAACTTCACTAATGTCATGTCTAGTGGTTTTTCTCTTCTTTGTTTGAGATAACTAAGCGCTGTAGAGCATGGAAGATTATGATGATGATATTCTACTACAATTATATGAAGAGTGTGATACTTGTCTTATATCGGGTATATGTCGCATGATTGAGGGGCAAATCTTGAGCCATTCATTTTTAAAGTATCACCCTCAAATCCCTCCGTGGAAGCCTCTTAGGTGTGACTTTTGCAGAGAAGCACATAAGAATGGACGTTGTTTAGATGACCTTGATGAACTAATAGAATATGAAGATTTTTTTCTCAAAGTTACAGAAAACATCGAGTGTTACATTCAAAAGATAAATTGGGAACAAATTCTACCTCCTAAAATTCTATCCAAAGAATCAGATGACAAAGACTTTCACGTTACGAACGTTTTGGTTGAATTCATGAAGAATAACATGGTTTCAATTGAAAAATTTGAAAATCAATGTGAGAGGTTATTTGAGCAAGTGGCTAAGTTTGAGAAGATGGAGGAGAAGTTGAAGATTGAAGATAATTTCATTGTTGTGGTAGAAGAAAATAAGCAAGAGGAAAATATGAACAAGGAAAAGAAAAAAGAAGAGATTGATAAAGTTCGAGATTCAATCTATGCCTTGTTCATCAATGTCCAATTGAGAAGGACATGGAAACAACATCTTTTATTTCTCAAGTTCATGGAATTTCTTCCAAACAAAAAGAAGAAAAAGTATGATGTGTTCTTCTTGTCATATATGCCACCTAGACAATAGTTGAGGCGTCAAGCTAATGACTTTAAAGAAGCGCTTCGTGGGAGGCAACCCACATGTAGAGGTAACTTTTAATTTTTGCAATCTTATTTTTGTTATTTGAATTTGTTTCTTTCTAATTGTGTGTAAACGTGCACCATGATGAAGAATTATTAACAACTTGCATTTGATCTTAAGTTTTATGTTTGGGATTTTAAAATTTAAACTATATTTCTTTGCTCACATCATTACTCAATTCGATAAGTTTCACTAATTCATGCATTGTTGATTACTGCTTGGTTGTTGAAGTCTAACTCGCATTTAAAAAAAAAACACTAAATAAATTTTGTAGTGGCATGTTTGGCATCATTTAGATAGTTCATACTCTTTCTTATTATCCTAGCTGTGAGCTTTTGAGCCTAAACACTTAAATTCTTTGTTATGTGATTATCCAGACATGTGTTATCCCTTCAGAACTTGCACTAATTCTGACCTGCATCACTTGTAATTTATGCATACATTGAGGCAATTTTATTTGGTCGTTTGAGCCTTTCTAACTACCTTATGAAAATGTTATCCTTTGCTAGCCCCTTTGAGCCTTCGCCCCTTTATTTCGGTTACTAGCCACATTACAAAACAAAAACCCTACTTCAATTACATCACCTTACTTGGAGTTAGGTAGAAAATTTTTGTCTTGTCTTGATCAAATTCTAAGTTTGGGGTTGCTCATGGGATAGCAACCTTTTAAGTTTGGGGTGGTGATTCTCACAAAAAAAAAAAAAACTAAAGAAAAAAAAAGAAAAAGAAAAAAAGAAGAAAAGAAGAAAAGAAGAAAAAAAAAGATAAATAATATCTTGATAAATAATATCTTCTTAGTTCTTTTGTCAATGTTTGAGAATCTCCAGAATGAAAAGGTGAAGAAAAAAAAATGGTAGAATAATTTGGAAATATATGTCTCACTCCAAGTAGTAAAGCCTACTATCCCAAAATGTCCTACCCTTACCTAAGCCCCATTACAACCCGAAAGTCCTCCAAAAATGTATGTGTTTGCTGCATTGTGATTGCTAACTAGAATTTTTTCAAGCCTATGGTAGCGTGATGCATGCTCTAGGATTTGAGTGATAAATTCATAACCCTTCTAAACGCTTGAGAGAAATTTTGGTGAGATTGTGTGAAGAGATAGTTGAATTTGATAAATGAATGCCAAGGTGTACAAACCTCGTTATTTTTGTAAGCAACCATAGAGTATGATGGATGTTTTGTAGTAGCTGAAACATTGAGAATTGAGTTTGATTTGAATTGAGAAATTGAGTTTAAGTCTGCTTTTAACTGCACCAAATATGAAATTAATTATTGCTTGGGGACAAGCAATAGATTAAGTTTGGGGTTGTGATGACTCTTCATCATATGCATAATTTTTATTGATTTTAGTCTTATTTATCTTTAATCATTTGTTAATTTAATGAGTTATTTGATATATTTTGTTGATTTTAGTTATTTGATTTAATGAAATGTTTTTGTTCTTATTTGCTTAATTAAGTAGAGATTTTTTGTAGTTTTGCGTTGTTACTTTGTTTTAGTGCAGTGCTGAATTTTGGTGAGAAATCAACATGACCTATATGGAGTATTTTAGCCATATCCGGAGTTCTAGATGTCCACTTAGAGTCACTCCAAGTGCTAATGAAAGCTAAGATCCATATCTACAACTTTCATGAAGACACCGGGACCAAATTCAGACTCGAAAGATGAGAAAAATGCAAAATACGTCAGACAACAGATGTTGTGCGCCTGGAGCGCTTCCTGCGCGCCTGGAGCGCATTTTTCATGTTTCAGCTCTGCCAACGCGCGCCTGGAGCGCGCCCTGCGCGCCTGGAGGGCGTGACGCGCATCAGCAATCATAAAATCGCAATTTTTTACTGTTTTAGGATCTTTTTGACTCTTGGGAAGTTGGGAGACTTGTGCCCTAGCATAGAAACTCAAAGACGGCCGTTTCTAACTCCATTGGAGCAGCTTTATCAAGAATCATTCATGAATCCTTCTTGTAACTCTTCTCTAATCCCTATCTTTTGTATATCTGTCATGAGTAACTAAACTCTATTTGTTAGGGATGAGTGTAACCAGATGAAACCCTTATTTTTCTGATTTGATTTCTAGTTATATGAATGAGTTTATTGAATTATTTTTCTCATGTCTGTGTTTAATGCTTTTTATTGCTTGATCAACATTAAAATGTTCTACGATTTGTATTTTGAAACGGAAGTGGGTTTTACGAATGCTTGAGATGGGAAATTCATGAATTTGTAGTCTAGGGATAGATGCAGGTCATGAAACCAATTAAATTAGTTGCAAAGCCATAATTTACAAGAGAATTTCTATACGCTAATGCTTAATTCTAATCTTAAATCTACTAAGGAATTAGGGGTTACTTTGAAATTAAAGGTTCTGTCATTAAGACATTAGGGCAAGAATAATAAAGAGAATTCGGTAGTAATTCAATAAAGGAATTCAGTAACTAGGATCAAATTAGACACCAAGGTTGGATTCGAAGTGAAACTCATCCCTGATAGTTTTCTCATTATAAAAGATCAATTTTATTACTGTTGTTAATTTCAAATATTATTTCAATCAACTTGAGAACCTTTTGTTCAATTTTAGTAATTAAATATAATTCAATAGTAAAACGCAATCATTGAGTTCGACACTCGGTACTACCATTTTATTATTACTTGCAACAATTCAGTACACTTGCTGAAACGCTACCAAGAGGTAATAATTTGAGTTTGTTTGAGATAATAATGAGTGCGTTTTGTTTGAATAAAAAATTTATTGTTTTAAACCAAAAATCATTTTTTAGGGTTTAAAATGTGTTTGTTTCATATTTTTTAAAAATCATTTTGTTAAAAAAATCATTTTTTATTATATATATATATATATATATATATATATATTAATATTAATATATGGAGAATCATGTAAATCGGTATGGGTAGAGCATCATGTAGGTATAAATAATGGTTTATTGTTACCTTTATATGTTATTACTGAATATGATTTTGTTTGAGAGATAATAATATGAGTTTGTTTGAGAGATAATAATCGGTGTAGGTTGTTTCAATAAAAAATTTATTATTTTAAACCAATAATCATTTTTTTAGGTTTTAAAGAGTGTTTGTTTCATATTTTAAAAAAATTATTTTGTTAGAAAAATCATTTGTTTTATTTAATATATATAT
>JBBPBR010000004.1:48275399-48309088 GCA_037974775.1 Cicer pinnatifidum
TTTTAGAGTGAAAATCACTCATTTTATTACAAATTTTTTAATTGTTTCCATTTCATTTTTTGTTTTTTGTTTTGTTAATCAACCACTATTCTTATAAATTAAGAAACGTATAAATATTAAAACTTTTTTGTGACCAAATTAATATATTTATACACCATATATATCACTTTTAAGTTTATTTAAAAATTGACATTAAAATTATTTTTACAAATTACTTGCAGCGCGGATTATATTCTAGTTAGATGCAACTTTAAGATGTATTGTGATTATTACGATATGATGTTGTAAATATCGTATGTGACATATGGTAACTCCTGTGAATGTTATTATGAATGATATGTTGTTAATGTGACTTTATGGTTTAATTAAATGATCTTTAATTATAAAGTGAAGTATTATGATAAATTGTAATGAAAAAACATGTGCTAAATTGCGTGAAAATTGGATATTAAGACAGATCGTCATGTGAAGAATATGTGGGGACTTATTATTTAGCACCACCATGTTGATGGTATGGAGTATGGACCGCTAGAAACTACGTGTGACATCCTAAATTTTTAATTAATATATAATAATAAAATTATAATAAATTATATTATATGTATATTTGTTGTAGTGTAATAATTTTTTACACATTTTTTATTTTATTAATTTATTTGAATTATTAATATTAAATATATTTATTTACTTAATTTTAAGCAAACTAAAAAAATAAATGAAATCAAACATTAAATTTTCTTTTTAACATAGAGAAGACAATGAGGAGATCCGCATAAACATACTCTGTTACTTTTATATATATATATATATAAAAGTTATTAAATTTTGTTATTAGCAGTAGTAGTTGTCTCTGCCAACAAAAGACTTGTTCCTATTACCTAACATACTAACCTTTTTATACAAATGAATAGTGCTGCACTCATAAAACCAAACACTCCGATCTCATTTTCAAATAAATATTAGACTACATCTTTTAAAAGAAAAGGGAGGAATACCATCACTTTTACTTAATTTTTTAAAGTTAGTATATTTAAATATTTTTATAAAATTCAGTTGTATTATGTTGAAATTAACTTTTGATTCATGAGACTGTCATAAACTCTAAAGGTTGTTATAGAACTGTCATCGCTCATATTAGTTTTCACAATATGATTTTAATCTCCTATTTTCTCTTATTCTTTTTTCAATGCAAACACACAACTTTTTTTTTTTTGTATAAAACATTTAATAACTAAAATTATTATTCTACTATATGCATTAATATTCAAATTTAAAAGGCTTGGGTCTAGATGAATACTAATTGCATTTCGTTTCTTCCGACTAGAGGCAGTAGATGTATAGTCATAGTTACATGGTCGAAATATATGGGTACAAGGCATATATTCTTTTATTTCAATTTTTAATAACATGAAATTTATAACGATTAAATTTAAATTTATGATGATTAAGCAATTAGTGTCGAATAATGGAACCACAATTTATGCTAATTATCGTTTGAATAATTGCTGGTAAGGATAAAATAAAAACAACATATATTATTCCTTCACAATCTTTAGTATATCCTCTCTCGTCAAGATAAATAGTATGTACCATATTTATATATCATGAAACGCACTGCAACTTAAATCTTATTTTATAGCATAGAGTTTAATTTGATTTCACATCTAAACGGTTTAGTTCATTTTAATTATAATATAAAATTGAGTGTGGTTAGTAATAAACTGTAGCTAATTATTAGTACTTGCATTCATGAGATATATATAAATGCCTATTTAAAAATTAAAACTATGTGTATATATATAAACATGTTTTCTTAGTTCCTTTTATCGTGTTTAGTTATATATAAAAACATGTTTACTTAGTTCCTTTTTATCATGTTTAGTTATACATATAAATTACACGCTATACTTAGTCCCTTTTAAACCTATTTAGTTATACATGTATACACGATATATTAAGTTCCCTTTATTCTATTTAATTTTAAACAAAATCTGATTATAGGAATACGTATGTTTTAACCATATTAAATATATTTTTTGGTTATATTACATATAGTAGATAATTTATTTATATATTGTAGGTAAGTAATTTATTTGGATTTGGTGGTTGGATGACTATAATTCTCTTGCGGATTATTAGAGACGAAAATACGACCAATTAACATATCAGATTTATTGGACAGAATCTTCAATCGAGGTAAGGGGTGAGAGTAGGTTCGATTTTATGAGTATGAAATAACATGGGATGAACGGGAATATCAAAATTCTCATATATTCATATGGGGCTTACTACGTACAGTCGAGCACTGTTAAGTAATAATAACTAATTAATAATATATGAATGGTAATAGTGAGGACTAAAATATAATTTAGCAACCTATAGAATTGTCTTTAATCTATTTATATCAAGATTGTATGTTGTCAGATATTTTGAAATCTTATGTTGATTGTTATTGTATAAATGATATGTACTTCAGCGTTCTTGTTACTTTATTTAAATTGTGATATTACTTGAATGTGCCACCTATTTGATTACTTATTATGCGATTGATGAGACTGAACTATGTATTGTGAGTAGTGTAAACCAAATATAGGAATTTTATTGTGATTGACTGATAAACATATGTAATGATATAAATTTTGATGAATATTGTGAATTCAAATTAAAACTTATTGAGTTTTGATAATCGAGTAAGTATGAGATAGATGTTGTAGGTTTGGAGTGAGGATTATTTTATCATCATACAGGGAGGGTTTGACAAACCTAGTGATTCGGGGAAGTACAAACGAATGAGTCTGATCGTGGAGGGTTGTAGTTAAACTGTAAGGTAAGACTGATAACCTTGGAGGTACCTCTAGTGGGGAATTCTTAAGTGGATTGGTGGATTATTCCTTAAGGCTGGAAACTATCATTCAACACAAAAGTACTCCGACCGTCGCATATATGTGTCTCTAGTTGAATTGAGGGGATCTATAAGGACTTGACCATTCATGAATTGTTTGTCCACTCTTGTAGTGATATAGTATCAGGCCTCCTAACCAAGTAATTCAGAGTAGAGTGGTACCAAATGATGAGGAAGTATAGTGTATAGGACATGCATAACATGTCATCCTTGTGACTATTTTATTGTGATTGAATTAAATTAACATTTGATATTGTACTCTTGAATGTTTCTCATGTTTGTGATGATTTGACAACTTGTGTGTTTTCCTCATTTATCTTATATTAATACATAATTTCGAAACTCAACTCTCGTTGTTTGTGTTTGCCATTTGCGATGGACGCAGAGGTGTTACAAGCTGCAAGTGAAGACTAATACTCTCAAAGTGTAGGAAGTCGTCTTATCTTGAAGACTTTTATTATTTGCCTTTTTGTTAACATCATAATTGAACGTCTTTTATTTTGGGAACTCCTACTCTTGATAGTAACATCAGGTTCGGACTACGTTTGCATTTATTATTAAACTTATGTATGTGCTCTTAAATAAGGATTTTTATTTGTCTAATGTTATGATTTCGAGTTGCTAAATTTGATGGAAATTTTAGATTAATGTGACATATTAAATGATTTTGTGATATACTTTACCTTAAAAAAATGTTTAAAAGTTTATATATCTTTTATTTGAAAAAATTTATTATTATAAAAAAAATAATAAATAAAAAATATTATATTAATTTAAAGTTTAAGGTGTCACATCATGTAGATGGTCCCATCACATTGACATATAAATCTTTTGATAATTAAACATTTATATATTATTTATTGGTTTTTATTTTTTTAATAATACTTATTAATTTAATTTTTTTTATTTCATATATTTCAAACGTAATCTATTGTTGTTATTTTGTTATGTTAAATTTTGATATATTATATTTGGATATCCAAAGATCCAAATTAAAGCTCTTAAAAGTTATTTTTGCTTGAAATTTTTAAATTTAACACAACCAAACCAAATCACATATAACTTTATTTTTTGATCTGATAGTTTTTATTTTCAAAATTGATCCAAACCACACAATAAACCGGATGTTTCATTAAGAATGTTAGAGCATGGGGTTCATTGCAAAGATCAATTATGTCACCAATGTGGTTAAAGCAAGTAGAAAGGAGTTTAATTTTGTGGAACCAATACTACTAAGCAACCCATTGTGTGTTAGGTGGGATTTGAAAAACGTAATGGACATATCTTACCATCAAAGGCTGATCTTAGTTATGATAGAGGGAGGTCACGGCCACCCTAATTTTTTTTTCTACAAATAAGTATATCTACAATAATATTTTCCTATAATATATGGTATATATAACTAATGTTTCGCTAATAATATTAACTTGTGGAAAAGTTTAGTGGTAATTAAGATTTTCATCAATCTCATGTTAGTAGTTCAAGTCTCCATTAAGATTATCACTGCATCAAAATCAAAAACATAAACTTAATTGAAATTATTTTATTTTTATGTTGACCCAATAAAACTTGTCAAAATCTGCCAATGGTTACCATGATGTTATATTATTGCTATTGGAGTAAAATACATCTATCTAAGGAGTAGATTGATGGCCATTGAACATTCTATGCATAAGGTGAAATCAAAATTATTAACTTTGTGAGTTAGTTCAAACAATGAGGATTGATAACTGATTTCTTGGAAAGGGATAACTCATATTTTTGTAAGTGTTATTTGGGTATGGAATAAAAGTATTTGACAACCATTTTTGCAGGTGGTTTTTGAGGATTTGTGAATAGTGTATCCATTAACCAAAGAAAATTGACCACATAAAAACAATTGTAGATACCATTTACAAATTTACTTATGTTGTTAATTTTATTAGGTGATGGATAAATTACTCATAAATCTTCAAAGGTAATATAATATAGATATCACCATTTGATAATCTTCGAAAATAATTGTTACTTCAAATCAAATATTAGTCTTAAAGTGAATAACATGTGAATATATATATATATATATATATAGAGGATAGGCCATTAGTGAAAGTCTTTTTCTTGTGCTATAAATAGAGCTAAATTGTAACAGAAACAAGCTAATAATAGAATAAAAATATTCACTCTCTCTTTTTTTTTCTTCTTTTTATCTCTCATCAATCTCTACTCTCTTATATTTTATCGTTATTTTGCTCTATGATCTGAAGTCTAATAAATATATATCTTTTATAATTTTAATATTAATTATCTATATTTATTTTTTTGTATATATCATGTTTATTTATTTTCAATTGGTTCCAAAAGAATTCAATATTCATGAATATGAAGGATTACAGTCATATTTAAAAACACAATCTTATTTCTGTGTGTTTCAAAAGAATTCAATATTCATGCATCCTCGAAAGAATTTAACATTATGCATCCTAAAGAATTGCACAAAGTTAGATTTATTATACAGTTCTTGAAAAGCTAAAAATTGAACAATATTTATTCTCAATGAATTCGAGAATAATTCAATATTCATACATCTCTAAAGGATTGGACAAACGTAGATCTATTATATATGTCTTGAAGAACTTAAAAATTTGATATTGAAGAACTTCTTGATCACTACTTACGAAGATAATGATAATTTATGATATAGTTATTGAGAAACTAAAATTTTAATATTAAAGTATCCATATTGGATTGCTCAATGTATGATATTCTCATCGTTTAGTGGATGAGTCTTGGAATAAATAGACTTTTATACTCTTGATTGAAACATATAAGATCTATTTGATTTTAGTATGGTTCGTAACAAAGAAAATTTAGAGGAAATTATTTATGTTCCTTGAATATGCTCTTGAAGTTGCAAAAGATTTATCAAAATCAAAAGCTATGTGGTTGAGTTCATGTAGAACTACACATTTAGACCATAAAATCTATAAAAATCTATTTGATCTTGGTGTTGATTTAAAAGAAAGGAAAATGAAAGGAAAATACATATATTTCTGTGTCATTCAAATATGTTTTTGAAGTAGCAAAATTGAGAAAATACTATTCATTTTTGTAAATTAAATAAAAGAGTAGTTATTGATTAAAAAAAAGTGAAAGATTACATGTCCAATTCAATTAGGTGCTTTATTATTGATTGAAAATGATTATAACAATTGAAATACATATACTTGTAAGCTTGAAGTTTACAAATAATATTAAAGTTTGTTGATGGCAAGATCGGTTAGACATATTGGTTTATTACAATAAAACTAAAAATAGTTACAAATTTCTCTAGGTATGTATTGAAGAGTCAAAAGTTTCTTCAATCTAATAATTTTTGGGCATCACTAGTTCCTAAAAGAAGTTGATAATTTAAGAAAATAAATCACTCATATTTCTAGACTATAATATAAAGTGATATTTATGAGTCAATACGTTGATCATGTGGACCAATTACATATTTTAACACTTAAATTGATGCATTAACGAAATAGTCACATGTATGTTTATTGCATCTCACAACCAGAAGTTTGTGACATTGTTTTTTCCAGTTAATTTGACTAAGTGCTCATTTTCTAAATTTTACAGAAAGCATTTAATAAATATCATATTTCAATTGAAATTGATATTGAGCATCTTTTAGCATGTGTTCATATTAAAAAAAATTGACTTGAAGATTTATTCTTTAGACTTCTAAAATTAATTGTATAATCGATAGTTATAAGGTCATAACTTCTACATTCTACTTTGGGAATATATAATCATGTATGTTGATATATTGATTCACATCAAGCCAACAAGTTACTATATGTAAGTCATCCCCTTAAATTTTAGGTTTAAAATCTAATATTCCTCACCTTATTGAATTTTTGAATGTGTTGTGTATATTTTAATTGTTCCAATATAATAACTAAGATGAATCCTAAAAGAATATTTGAAAAATATTATCGATATGAATCTCCATCTATTATAATGTATTATGTGCAAATAATTGGAGACTTGTTTATAGTCCATTAGACTAATTATCAATTGATGAATTAACTTTTCTAATATTAGGAGGGAGAATAAGCAACTAAAAATGTGAACCAAAGTTCAAATGAACTACTTGAAACATATTATTATCTTGTATTGATCATCATATAAAGCAATGTGAACCAAAAGTTTTAAGCATAATTCATTTGCAAAGTTAAACAACACTAATATCATATGTAAATGAGTCTAAATCGGGCCTAAATCGTTAGAGACCAAATGATTCAAAAGATAAGAAAAATCATCAAACAAAAAAGGAAGCTAACAAAAAAAAAGTTGCCCTGATGATATGAAAATTCTAAAAGAGTAGTTTGACATAATTGACTTTTAGTTTCAAAAAATTGATTAGGTACATGAAACTTGTGAAAATAAAGATATCTCCATAAATCATGCCACTAATGGAATACAATGGAACCGACATAAAGTTAAATTTGATTATGTTTTTACATATAATATAGCACTATATGTGAGCAATGATAATGAGTATCATGAACTAAAATCTATTACAAATTATATACAAAGAAATGCTTTAAAAATATAAAGAAACAATTGAAGTTAAATTATGCTCGCTCCATAAACAAAAGACTTTTGAATTTGTAGTTTGTGTAAAAAACTAAAAAGTGTGAAATATCAAATTTTTAAAACAGTAAATGTTCGTATAGTTAGTTTTTTTTCTATCTTAAATTAAATATCATTCTAGTTTTTTATACATAAATTAAGAATAATTGTACATGAACAAAATGTTGTTATCATTTTAGAAAATTATCTTTACTAAATATTGGTTATATACATTTTCATAAATGTACAGTGAAAGACATAATGTTAATTTGGAGTATAAATTAAAAAATGTTACAATAAAAAAAAAATAAAACGCCACTTATTCTCGGAAAATTTTTATATGCTAAAATGACATTTAATTTAAGACAAAAAAAATACTTTATTCAAAATAAAATATAAATAAAATTAAATTTTGTGTTTTTAGATTAAAATAAATAAATCATAACAACTTATTTCCTATGTAGTTATAGTACTTCTAAAATACCACTCATTTAATTTAAGTTTTTATATTTCAAAATGATCCAATTTAATAGTCACGGTCCATAGAGGATAATTTAAACAATAAATTTTATTTAGTTATTAGGATTTATTGGGTGGGCTCACTCCCCAAGTATAATTTAGCTAATTTAAGCTGGCATGGTTGAACAGTATCTTCCCACTTGAGTCGTGAGGGGGAGATTTGTTGGGTGGGCTCACTCCCCAAGTAGAACCCACCAATTTTACTAATATTATGATTATTATTGAAATAAAAAGAAAAAAGAAAAAAAAAGGTTTTTAATGGGCTTGACCCACTTGAAGGTAATAAAAGGGATTTAGAAATCCCTAAGAGATACACAGAAAGACAACGGAAGAAGAACGATTGTCAGAGAAGAAAAATAAGGGTTTGGTTCCAGTGGTGGTAATAGGTGTGTAGCAAACTTGCTCCGTTTGATCTACAAATTTAGTATGTTATTCCTACCACTGAGTTTGTTACTTTAATATATAATTTGAGTAGTTTTATCTTCTCTGAGAGTTATTTTGGCATACCCACTTTAGTGGAAGGTTGTTATAGGGTTGTTATTGTTGATTGATATTCCCTATTGTTATTAGGAAGACTCCTGGTGTACCCATTAATTATTATAGTGGAAGATTTTATTGGACTAGGTCCCGTGGTTTTTATTCTCTCAATTTGAGGGAAGTTTTCCACGTTAAAATTGTGTTTGTCTCATATTTAATTTTCTGCCAATTATTATTGCTCTTGGAATTGTATTTTCTGTTTGGCCATTTATCTGCACAAGTGGGGGAAATAATATTCCGCATTATTGAGATAGTTATCGCTAATTATCTTCCTGTGAAAGGTACGTCTCTAAAAACTGGTCCTCAGAGGAGACAAAATATTCTTGATTTAGTTCATACTGATGTTTGTGTGATGGATAGTAAATCTCTTGGTGGTGCATCATATTTTGTTACTTTTATTGACGACCACTCTAGAAAAGTGTGGGCCTTTCCTTTGAAATCTAAAGACCAGGTATTTGGAGTCTTCAAGCACTTTCATGCAAGTGTTGAAAGAGAAAAGGGAAGAAAATTGAAATGTGTTCGATCAGATAATGGTGGTGAATACAGAGGTCCTTTTGAAGAGTATTGTAGAGAACATGGAATCAGGTTTGAGAAAACAGTTCCAAAGACACCTCAACATAATGGTGTTGCAGAGAGAATGAATCGTACAATTAATGACAAAATCAGATGTTTGCTCTCTCGTGCAAAATTATCGAAATCCTTTTAGGGTGAAGCAATGAAAACTGCAGTGGATTTGATCAATCTTTCTCCTTCTATTCCACTTGATGGTGATGTTCCAAATAGAGTGTGGACAGGGAAAGATGTCTCTTACCATCATTTGGGAGTTTTTGGCTGTAGATGTTTTGTTCACGTTCCAAGAGATGAGAGGTCTAAGCTTGATAGTAAATCCAAGCAGTGTATATTCGTTGGTTATGGTGATGAAGAATTTGGTTATAGATTGTGGGATCCGGTTGACATGAAAATTATAAGAAGTCGAGATGTGATATTTCTTGAAGACCCGATTGTTGAAGATTTTGATAAAGCTGAAAAACAGAAACCAAATTTCAGAAGTTACATTGATGTTGCGCCTAAGCCTCCTACGGAAACTCTTGTTGATGGGGGAGATATACAGGTAGCTGATGAGAATGTAACTGATGATCATATGACTCACCATGATGAGCAGGTTCCAATTGAACCACCAGTCGAGTTTGATTTGAGAATATCTACTAGAGAACGTCAACCTTCTCAAAGATATCCTCCACACGAGTATGTGATGATCACTGATAGTGGAGAGCCAGAGTACTATCAAGAAGCTATTACAAATATTGTTAAAGAAAAGTGGTTGAAGGCCATGCAAGAAGAGATAAATTCCTTGCATGAGAATCACACATTTGAATTGGTAAAATTGCCTAATGGTAGAAAAGCACTCAAGAACAAATGGGTATACAAGATAAAGACAGAAGAGAATAATTCTCAACCAAGATACTAAGCAAGATTGGTTGTGAAAGGTTTTAATCAGAGAAAAGGTATTGACTTTGATGAAATTTTTTCACATGTGGTGAAAATATCCTCTATTCGAGTTGTGCTTGGGTTAGCAGCTAGTTTGAATCTAGAAGTTGAACAACATGATGTGAAAACTGCATTCCTTCATGGTGATTTGGAGAAAGAGATCTATATGGAGCAACCAGAGGGTTTCAAAGTCAAAGGTAAATAGCAACTTATGTGTAAATTGAAGAAAAGCTTGTATGGGCACAAGAAAGCACCTCGACAATGGTACAAGAAATTTGATTCTTTCATGGAGAAACATGGGTATGGTAAAACTACTTCTGACCATTGTGTGTTTATCAAGAAGTTATCTGATGGTGATTTTATTATTCTCTTGTTATATATGGATGACATGTTGATTGTTGGTCGTGATACTAAGAAGATTCAATCTTTAAAGAAAGATTTGAACAAGTCCTTTGCAATGAAAGACTTGGGTCCTGCAAAGCAAATTCTGGGCATGAGAATTACTCGTGACAGGAAGAATAATAAATTATGGTTGTTTCAACATAATTATATTGAGAAGGTGTTAGAGAGGTTTAACATGAGCAATTGCAAATCTGTTAGTACTCCACTTGCTACTCATTTTAAATTGAATTCTGATAAATGTCCTACAAGTGAGAAAGACAAAGAAGAGATGAAGAAGGTTTCTTATGCATCCGCAGTTGGAAGTTTGATGTATGCTATGGTATGAACAAGGCTAGATATTGCTCATGCAGTTGGAGTTGTTAGTCGGTTTCTCTCAAATCCTGGTAAAGATCATTGGCAAGCAGTGAAGTGGATTCTCATATACCTCAGAGGCACTTCCAAAGTGTGTTTATGCTATGGAGGTGGTGAATCTGTGTTGGATGGCTACACAGATGCAGATATGGCAGGTGATCTTGACTCTAGAAAATCTACTTCTAATTATATGATGACTTTTGCAGGGCAGCTGTGTCTTGGCAATCAAGACTACAAAAGTGTGTTGCTTTATCTACTACTGAAGCTGAGTACATTGCAACAACTGAAGCTTCCAAAGAACTCTTGTGGATGAAGAAATTCCTACATGAGTTAGGCCTCAAGCAAGACAAGTTTGTGTTATTCTATGACAGTCAGAGTACGATCCATCTCAGCAAGAATCCGACTTTCATGCAAAGTCGAAGCATATTGAAGTGCGGTATCATTGGATACGAGATGCACTAGAAATGAAATCATTTTTAATTGAGAAGATTCATACTGATGAGAATGGTTCATATATGATGACGAATACCTTGCCTGTGTCGAAGATGATATGTTGCAGAAAGAAAGCTGGCATGGTTGAACAGTACCTTCCCACTTGAGTCGTGAGGGGGAGATTTGTTGGGTGGGCTCACTCCCCAAGTAGAACCCACCGATTTTACTAATATTATTATTATTATTGAAATAAAAAGAAAAAAGAAAGAAAAAAAAAAGGTTTTTAATCGGCTTGACCCACTTGAAGTTAATAAAAGGGATTTAGAAATCCCTAAGAGATACACAGAAAGACAACG
Organism: Cicer pinnatifidum; assembly: GCA_037974775.1. Taxonomy (NCBI): domain Eukaryota; kingdom Viridiplantae; phylum Streptophyta; class Magnoliopsida; order Fabales; family Fabaceae; genus Cicer; species Cicer pinnatifidum. The sequence continues at coordinate 48,286,992 of JBBPBR010000004.1, forward strand.
GAAGAAGAACGGTTGCCAAAGAAGAAAAATAAGGGTTTGGTTCCAGTGGTGGTAACAGGTGTGTAGCAAACTTGCTCCGTTTGATCTACAAATTTAGTATGTTATTCCTACCACTGAGTTTCTTACTTTAATATATAATTTGAGTAGTTTTGTCTTCTCTGAGAGTTATTTTGGCATACCCACTTTAGTGGAAGATTGTTATAGGGTTGTTATTGTTGATTGATATTCCCTATTGTTATTAGGAAGACTCCTGGTGTACCCATTAATTATTATAGTGGAAGATTTTACTGAACTAGGTCCTGTGGTTTTTATTCTCTCAATTTGAGGGAAGTTTTCCACGTTAAAATTATGTTTGTCTCATATTTAATTTTCTGCCAATTATTATTGCTCTTAGAATTATATTTTATGTTTGACCATTTATCTGCACAGGTGGGGGAAAAAATATTCAGCATTATTGAGATAGTTATCGCTAATTATCTCTAGTTTTTCCCAACACCCCCTAAACCAACATAACAACAACTCCTTTCAATTTTCTTAAAAACAAGACATAGTAAAACATACTGTAAATTTTAAGTTGTTTTAAACATTAAATAAAATCAGTAGTATAGAATTATTGTTATTTTATAAATCAACAAAAATTCAACTCAATTAAATTTCTTTAAAATAATCAAGAGTAATTCAAACAAAAGTTATTTTCATCATACAAAATAAGTAAACTTTAACTCCTTCAAAATGTCATTTTTTAAAAATTCAAAGTTCTACACCAACGTCTAATATTCAAGAATTACTATTGCTAATAATATGAATTTCATACTATCCAAATCATGACGAACATTCTAAATTGTTTTCAAAACCAATATAAAAACTCTACTCATCTAGATACAATCATCAACACTTTCAAGTGATTTAAGGTTAACATTCACGATTTAAAATTGATTTTTTTTTTAACACAAGCCAACATTAAAATAAAAATAAGAAATTTTTAGTCAAAATTAAAACTTTAAACGTAAGATACATATTTACTATCTAACTCAAAGTTTAGAACGAAAATAATAATTTTTTCTAACTTGAGTTTGAACAAAATAATAATAATTTGTACCAAGTAAAAGTCAATACTTAAAGTTTTAAACATATAATTCATACAGAAATCATTGTTTCAATCAATTAGTTATTAGATCAAACACTTTAAATAGATTCATATCAAGACTAGATATTTAAAATTGATTAAGGGTGAAAATGGAACTTTAAAACAACTAACTGGTGAGGTATGATATTTGATAACTAAGATTACGTGAATTAGATTAATAACTTGAAATATACAGTAAGTCAATCAAAATTATTATATCCAACTATTCACATAAAACATGAGTACAAAAATCATAGTTCAATAGACAAGAAATAAGCAACAAGTAACTAACATAATCTTGTCAACAATTAAAGCTAATTCAAATCTTAAGTAATTTCATGGTTTATTTACTCATTTAGGTAGGAATTTCGAATTCATCACACAATTAGAGTAAGCAAATAATAAACAGTTAATTAGTAATCTCGAAAATATGTATAATAATACAAAAGCATATAACCCTTAACACAATTATATAACGGGAAAACATCATAGTGAAAATAATTATTACACAAGAAAACACAATTGACACGACTGACATTCGTAACAAAGAATCGACATTCGATCCACTCGGCCTGATTGGACAGACCTGCTCTGATACCACTAATGTGACACCCTAAACCCCAAAATAATATTTGTAATAATATATACTAAATTATTTGGAGAAAACTTGCAGCGGATAAATAAAATTTGTTTTAGAGAATAAAAATCTAATATCTATAATTACTTGATTTAATTCTAAAAACTTACTAGTACTTCTAAGGTTTTCATACAAAAATTCGATTCAAATTAAATAAGTAAAATACAAATTAAAACCCTTATTCCCGGTATCACCTATCAGAGCGGGGTTCCTCCCAAACTTGAACTTCAAGAGTCATTAAAGTGTAATAACTGCGATTTCACAAACGCATGACCCAGTCAGTCAGACACAAACAACGAAGGAGGTGAGTTTCAAAATCATGATGACAGTATAATACAAGTAAGAAGAACACACAAACAATCATAATAGGACCGTATCATCACACAAATATTCCATCAAGAAAATATCATATTCAAATGTCAAAATCACTCAACAAAAATCAATAGATTTCACTGTATCATCAATTGTCTAAGAGAAATTATCACCTCACACGATAGATATTAATAACAACAAAACGATTACAATAAAATGCAATGATATGCATGAGCTTAGACTCTACTTCACAATGTGGTACCATTCTAACTCTGAAGTGTAAGATTTATGGGTCACATATGTAATTAATTAATAAAGTATGTTAGGGTCATTATATAATTAGCCAATAAACTAGGGGTCAAATAATATATAATAGTTTATGGCTAAAGAGCATAATAATTATGAAAATTAATTGTGTAGATACCAGGCGGTTTCTAATTTAATGAGGGGCTGAATTAGTAATACTGCAATTTGGGATATAACTAATAATAGTTATATATAGGGGTAGTGGTCCCCAAGGCAAACACAACAAGACTATTCAGTTTCACAAACCCTAAGGAGAAAACTCTCTGGTTCTCTCTATCCCCATCAAGAGAGCAAGGTCTTCAGGGTGTTTTGCTGAGGAAGATCACCCAACCCATTGGCTCTAACATCATCATCCTAGGATTTCATCAATGGCAATTCCCACAGGTACGCTTCCGCCTTTGGTTATTCATCATGTAATTGGCATGGATCGTTGAGCATAATGCTATTTAGGGTTTACAAACAATTGGTATCAGAGCCTACCATGTTTAATTCATGATGAAATTCAGTTATTGTCTTTGTTTTAGGATTCAATTTGGGAATTTTGACATGATTGAAAAATTAGGGTTTGTAATTTGGGAATTTTGATGAAATTCTGACAGTTATATGTGACTTTTCTGGTTTGCTTTTATTTATTTATTTATTTAATTAAGTGATGAAATCGTTGCATATCTTTTTCACCGTTTTGTATCAAGTTGAGGAACTGTTGAATTTATACATACCTTTACAATTAGCCTTGTCAATCAAGAGGAGATTAGTGCACCAATAGTCACACTGTGCGATTACAAATTAGTGCTCTCTGCATTCCTTACATGTGGAATTTGACAAAGATTATATACCAGAGAGCTTGATAATTATTTGGGATTGTGCTTCTAATCACCGCATTCGTATTAGCCTTTGATTGTTTAACCTTGAAAAGATTGTGCTAGATTGGATTGGATTATTCTCTGTTCTATATTCTTAAAATATTATTGTTGTACTTTAAAGTCCAAATGTAATTTCTCAAATTACTTCACCGGAAATTCATTTAGAAATTGTATATATTAAAAAGCTAGCATTGAGTGCTCCGTATTCTCCTGTAACCTTGTCAGATTGCAAATAGCAAGATCTTTATTGTTAATTTCTGTTTCCGGCCTCGTTGACACTTATTTGGATTTATTGGGTCACATGTGCAGCAAGAACAGAAGTTGCAATCTTGTTATTTGGAATTGTTGTTGTATTTCATTATTTCTTCAAACAAAACATGAAAAATGAAACACTATTTATATTAGTGAACAATAATTTTTTTTTTTAAAATATTGTTTTATTTGAATATAATAAATATATGTTCAAGTCAAGTTTGACATTTTGAATGAGTTAATTGAAACTTGACGTCGCCAAAGTGACCTCTCTTGTCTAAATTGCTCGTGAAGAGTGTCAAATGACTGTGTATATGTTTATTCATGCGGGTATTGACCGGCCCAAAGGAAGGTTAATATTTGGCAGAATTACATGTACACCTGCGATGATAAATGTGTGACAATTATTTGGTATACATGTGAGCAGTAAATCGGCCCAAAGGAAGGTTTATTGTTTGACATGTCTTATTGTCAATATTTGATCGTTGCAACAAGAGTACCACTAGCAGTTGGTGTTACTGTCCAAAGACTTGACACCAATGGTGCACTGGGTATCTTGAGATGGGTTAAATTCCATGATTTGAACATATGTATTTATTTATTTATTGATTTATTTTCCTATAATGTGAGTTTCTAAGTTTCGTTCTTTATTTAATTCACATCATCTATTGCTTCCATATCTGCAAATTTGAGTTTTATTCCTGTCCTTAATGGAACAAATTTTAAGGAATGGGAAGAGAACATTCTGATTGTTCTTGGCTGCATGGATCTAGACCTTGCATTAAGAATTGATCGACCCCCTACTCCTAAGGACTCTAGTTCTTCTGCGGAAAAATTAGAGTATGAGAAATGGGATCGCTCAAATCGCATAAGTCTTATGATCATAAAGCGTGGCATTCCTGAGGTCTTTAGAGGTGCTGTCTCGGATGAGATAGTTACAGCTAAAAATTTCCTTGCTGAGATGGAAAAACGCTTTGAAAAAAGTGATAAGGCTGAAACAAGTTCTTTGCTTCAGAATTTAATTTACATGAAGTATCAAGGCAAGGGAAATATAAGAGAGCACATTATGATGATGTCCAACATTGCTTCTAAGCTTAAAGGACTAAAGCTTGAGTTGTCAGATGACTTACTCATTCATTTAGTATTGCTGTCTCTTCCTGCGCAATTCAGTCAGTTTAAGGTGACTTATAATTGTCAAAAGGAGAAATGGACTCTTAATGAGCTCATTTCATTATGTGTGCAAGAAGAGGACAGGCTGAAGCAAGATATGACTGAAAGTGCTCACTTTACTAGCATCTCTAAAGACAAGGGCAAAAGGAAAAGAATTGAGGAGCCCAAGAACAAAGTTGCTGCTAAGGGTCCAGAACAAAAGAAGCAGACTAAGGATAACAACTGCTTCTTCTGCAGGAGTTCTGGACACGTGAAGAAGGATTGTGCCAAATATCACGCTTGGCGTGTTAAGAAAGGTATGATTCTGTCTTTGGTATGTTCTGAGGTTAATTTAGCTTCAGTACCTGGAAACACTTGGTGGTTAGACTCTGGTGCAACTACTAACATCAGTGTTTCAATGCAGGGTTGCCTGAACTTCCGAAAGCCTAATGATACTGAAAGATGCATCTATGTAGGAGATGGGAAGAAGGTAGAAGTTGAAGCCATAGGAAAATTTAGATTATTATTAAGTTCCGGTCATTATTTGATTTTAGAAGACACTTTTGTTGTACCGTCATTTAGACGGAATTTGGTCTCTATTTCTTATTTGGACAAATCAGGATATTATTGTTCATTCGAGAATAAAGAATTTACTTTGTCTTTAAATTCGAATGTTGTTGGAACCGGTTTACTTTCTGGTTATGATAATCTTTATTTGTTGGAAACTGTGGCTAACTATAATGAAACCTTGAGTGTGGAATCACGTGGTACTAAGCGAAAAATTGACAATTTCAATTCAGGAGTGCTCTGGCACAAGCGTCTAGGTCACATCTCTAAAAATAGAGTTGAACGACTTGTGTCAGATGGAATTTTAGATTCCATTGACTTCACAAACTTTAACGTTTGTGTAGCATGCATTAAAGGAAAACAGACTAAAGATAAGAAATTAGGCGCATATAGAGCTACAGACGTCTTAGAATTGATACATACGGATATCTGTGGGCCATTTCCAACTCCTTCATGGAATGGTCAACAATATTTTATATCATTCATAGACGATTATTCTAGATATGCCTACCTTTACCTAATTCACGAAAAGTCTCAATCAATAGACGTGTTCAAATCCTTTAAGGCAGAAGTTGAGAATCAACTTAATAAGAGAATTAAAAAGGTCAAATCTGATCGTGGTGGTGAATACTACGGCAGATATGACGGTTCAGGTGAACAACGTCCGGGACCATTTGCCAAGTACCTAGAGGAATGTGGAATCGTCCCACAATACACTATGCCGGGGTCACCCAGCATGAATGGTGTAGCTGAAAGACGAAACAAGACTCTTAAGGATATGGTAAGGAGTATGATTTGTCATTCCACCTTGCCAGAGTCACTCTGGGGAGAGGCATTAAAAACAGCAGCATACATTCTTAATAGAGTACCAACTAAGGCAGCGGCTAAAACACCTTATGAGCTTTGGATTGGGCGTAAGCCTAGTCTGAAGCACCTTCATGTTTGGGGATGTCCAGCTGAGGCAAGGCCTTATAGGCCGAATGAAAAGAAATTTGAACCCCGAACAATTAGCAGCTATTTTATAGGGTACTCAGAAAAATCAAGGGGCTATAAATTTTATGATCCTAATTTGAGAACAATTTTTGAGACGGGAACGGCAACGTTCTTTGAGGATATTGAGTTTGGGGGGAAGATTAAGGTTAAAGATTTTGTCTTTGAGGAAGAATCGGTAACAATTCCAGAACTGATTCTTCCACCAATTGACTTTCCCATTATTGAACAAACTCAAGATGATCTGGTTGTTCAGGAAGAACAAAATGTAGGTCAAATTCAAGATCCTCCAGAACAAGTGCCTCAAGAGCCAGCTCCATTGCGGAGATCCACTAGAGAAAGGAAAAATGCTATTTCGGATGATTATGTAGCATTTATCAATGAGGTAGAGGAAAATGTTGGCATGACGGAAGACGACCCGGTCAACTTTCGTCAAGCCATGCAAGATCCTCGTTCAGATAAGTGGATCGAAGCAATGAATGAGGAGTATAAGTCTATGCAAGACAATTCAGTTTGGGAACTTATCCCATTACCTGAAGGAGTGAAACCCATTGGTTGCAAATGGATTTTTAAAACCAAGCGGGATTCTAATGGTAATGTGGAGAGATATAAGGCACGTCTTGTAGCTAAGGGTTATACTCAAAAAGAGGGGATTGATTATAAAGAGACTTTCTCTCCAGTTTCATCGAAGGACTCTTTAAGAATAATCATGGCTCTCGTTGCTCACTTTGATTTGGAGCTTCAACAAATGGATGTAAAGACAGCGTTTCTCAATGGCGACATTGATGAGACGATCTATATGGTGCAGCCAGAAAACTTTGTGTTGGGAGACCCAAAGAATATGGTGTGCAAACTAAGAAAATCCATTTATGGGCTAAAACAAGCTTCTCGTCAATGGTACCATAAATTTCATCAAGTAATTCTCTCATTTGGTTTTGAGATGAATACAGTTGATGATTGTGTGTATCATAAGTTCAGTGGAAGCAGACATATTTTCCTGGTCTTGTATGTTGATGACATACTGCTTGCCACTAACGATATAGGCATGTTGCACGAAACTGAGAAATTTCTATCAAAGCATTTTGAGATGAAAGATCTTGGTGACGCCTCTTTTGTATTAGGAATTCAGATACACCGAGACAGATCTCGAGGTATTCTTGGATTGTCACAAAAGAGCTATATCGATAAGGTTCTCAAAAGGTTTGGGTTACAGGATTGCAAACCAGGGGACACCCCAATTGCTAAAGGAGACAAGTTTAGTCTCAAACAGTGCCCTAAGGGAAGTTTGGAAATTCAAGAAATGCAAAAGATCCCTTATGCTTCAGCTGTAGGGAGTCTTATGTATGCCCAAGTATGTACGCGTCCAGACATAGCGTTCATAGTAGGGATTTTAGGCAGATATTTAAGCAATCCAGGTCTTGACCATTGGAAAGCAGCCAAGAGGGTCATGAGATATCTGAAGAGAACAAGAAACTACATGCTCACATATAGGAGGTCAGACCAGTTAGAGATCACTGGGTACTCTGACTCGGATTTTGCGGGATGCCAAGACAGCTTAAGATCAACTTCAGGCTATGTCTTTCTGTTAGCTGGTGGAGCAGTTTCTTGGCGTAGTGCCAAGCAAGGTCTTACTGCTTCATCAACCATGGCAGCAGAATTCGTAGCAATTCATGAGGCATCTGACTAGGGCATTTGGCTGAGAAATTTTGTCACGGGGCTGCGAATAGTTGAAGGGATTGAAAGACCACTCAAGTTGTACTGTGACAATAGATTAGCAGTCCTGTATTCTAACAATAATAGGAGCTCGACCAAGTCAAAGCACATTGACATTAAGTTCCTAGTTGTTAAAGAGAAGGTACAAAGTGGACAGATATCCATAGAACACTTAAGTACAAACTCCATGATTGCGGATCCACTCACTAAAGGTCTACCACCCAAGGTCTTTCATGAGCATACTGCTCACATGGGTGTACTACAGTTTGAGGAATCTTGATTTTAGTGGGAGTTTCGTCCATTATGCAATTTATGTTCTATGTTTAATTGCAAAGCACAAATACATTGTATTTGGATTTTCTGATCAGAAATAAAGTTTACAATATTCAGTTTTGGTTACTTTGTACATTTAAGTTATGGTATGATCTCATTCGGTAAAGTAGGACCAGTTGAAAATTGACATGCATTGACCAACTTCATGTAATTTTCATGCTACACTTTTCATAATGGGTCTATGTCATTTAGTTGTGTCAGTGCGGGTGATCATTGATGGGTTTAGTTATGCTTATTATGACGAAAGCCTCTTTGGTTCCATGTGCTGATACGATTAATGGACGGGACAATTTGGATTAGGCTCAAGGTAATTATAATGACTTTTTTGACGTCATAAAGTCTAACACACTCCTAAGGATACATGTGTGACCAGTGGGAGATTGTAAGATTTATGGGTCACATATGTAATTAATTAATAAAGTGTGTTAGGGTCATTATATAATTAGCCAATAAACTAGGGGTCAAATAATATATAGTAGTTTATGGCTAAAGAGCATAATAATTATGAAAATTAATTGTGTAGATACCAGGCGGTTTCTAATTTAATGAGGGGCTGAATTAGTAATACTGCAATTTGGGATATAACTAATAATAGTTATATATAGGGGTAGTGGTCCCCAAGGCAAACACAACAAGACTATTCAGTTTCACAAACCCTAAGGAGAAAACTCTCTGGTTCTCTCTATCCCCATCAAGAGAGCAAGGTCTTCAGGGTGTTTTGCTGAGGAAGATCACCCAACCCATTGGCTCTAACATCATCATCCCAGGATTTCATCAATGGCAATTCCCACAGGTACGCTTCCGTCTTTGGTTATTCATCATGTAATTGGCATGGATCGTTGAGCATAATGCTATTTAGGGTTTACCAACATGAAGTACTTGGTTAGGAGGCTTGATACTATGCCACCATCCCGGTGGATGGACAATTCAAATTGGCCATGTCCTCAAAGATCCCCTCAACTCAACCCGAGACACATATACGTGACAGTTGAGGTAAACGTGTGTTGCGTGGTAGCTCCCGACATTTGGAGTGCTACCTCCAAGTCACCTAGGAATTCCCCACCCGAATACCTCCAAGGTCTAACAATCTTGCCTTAAAGCTCGACAGCAGACCGCCACAATCAGGCTCATTCAGTTGTACTTCCCCAGAATCACTAGGCTTGTCAGGTCTTACCTATATGATGACAAAATAATCTCCACTTCACAAATTCACAATATTTATTTTCTCTCTTCGTTGGTTTATGATACTCCATTAAAACTGTCATCTCAAACACAAATTGAAATTACTATTATTTCATCAACTATGGGGTAAATTCACTATTCTCATCACAATTTAGAACATCACTATCATTAATCATACATCATCATCATCACATAAACTCTTCACAAATTTATATCATCATTATCATCAATCAAACATCATCACATAAACTTATCACAAATTTATAACATTACAATTATTAATCATACATCATCATCATCACATAAAATTATCACAACACATCCAGCTTTTGTTATCATATCACATAAACTCATCTAATCACACACACACACACACACACACACACACACACACACACACACACACACACACATATATATATATATATATATATATATAAATTTAATTCGACACCCAATATCACAATAATATCAATTTCACACATTCAATGAAATTAAATCAATCAATACCCTACAAATATTTCTATTCTATATTTTAATCTCACAATTTCCATATTTGTAAATTAATTAATTTATCCCTCAAAGGACTACTGCCATACGTAGTGAGCCCGTATGAATCATTGGGAAATACAGTTTTCCCGTTCATCTCACAATATTTTATACTCATGAATTCAAGCGCTCTATCACCCCTTATATTGTTTTGACACTTTCAACTATGAATACAATTCGACGCCCAAACAGTCTTTGTTCTTTGACTCTTTTTCCTTCAATCGACCTAACTCGACAATTTATAGGTAAACGTCAAAAATAAATAATGAGGAGATATTCTAAAAAACTAAATTCGAAAATCGGTCAAAGAAAATTGCCATAAGCCAGAAAACCAATCAGTGGACAATATAACCACTTTTCACACGGTCGTTTTGGCGTTGGTTTAACTCAAATCGGACTTACGGTGAAGGAGAACGATGTAAAATAACGAATTCTACAAACGGAGAAGTCATGTATTTTAGAGAGAAATTGGGGTTGTAAAAAATCTGGAAAATTATGTTTAATTGACTAACTAAATATAAGAAACAACATACTCAAATTTAGAAGAAAATGAAGAAAGTTTTCTGGAATAGTTGTCGATCACCGGTGCCAATTTTCTATTTTTTTTCCTCCAAGTGTGGCTGGTTCATCTTTCCCACTATAGCACAGCGTGGTTGCTGTTCAGCTTTTATATTTTAACCTATTTGAGTTATATTTGATCTTTTATTATTAATTTTATTATTATTATTATTATTATTATTATTATTATTATTATTATTTTTCTAAAATAAAATTAATAATTATTTAATCTATTTTTTAATATTCCTCCAATTTGCCAATTATTACTAATAATTTATAAATTGGAGTAATTAAAATAATCAATATAAAAAAACATATTACTAATAATCAAAACTCTCACATTCAAAATAATCTCTATTAGTTATACTTATTTCTCAAAATACTCACATTATAATAATACCATCATATTAGAAAATAGTCAAAATTATAAAATAAATAAATAAATATAACATCAATATTTTATATTAATTACTAAATCATAATAAATATATATAAAATCACAATACCATAACAAGTATTTAAAAATAAACGAAATCAAACACAATATCAATTCCATATCAAGATAATTGTTTATAAAAAAATAACTAAAAATAGAAAATAGTTATAAATAATTGAAATATAACTATGTGTATACTTAACATCAGTAAAGAGCACATAAAAGTATTATATTAATTGGGTACATGTATAGACACGTAAAATCACATAAAATATTTTTCTTTAAAATATATATTACACTAAAATACTATTATTTTTTTTTAAATATATCAAATAATAAAATATAATATGTATTATTTATGTCGCTCATGTAATATAACATGTATCAAACTAGCACATCATAGAAAGCATCCATATAACAAAAATTAGTCACGAAATTTATCAACATATATTCTAAAATTAATTATTTAAAATTCTATTTAATTAATAAAATAGTTTATTATAAAATTTGGGGTGTTACAGTAGGTTTGTGGCGGTAGTTGGTCAGAACCGAGAGTGAAGGAGAAAAAACTGATGGCGAAGGAAAGGAAAAGAGATGGTTTTTTGGTGAGTGAAGGAAAGACGAACGACGGGATGACGGCGAAGTTGAGACTATGATTGAGATGCAATGGTGCGGCGTGACGGTGTGCCGGTTGAGGTTTGGTGGTGGGTGAGATTGAAAAAATAAGGTTGTGATTGTAATTAGGTTTGGTTATTAGATTCTTCTTTTATATTTTCCAATTCTACTTTTTTTTTTTCTATTTTAAAAAATTCAACAATTTTAATAGACACTAAGAAATAATAGTTTTATTTCTACGATTGATATAATAGTTTTATTTTTTTAACAATTTTATGTTACATTTAAAATTAATATATTTAGATATTGATTAATTAAATCACTCATAGTTAAATAACATATCATTTATAAATGAGTTTGATTATATTTTAGATTTATTATCATCAAATTTTTAAATTTTATTATTTTAAAACTATTTTTAAATAAAGTTTTTTAATTATGATTTTAGTTAAAACTAATATTAATAATAAAAATTTAATTTTAATTATAAAAACAATTTATTAAGTTATTTGAGTCAAAATTGAATAAATAAATATATTAAAACTTTTAATTTAGTTAATTAAATAAATACTATAATAATGCGAACGTAAACAAATAAAAAATAATTATTACTCAAAATATTGATAGTACTTATAACTTGTCTTACTTTTTCATTTAATTTAAAACACAATTTTACTTTACTTATATAAAAATAAAAACATAAATCATCAATAATTGAATATTAAGTAAGCAAATATAAAAAATTATAAATAAAAAGATAATAATTGAATAAAAAGGTACCAAAAACTCTAGCGTCGGCCTTACCGACGCTTTAGGGTGATTAAAGTCTAAAATAAGTTAGCGTCTGCCATATTTTCATTTGCGTCGACTTAACCGACGCTGATAATTAATAAAAATATAAAGAAAATTCATTTCAAAAGATCCAAGGTCTTTCATTATATTTACAAAAATGTCATCTAGTTGTCCGTAGACTGGCTGAGTCCATCCTCGAGCAAGAGGATCATCCTCCTTGGAACTTGATCTTAATTTGTCCTTTTCTATTAAGTGAGATGTTGCCATCCTCTTACACGTGATTCAGATTTCCTCTTAACAAGACATGTGAAGGCTTCTATTTTTGGATTGTTTGTTGTTGCCTTTATGTGGATTGACTTCTTTATTGTTTTCATTCATACAAGGATGATAAATAGGTATGCTTTTAGCCTTTGCACATAATAGGATGGGTTGCTTTCAACATTAGGGAATGATGTGGACTTGATAGAACGTCCTCTATCCTAGTATTGCCATCCTCTGATTTAGAACTGGCCATCCTCTTACCTATTATTTTGGCCTTCTGACTTCCTTATTTCAAATGCTTTGTTTATTCATTCTTTGACACTGTTGTGCCTTTCTTTAATGAATAAATAACATTTGTTTTGGTGAGGATGAGTATTATGCAAATTTGAATCTTCATCCTCTACGTGAGGCCATCCTCAGGAATTTCAATCTTCCAGATTTGAATAAGATTTTTCTCCCTTTTGCCTTAATGATTAATAACATGTTTTCTTATATGAATTCACTCAAAAGCACATATTAGTTATTAACCACACTCATAATCTCTTAAGTAATTTTGTTATCATTAAAATTATATGAGAGATTTTGTCTCAACAATCTCCCCCTTTTTGATGATGACAAAATTCTTTAGATTATGATTTTATATATGACAAGTTTATGAAATTTATGCTCCCCCTCAATCATAAGTGTAATAATTTTTAATTTAAAAATAATTACTCCCCCTGAACATATGCTAAATTTTTTGAAATATTTAAATTTGAACCATAGATAAAACTTCATATTAATAAAACTAATATTCCAAAAGTTGGTTTAAACAACATAAACATCAACAAGCATACATAGGTACTAAGAAGACAATTCAATTTAACAACTAATTCAATCACAAAGACAACTACTAGATAATCATAATCTATCTCCCCCTGAATGTGGCAGCAGCAAAAAGAAGAGAACCATAATTTTACTCGGAGGAGGATGGCTCCTCAAACGAGGATAAAGGAGAAGGGAGAGGAACAACAGAGGAAAGTTGGGCTGGTAGGTTAGGAGGATGATCTCCAGGAGCAATTGTAGGTGCCAAATGCTTGGTAACCCACTCAAGTATGAGACCAAATTGAGCCATAGAGTTCTGGAAGTGAATGAAGCTTTAAAGAATTGTCTTTGGATCCTTCCTAATTGATTTGAGAAGTCTCATTTACTTATGTTTCTGTTTTTCCTCAGTCCTCTTGCTAGGGATCAAATCCTTAGGCTGATCATTGACACTAGAACTCTTATTTTGAGAGCTCCTAGCTTTGTCTTTTGTAAGACCCGTAATTTTAAATTATACTTTATGTATTTTAATGGATTTTGGTATTGAACTCATGGGATTGTTAGCCAAGTTATTAATATTTTAGGAGTTTAAATGAACAAAAAGATATTTTGATGTCGGTTAGAATTACTCGTCGATGAATAAATTAAATTAACTGCGGTGAATCTTTTACGAAGAATTTAACGTGTTATGGGTGAAATGGTAATTTAACAAATATCTAGGTATTTTGAGATATTTGTTAATTATAATTAATTAATATATATATATAAATACATATACATGTTTGTGTGGAGGGAAAAAGAAAAGAGGAAGAAATAGAAAGAAAAGAAATATAAAGGAAGGAAAAAGGAAGAAAAAGAAAGGAAACAAAATCCATCTTCTTCCTCTCACTGCCTCACGCAAAGATTCTCCTCCTTCCTCCATTTTTATTCATTTTCGTCCTTTCCTTGCTTCCTTTAAGTTCGAAATTGAAACCCAAGGCTAGTGGGTGAGAAAGATCAAGTTCCCAACTCCTTCCTCTTTCTCGGATTCGAAAACGGAGTTAGGGATTTCCAAAACCGTCAAACACAAACCTTCCCGTTTCATCTAGATCTAAGCTTCGTTTCGCGAAGAGATAGAAGGGAAAGTTACTCACTACCACGTTACGGTGCTAGGGGACCAACTTTGGACGGGACGTTGCGAGCAGAGATTTTACCGGATTTACTCGCGGTACCGTAACCGCACGTTAAAGCTAACGTGAAGGTAAGGGCTCCTTCCAAACTCTTAGTTTGCATTTAGGGACTTATCTGTGGTTGTGTGGAAAAGAATTTGGTTAGGGTTAAAGTAATGTTTCGTGGAAAAATGAAGTTCAAACTCATTTATGTATGATTTTGAGTATATGAAACTTGTTGTGTTTGAGTGATGGATTGTATTGATTTGTGTCGTCGTATTCGACGTGCTTATAATTTATGATTATAGAATTTGAGATGTGTTTTGTGTGGTTTGTGTGGAAAAATGATTTGATGTGTTTTGGTGTGATTTATGGATTGAATGTGAAAGTATGTTTGAGTTGTTTTGTGTGGAATTTGAAAACCATTAAGTTAAACGAGTATTAAGAACGGGGAATCTCTTAATATTTATGTTTACTTAATGTTTGTTTTGTGAAAATCATTAAGTTAAATGAGTATTAAGAATGGGGAATCTCTTAATATCTGCGTTTACTTAATGTTGTCGTAAAAATGATTTTGTGGAGAAATGAATTGTCTGTGTTGGGATTGTCGCACCAAGGTGATGCCATGTGATTTGTTGGTTCCTCTTGTATGCGTTGGGATTGTCGAGTCAGGGTGATGCCATGTGATTTGTTGGTTTATCTTGTCTGCGTTGGGATTGTCTAGTCAAGGTTATGCCATGTGATTTGTTGGTTCATTTTGTCTGCGTTGGGATTGTCGAGTCAAGGTGATGCCATGTGATTTGTTGGTTCATTTTGTCTGCGTTGGGATTGTCGAGTCAAGGTGATGCCATGTGATTTGTTGGTTCATCTTGTCTGCGTTGGGATTGTCGAGTCAAGGTGATGCCATGTGATTTGTTGGTTCATTTTGTCTGCGTTGGGATTGTCGAGTCAAGGTGATGCCATGTGATTTGTTGGTTCATTTTGTCTGTGTTGGGATTGTCGAGTCAAGGTGATGCCATGTGATTTGTTGGTTCATTTTGTCTGTGTTGGGATTGTCGAGTCAAGGTGATGCCATGTGATTTGTTGGTTCATCTTGTCCGTGTTGGGATTGTCGATTCAAGGTGATGCCATGTGATTTGTTGGTTCATCTTGTCCGTGTTGGTATTGCGTTGTAACTGTTAAGTGTTATGTTTTGAAATTGTGTGTAAGTGTGGTTGTTTGCAAAACCATTTCGAAACTTAAGTTGTCATGGTAATTGTGTTATAATTGCTAAGTGTTTTGTTTTGGAGTTGTGCGTAAGTGTGATTGATTGCAAAACTATTTCGAAACTCAAGATGTCGCGGTGATTGCGCTATAATTGCTAAGTGTGATTGTTTGAATTTGTGTGTAAGTGTTGATTGATTTCGAAACCCTTTGAAAAGCTGAAAAATGCTGAATTTTGCTGTTTTTCTGCTGCTGTCTGATGTGTATTCGAATATAGCAAGTTGTATTCGAATACAAACATGTTGTTTTGCCACTGACTTACTGTGTAGTCGAATACAGACTATTGTAGTCGAATACAGACATGTTGTTTTGCCACTGACTTACTGTGTAGTCGAATACAGACTGTTGTAGCCGAATACAGACATGTTGTTTTGCTGCTGAATGCTGAAACAACCTTGTATTCGAATACAGAGATGCTGTATTCGAATACAGCAGTGTTGTTTTGTTAAAAACTTCATTTTTCAACCTTGTATATGAATGTTTGGCATAAGGAAACCCTTTTAAGGTGCATGCTAAGTTGAAAGGTTATTTTGTGCATTTAAAAACATAAATGTTATGTGTTAACTGTTAATTTCGGTTGGTGACCCTTTACAACTATTGTGGAAATCTGGGCTTTGCCCTCAGATGAGAGCCAGGATGATCCTACCGTTTCGTACCCTACGGATGGGAATGTAGATGGGAATGCTTGATTGGAGCTACGTTAGGAGGATCTCACGGGGCGCGTGAAGATCACTCAGGGTGTTTAGTTGTTTTGTAGAATGATCAGACTAGGTTGACACAGAGGGAACATATGTCTTTCTTTTGGGTTGCTTTTATTCTTAAACTGGAAGACCGTACCACTTTTGTTATATATATATTTTGAATTCATATTTTGAGAACTTTTTCAGCTGCTTGTAAATTATAGTGACTTAATTATTTATCCAAAGGTGTTACCTTATTTATTTCTCTGTTTTATTTTAATTTCTTTTGAAAAAAAAAATACACCCTCGCTTTGAAAAACGGGGTGTTACATCTTTAGAAGAGTGATTAATTGTTGTTGCAAGGAAAGAATCAATGGAGCTGAATAGACTAGTGACCTCGAGGAGAGGTTGGGAAGGTTCTTCAAGATTTGCAGTAGGAGGAATGGAAATGGGTTTGCGAAAGATCTGGTGGTGGGAGCAACTCAGAATCTTGCAAATTTCGAGGAGATGCCACAGGCACATCCGTAGGAGAGGTGTGGTGAGAAGTGATGATAGGACAAGTTGAGATCAAAATATAATTCCTCATCATCTTCAATAAGTTAAAGAGGGGTTGGTTCGAAGGTATCCTCAAGAGGAGGATCAGTTTCATGAAGAGGAATCAAAGTGTTGATTGGGGGAGATTGAGGTGGTGTTGGAACAGGGGAGTCACGTAATGGAGATGGAGTATAACTAGTGGAGTCACGCAGTGCAGATGGAGTGGGATCAATAGAGTCAATGGATTCCTGAACGATTGGAGAAGGAGCATCCTCGGGTGGAGGTTGAGTAGTTTCTTGTTCAAAGTTTTGAGAAGGAGATGAGGAATGACGGACTTTCTTTTTATTGGATGCAGGGGGGTCAGTTGATGATGATTTGAGAGGAGTGGAGACATAATGTTGAATCTTCATCTGTTTGATATTCTTCATAGAGAATGTGTTGTTAAAGTGAATAGAGGGTTCATCCTCAAGAGGAAGTTTGAAAAATTTGAAAATCTTAGTCAGGATCATCCCATAGGGAGCTGATCGACCCACCACAATGACATTTAACATGAAGCAGAAAATGATCATGAGGTCAAGCTCAGTGCCCTTCTCAAAGTTGCCAGCTCTGGGTGCAATACAATGAACACAAATGTTGTGGAGGATACGACACATACGAAGGAGGTTGAAAGCCACTAGAGGTTTTTGAGGTTTGATGAGAGTGTTTTGGAGCACAGAGGTCCTAGTGATTACACATTGAGAATACCACCTACTTGAGAAGCAATAAGCTCCTTCATCACGTATGTCCAGTGGTGCCATTTGAACCATTTGAAGCAGCATAGAACGCCTTTACAAGGCGAGGATACTAGGGTTCATTGATTCGTAAAAAGAAGGTTCATCCTAGTTGGTCAAAAATTTGCTCGACATTAAACCCTCCTTGTTTGAGATTAGCAAGGTCAACAATATAACCATTGACCATATATTTGTTTTGCCATTTTGAAACATAGTTAGTCTCTAATTAGGCCGAATCAAATAGTGGAGTATTTTCAGAAATTTTTGTAGAGGAGGATGGAGGTTTTTGTGAAGAAGGTTTACCCTTTTTAGGATTTAATGTTTTGGAGGTGGATTTTGCAGGAGGTGGTTAAGGTGTAGATTTGAGAGAGAGATTTATCTCTGAATCATCATAGTGGACAACATGAATTGTGTTGTCCTAAGGAAGCGCTTTTCTAGATGAAACAACTCCAGACATAATCCTAGAGGATCGCCTTATGGGAGCAAAGGAGGATGAGATTTTTGTAATTTTAGGAGTGGTAGATGGAGAAGGAATTTTTTCAGACGGTTGAGAAGAAGGAATGGTGTTCACATGTTGTTGAGAATTTCCTTCACATTGGTTTCCTTCGAGGCAATAGGACTCAGTGCTTGAGTAGCCATCTTGAGTATCCTCTGGAGCTTGATAGGAGATTGAGAGAGCAGGAGGAATTAAGTAGAGGAGGATGGAGGGTGAATAGGAGTAACCGTTTGGAAAATGGGTAATAAAGTTAGTCGTTTTCCTAGGAGGTTAGGGTGATGATGGATGAGACGGGCTAGGGTCATGTAGTCGTCGATGCAATTAATGCACACATGTTGGCCAATGAGGGGAGGCGCGTGTAGATTTTCTTGTCTGACGTGACAAGGGAAGTTACACCAAAATGGACATTGCGTCCTCTGGTGTTTTTGCCATCCTCATAGCTTTAGACCATTTTAACAAATAAAATAAACAACAGATTTTTTCAAGATAAAAAAAAAAAAATAATCATAATAAAATTAATATAATATTGGAGCATAAATGAGATTAATCAATTAATTTTAGACAAATTAAAGATTGAGAGTTCCTCGAAGATCTTTTTAAACCTATCCTCTTGGAGAGGTCTGGTAAAAATATTTGCTAATTGATTTTCAATGTCGATAAAAATCAGTTCTAAATCCCCTTTTTGAATATGATCTCTTATAAAATAATGTTTAATTTCAATGTGCTTAGATCTACAATGTTGAATGAGATTTTTTAAAAGATTTATTGCACTAGTATTATCACAGAGGATGGGAATTTTTGTGTAACTTAGAGAGTAATCCTCAAGTTGATTTTTTAACCGTAGTAATTGTGAGCAGCATTGTGCAGATGATACATATTATGCCTTTGTAGTTGAAAGGGCAACGGTACTTTGGCAAGCTTTATTTGTGCTCTTTCTTTCAATTTTGTCTCCCGCATAGTCAGCATCACAATAAGCTATGAGGTCAAGATTTGAACATTTCTTGTACCGAATTCCCAAATTTATCGTGCCTACAAGATATCTAAAAATCCTTTTTACTACAATAAGATGAGATTCTTTAGGAGAGGATTGAAATCTTGCACAAAGACTGACTACAAAGACTATGTCTGGTCTACTGGCTGTTAAATACAACAAGGATTCGATCATCCCTATGTACTCCTTTTCATATATTGGAGTTCCTTCATCATCTTTGTGGAGTATGGAGGATGGATGCATAGGAGTTCCCATACTCTTGGCTGAACTCATGTTATATTTGTTAAGTAAATCTTTGGTGTATTTTTCTTGAGATATAAAAATGTCATCCTCTAGTTGTTTAATTTGCAAACCGAGGAAGAATTTTAATTCTCCCATCATACTCATCTCAAACTCACTTTACATGAGGTTGGAGAATTCTTCACACATCTTTTCATTTGTGGACCCAAATATTATGTCGTCAACATATATTTGAACAATCAATAAATCATCCTCAAGAGTCTTTTTGAAAAGAGTGGTATCAATCTGTCCTCTAATGAATCCATTCTATTTTAAAAAAGAATTTAACCTCTCATACCAAGCTCGAAGAGCTTGCTTTATCCATAATGAGCTTTTGAGAGTTTGAACACATGGTTCGGCTTCTTTTCATCCTCAAACCCAGGAGGTTGGTGAACATAAACTTCCTCATTTAAGAACCATTCAAAAAGGCACTTGAGACATCCATTTGAAATAGTTTGATACCTTTATGAGTAGCATAAGTTAAGAGGATTCTTATTGCTTCAAGTCTTGCTACGGGTGCAAAGGTTTCATCATAGTCAATTCCTTCTTGTTGGTTGTAACCTTGTGCCACCAATCTTGTTTTATTTCTGAAAATCCAAGATTTGTAACCTTATTCATTTTTGTTTCTGAAAATCCATTTAGTTCCAATGATGGATTTTTCCAGAGGACGGGGCACAAGATTCCACACTTTGTTTCTTTCAAATTGTGAAAGCTCTTCCATCATAGCTTCAATCCAAGATTTGTCACCAATAGCTTGATCAATTGTTTTGGGTTCAACTTGTGATATCATGGCCATGTTGATAGTATTTTCCGTTAGATAATTTTTGGTTCTAACACCATCAGTCGTATTCCCAATGTGAAGGAGGTTGCTAAGAGGTTGGGTCAGACTCATCCTCTTCATTTGGACTGGGTGCTTGAGAGGGTGAATGTTCATCTTCATTTTTATCCATTTTTTCTAAACACAAGTCATCAAACTCATCAAAAATAACATGCATGGATTCCTCCACAGTTTGAGTCCTAAGATTATATATTCTATAACCTTTTGACGTTATGGAGTATCCTAGAAAAATACCTTTATCAGATTTTGGGTCAATTTTTCCTAAATTCTCTTTATTATTTAGAATGTAGCAATAACATCCAAATATATGAAAATAGAAAATATTTGGTTTTCTCTTTTTCCATTACTTGTATGGAGTTTTGTTTAAATTTTTTCTAATGGATGCATGATTAGAAACATAGCAAGCAGTGTTGATGGCTTCGGCCCAAAAGTATTTCTCAATGTTGGCTTCATTTAAAATAGTTATAGTCATTTCTTGTAAAGTTCTATTTTTCCTTTCAACAACTCCATTTTGTTGGGGAGTTCTTGGCCAAGAAAAATTGTGAGAAATACCATCATTTTCTTCAAAAATATTTTTAAAGGATTCATTTTCAAATTCACCTCCATGATCACTTCTCACTGAGACAATTTTTAATCCTTTTTCGTTTTGAATCTTTTTGCAAAAATGGTGGAATGCCTCAAAAGCTTCATTTATATGTTTTAAAAATAAAATCCATGTAAAACAAGAGAAATCATCTACAATCACAAAACCATATCTTTTTCCACTAAGACTTGGAGTTTTGATAGGACCAAAGAGGTCAATGTGAATAAGTTTAAGAGAATGATTTGTTGAAACAATATTTTTAGAGTGAAAACTACTTTTAACTTGTTTTCCTTTGACACAAGCTTCACATACATGTTATAGATTTAGAAGAAAATAATGAAAATAACTTTTATTTGAATTACTTTTGATTATTTTAAAGAAATTACATTGAGTTGAATTTTTGTTGATTTATAAAATAATAATAATTTTATACCCCTGATTTTATTTAATGTTTAAAATAACTAAAAAATCACACCATATTTTATTACGTCTTATTTTCAAGAAAAAACATATTTGTAGTTCACATGGTTTAGAATGGCCTCGTATAAATATTGAATCCTGAGGAAGTTTTTCTTGTTACATGAATTAACCTAACAAAATGGTATGCATCATATAGATTGGTATGTGTAAAGTGCATCATGTAGATTGGTATGTGTAAAGTGCATCATGTAGATTGATCTGTCTATAGAGATTAAAATTTATTTTATTCATTTTTTTAATTATAAAATTGTATTTTTTTTATTAGGGATCCAATTTTTAAGATTAAAACGGACCTCTAAAATCGTTAAAATTAATGGTGTATTTTGTTTCAGACCAATTATATGGCTTGATAGAACCTTGAGATGAATCTATAAGTCTATTCAGTATTTGATGTGAGATGAAGTTGTTATTTTGTAGATTTATCAATTAGTGTAATTCATTATCATAACCAAATATGTCTTATGATTTGTGTCGTGTGCACTACTTTAGTATATATAAGTATATGATTTTTTTTTTTGTAAGTATTGAGAAAATAAATTAGAACTATTTTAGATGTGTTAATTAAATAAAAAATTTTCTATTTATCTATATAT
>JBBPBR010000004.1:48311096-48331711 GCA_037974775.1 Cicer pinnatifidum
ATATCAAATATTATATTTTTATATTTTTCTAAAAATAATAGTATTTTAGTATACACATTTTAAAGTCTAAGATTTTAGACGATTCTACATGCATATATGCATTTGTAATTAATTTGATTTATCCTTGTATGTTGACTAATGTTAAGTGTGTACATAATTATATTTATTTATTTTTAAATATATCTTATTTTAATTAATTATTTTATAAAAGATTATTTTGAGACATTAGTAATATTGATATTGATTTTCTCTATTTTTGTGTAGTTGTTACGATATGATGATTTTATAAATATTTTATTTTGATATAGTAATTATTATAAATTGTTGATGTTATATTTATTTATTTGATCATTTCAACTATTCTATAAAGATGATGTATTTTATGTGATTAATTTGAAAAATATTATAGTAATAACTATAGCTATTATTGTGATCATCACAGTTTTGATTAAAATTAGATTTATCTATGTTAAGGAAATATAATATTATGTTATAATGAGTGTTTTGGAGAAAACGTTTCTAGCGTAGATAAATAAAATAAATTATTTATTAATGACTTTTAGAAATACTAGAAAATGAATTTTGGATCAGACAACTGTTTACATCTTTATTTTCTACTTCTGCATATTAATTTGCGCTATTACTAGTTGGACTTTTATTCCCTGCATCTATTGTGAGGATAATTCTATCCTGCACCCCCATATCTAAACTTGCCACCCCTCAAGACACATGGAAATACAATTTTACCCTTTTAACCATTTATCATAAGTTTCAAAATTGATAGTTTCGGAAGTTTCAAATTTTGAAACATTCGGAATTTTAAAATTTTCGAAATAAGGATTACATTATTAAAATTTGGAAAGTTTCGAAAGTTTCCATATTTGGAAATTTTCAAAATAAGGGTTACGTTTCGAAAATTTGGAATCTTTAAAAAGTTTCCAAATCTGGAAAATTTCGAAAGTTTTGAATTGTTTGAAAGTTTCATAAATTTTGGAATTTTCTATTTCGAAAGTTTTGAATTGTTCTAAAGTTTCGAAAAATTTAGAAATTGACATGTCCAAACATTCAAATATTCTAGAATGAGCGGTGAAAAAATGAAAAATTTAAAAGGTTGAAGGGAAAAATTGTATTTTTCACGTTGGTTAGGGGTGACAGGTTTAAATGTGGAGGTGCAGAGTAGAATGCGCTACTGCGAGTTGCTTATTACACTCCTATTTATGCCTCAAACTTTACTACCCTGTGTTGGGTCTTACAATTTTACTTTTTTCCTATACATCTGCTATCTGCAACCCCTGCTTCTGCAGTTAAAAAAATAAAAATCGAAAATCAGATTAATGGCAACCAAATTGCAGCAGATCTTTTTTCTCTCAAATTCACTCTCAACAATTATTTGTCATTTAAATCTATCTCAACCACTGTCCCACACAAAATCGGTCACTGAATCTATTTTTGGTTTTAATTTTATCGATCATGACTCATTTTTATCAGAACTTATAACTTAAAAGATAACATTTTTGAAACTTTTAACTCAATTTTATCAATCATGGCTTCAATTTTAATTTGCCACGTTATAGTTTTTTAAAGGAACTTATAAAAAATAACATTTTCGTAAGTGGATTATAACTTAAAAGTTAAGGTGGCTAATGAGATAAATTTAATGACTAAATCAAAAATAAATAAATAAAACCTAAAGACATAAAAGAGTAATGGTTATTGAAGTAGGTAAAGAGTAATTCTTTTTATCGTGTCAATAACTATTTTTTATTGACAACGTTTGGTAATTATATTTTCCAAAAGGCTAGAATTATGTTTATTATTAAAGAAATTATCAAGCAACCTCATAGTTGTCAAAGTTTAAACACTTTAACTACTTCAATAACCCTTCAATGGCTCAATATTCTCGAAAGCCAATTAAATAATATATTATTTCATAAATCTACTTTTGATTTTCATACCTATTTATGTTGCCGAATATATTCATATGTTTCACAACAATTAAATTCTTAGAAATTGTAGCAATGATGAAAATCAAAGCTTTTAATTTGTGTTTCCTTTGTGCATTGTTTCTTTTATCTGTTGTGGCAACGGAGACATTAAAAGAAGGTAAACAATATACAAAAGAGTCAAAGAAAAATGTTTTGGTCGATAAGCTTGATGGTGGGCAAAAACCCATAGATATAGAATCTTTTGATCAAAATGAAAGGGAAGCAAAGCAAAAGGAAATAGATTTGGCAAAGGAAGCAAAGAAGAAGGAAAAAGCTTTGGCAAAGGAAGCAAAGCAGAAGGAAATAGATTTGGCAAAGAAAGCAAAAGCAAAGGCAAGGAAAATAGCTTCTAAAAGGAAGCGGAAGGAAAAGGAAGCAATGCGATTATTTAGGGCATGGCATAGAGTTGATACATGGCGAAGAGCTTTTGAAAAGACAATGAGGGCAAAGGCAAAGGCAAAAAGAGAAGAAAATCTCAACAACGGAAGTAAAACAAGGGAAGAAAAAGAAAATGAAAGAAAAAAATAAAAGGAAAGGGTATGGGTCAGGAGAAGGACAAGGCATACATAATTGTTTGTGTAAATTTATGTACGTGATATTTTTATTTTGATTTTTATAACAGATTCGTTTCTTTAATCTCATTTAGTTCCTTTATTTATAATTCATGGACAACTAATTAGTTATTTTTTATCAACAAATGTCAAGATGAAAATCCATCTTGAATCATTATTAATAATTTTAATTTTTTACAATAGTATTTGTGACACCCTAAACCCAAATTCAAATAAAAGTAAAATGTATTAGTTTTTAAAGAGATTCACAGCGGTAATAGAGTATAATTTTTTTTTTTTAAACTATAAGGTTCAAGATGTAACATTCACACTTACACAAAATGCTTGCATAAAAATTTTCAATAAAAAAAATCCTTTAATATTGAATATAGTTGAGGTTTATTAAATAAATATTTCTCTTATAGAAACAAGTTCTAAACTCAGAGAAAATTAATTTCTACCTTCAATCATATTTACAAAATTCGAAATTAGTTCAAAACTCAACAAAATACAAATATTTCAACCACCTAGTATCACCTATTCAGAGCGTGGATCACCAATCGATAACCTGAAATAACTGCGCTCTCGCAAGCGCCAAACACAAGCAACGAGGGGTGAGTTTCGAAATCATGTAACAATATAAGATAAACGAGGAGAACACGCAAGTAATCAAACAACACAAGTAAAGAGAAACATTCGAGAACATAATATCAAAGGTTAATCTAATTCAATCACCATCAAACAGTTACAAGGATGAAATGTTATGTATGTCCTATACTCTATACTTCTTCATCATTTGGTACCATTCTACTCTGAAGTACTTGGTTAGGAGGCCTGATACTATGCCACTAGAAGAGTGGACGGACAATTCATGAATGGTTAAGTCCTCATAGATCCCCTCAACTCAACCCGAGACACATATACGCGACGGTCGGGGTACTCTTGTGTTGCACGGTAGCTCCCAGCCTTAGGGAATAACCCACTAATCCACTTAGGAATTCCCCACTATCAGGCTCATTCAGTTGTACTTCCCTGAATCACTAGGTCTGTCAGACCCTCCCTATATGATGACAAAATAATCCTAACTCCAAAATCTACAACACATATCTCATACTTACTCAATCATCATAACTCAATAAGTTTCAGTTTGACTTCACAATATTCATCATTATATATACATATCATTCAATCACAATAAAATCTCAATATTTGGCTTACACTACTCATAATACACAGTCCAGTCTCATCAATCACATGATAAGGAATCAAATAGGTGGCACATTCAAGTAACATCACAATTTCAATCAAGTAAAAAAAACACTCAAGTACATATCATTCATACGATAAGAATCAGCATACAATTTCATAAAATCAGATAGCATGCAATCTTGATATAAATAGATTCACGACAATTCTATGGTTGCTAAATTATATTTTAGTTCTCACTATTACCATTCATATATTATTAATTGATTATTATTACTCAATAGGGCTCGACCGGACGTAGTATGCCCCGGATGAAAATCTGAGAATTTTGGTATTCCCGTTCATCCCATGTTATTTTATACTCATAAAGTCGAACCTCATCTCACCCCTTACATCGATTAAAGATCTTACCGAAAATAAAAATATGATATGTTAACGTGTCGTGTCTTCGTCATCTGTCGTCTCTAATAATCCGCTAAAGAAAGAAAACAATACGACAACCAAATACGTATTAATTACTTGCTACAATAGGTAAATAAATTGTTTACTATTTACAACACCATCCAAATATATATTTATTACCATATATACTTTGGGTTATATCAATATAAACAATATCTTAAAAATGATAATTATGTACTGCTAAATAGATATGGTGTATTTATAATTTTGATATTACAGTAGTGCACAATATATCCTACGTATTTAAAATCAAATACTCTTTATTATTAACATGTAAAATTGTAAATTGTAGGTGTATGTATATATACCATAAATATAGTATATACTATCTTTAACTTCAAACAAAAAATGTACCTCGATTATGCTTTTCACTTATAAGATAGAAAATATATTTGCAATTTTTATATAAAGGTGAATTTAAACACTTAAAATTGTCTAACAAAAATTATATTATATAAGATTTTAATATCAATAGATTTAGATATTCAATTGAATTTATCAAATTAATTTTATTATAACGTAACATTTTGCTACTTGTAAAATCACAAGGAACAATTATGCTATTTTAGAGATAAGGTTTACAGATTTCGTTCAGAACACATTACTCTTATGGTCAGAATTTCGACTTATAATCAATTGATATTCAAACAAAATGTATAAAAAAATTATTATTTTAATTTTAATCATGATTGTGAAAAATCAACTAAACCATGACAATGGAATAAATTATATACCAGAAAACAAAACCGAATAACAATGGCATAGATAATAGGTGTTTGGAATTAATTTAGGAATGACAAGCAACTTACCGGAACAATGAAAAGTCTTGTAGAAAGCTTTACATATCTATTAGTCTCACCGTGTGCAAAATCAGCTTAGGTTTTATTATTATTATTATTATTATTATTATTATTATTATTATTATTATTATTATTATTATTATTATTATTATTAACATTCCCAAACCAACTCAATTAGTGCTAAAGTTAGCCGCAACACCCATTTACTTCTTCTTTTGTTCTATATAAATATAAATATATATATATATATATTTAAAACAAATTCAATATTATATATCAATATTAATAATTTAAATAAATCACTAAGGCAAACACATAAGACAACCCCATAGAAATTATTACACCACACTAATAGTAATAGTTTATCATAATATTAATAAAATATTTTAATAAGAAATTAAAGACGTTATATAATTATTAAATTATTTTAATACGAATTCTGGGACGTTACAGTTTTTATTAAAAATAATGCAATTCATGATCATCTTCTTTCAATAAATATTAAATTTATAATACCCATTAGACAAACAACTTTTTAAAACTGAATCTAAGAAATGAGAATTCAAATTTATGATCATAAATGAACAAAGAGTAGAAATTTGTCAAAACAAATATTCCATCGCACAAAATAAAATTATTCCCTCAAGAACTAAACCATTTAAATTTATGAAGGTCAAAGATTATACCATTTGAATTTGTCCAAAAAAAAAACATTTGAATTTGCAAATAAAATAACGTTATTCAACCAAATAAACGAAAAAAAGGATTAAGGACCGAAGGGTCCCCTAAACTTTTATAAAATATTTCGATGTTAGTATGTTATTACAATTTTTTATTTCTATACTATATCTCAATGTTAGTATGTTATTATGTGGAATGTGTTCAATTTAAGATTCTTGGTGCGATGGAAGCATTAGGTGTTGATTGTCAAGATTAACTTGTGGGTCCATGTGAGGGAAATAAAGTCTAGTCTTATGAACTTTGAAGGTTAATTTTTAAAAGCGTCTTCTTTTGGGGATCAATGTAAGACCCATAATTTATAAGTGTATTTTATATATTTTGGTGTATTTTCGGTATTGAACTCAGAGGCTTTTTAGTCAAAGTTATCAATATTTTGGAGTTTATATGACCAAGAAGATATTTTGATGCCTGATTAGAATTACTCGTCGATATATAAATTAAATTAACTGCGGTGAATCTTTTGCGAAGAATTTAATGCGTTATGGGTGAAATGGTAATTTAACAAATATCTAGATATTTTTAGATATTTGTTAAAAGTAAATAATATATATATTAAAATATATGTTTGTGTGGGGGGAAAAAGAAAGGAATTAGAAAGAATAGAAAGAGAAAGAAAAGAAAGAAAGAGGAAAGAAAGAAAAAGAAAGGAAAAGCCAAAGAAAGGAAAAACTCCATCTTCTCCTCTGCCTCGCGAAAACCAATTTTCTTCCTTCCTCCATTGTTGCTCGTTTTTGCTTTAGTTTCTTTCCTTTGAGTTCGAAATTGAGAGTGGGTGATAGGACAAAGATTTCTCAACTTCATACTTCCTCTTTGATCCGAAAACGAAGAAAAACGGTATTAGGGATTTAAACACAAACCTCTCCGTTTCATCTAGATCAAAGCGTCGTTTCAAGAAGTGATAGAAGGGAAGGTTGTTCACCTCCGTGCTACAGTGCTAGTGGACCAATTTTGGAAGCGGCGTTGCGAGCGGAAAATTTACCGGATTTACTCACAGTGCCGTAATCGCACGTTAGAGCTAACGTTAAGGTAAGGGCTCCTTCCAAACTTTTAGTTTGCATTTAGGGCCTTATCTGTGGTTGTGTGGAAAAGAATTTTGTTAGGGTTGGAGTATTGATTTGGGGAAAATGAATCTAAGGTTTTATAGGTAAAATCTTAGAGTAGGTTTTGGTTATATTGATGAATGTTTCATGGAAAATGAATTTACCTCATGTATGTGTGATTTTGAATAAATGAAATTATTGTGTTGATTTGTATTCAACGTACTTGGCGTGTTCTTACTTGATGGTTGTTGATTGATGTGATTTGGTGTGAATCGTTGGTTGATTTGAATTGAATTTGATAACATGTTTGAGATGTGTTTTGTGTGGTTTGTGTGGAAAAATGATTTTTGTGTGAGTTATGGATTGAATGTGAAAGTACGTTTGAGTTTGTTTGGTGTGGAATTTGAAAACCATTAAGTTAAACGAGTATTAAGAATGGGGAATCTCTTAATTTCTTGTTTACTTAATGTGAGTTTGTGAAAATCGTTTAAGGTAAATGAGTATTAAGAATGGGGAATCTCTTAATGACTTATTTACTTAATGTTGTCGTGAAAACCATTAGAGTTAAACGAGTATTAAGAATGGGGAATCTCTTAATGTCTCGTCTACCTAATGTGTGTTTTGGAAAATCGTTTAAGTTAAATAAGAATTAAGAATAGGGAATCTCTTAAGGTCTTATTTACTTGAAGTTTGTTTTGAAAATCGTTTAAGTTAACTAGGCGTTAAGAATGGGGAATCTCTTAAGGTCTCGGTTACTTAACGTTTGTTTTGGAAAAATCGTTTAAGTTGAATGAGAATTAAGAATGGGGAATCTCTTAATGTCTTGTTTGCTTAAATGTTGTTTTTGAAAATCGTTTCATTAAATGAGCATTAAGAATGGGGAATCTCTTAATGTGTTGTTTACTGAATGTTTTGTTGTGGAAATCGTTTAAGTCAAAAGTATATTAAGAATGGGGAATCTCTTAATATGTCTGTTTGCTTAACGTTTGGCGTGAAAATCGTTA
Source organism: Cicer pinnatifidum (assembly GCA_037974775.1). NCBI lineage: Eukaryota > Viridiplantae > Streptophyta > Magnoliopsida > Fabales > Fabaceae > Cicer > Cicer pinnatifidum. The sequence goes on from JBBPBR010000004.1 coordinate 48,318,886, forward strand.
AGTTAAATGAGTATTAAAAATGGGGAATCTTTTAATAGCTGCATTTACTTAACGATTGTTGTGAATGGAGTTAGTGTATGCTCATGCATTTCATTTGGTAAATTGTGCTGAACCCGTGATAGGTGGCACCTCGGTAAACTGTATTGACCCGTGATAGGTGGTACATTTACGATTTACTTTTTTGTAAGTTGTGCTGACCCGTGATAGGTGGCACCTCGGTAAGTTATACTTTGGCCTGTGATAGGCGGTACCCTTACGACTTATGCTTTTTCTTTTAGTAAATCGTGTTGACCCGTGATAGGTGGCACCTCGGTAAACTGTACTGACCCGTGATAGGTGGTACGTTTATGATTTACGCTTTTTAGTAAATCGTGCTGACCCGTGATAGGTGGCACCTCGGTAATTGGTACTTTGGCCTGCGATAGGCGGTACAATTATGATTTACGGCCCTTCGAGGAGGGTTTTGGTTTGGAATTCCGAGTCCATGCATTTTGGCATATACGCATTGCATTAGGGTGCTTGGCACACGAGTCGTGTTTGATGCAAATTATGATTGTGTTGAATTTTGCTAAGTGTTATGCTTTGAACTTATGTGTAAGTGTGTTTGATGCAAATTATGATTGCGTTGGTTTTTGCTAAGTGTTATGGTTTGAAACTATGTGTGGGTATGTTTGATTCAAATTGTGATTGTGTTGATTGCACTAAGAGTTATGTTTTGGAATTGTGTGATAGTATGTTAGATTGTAAAACATTTTCGAAACTCATAATGTCGTAGTGATGATATGGGTATTGCTAAGTGTTAAGGTTTGAGTGGTGTTTGAATATGATTGAGTTGGTTTATGTATTTTTGAAAGAATATACAGGGAAATCGATTTACCCAATCGATTTGATGAGTTACAGGAGCTCTGTTTTGCACGAAATCGATTTACCCAATCGATTTTGTAAGTTATATTTCAAAATCATTTAAGAAATCGATTTGGTAAATCGATTGGATTCAATTGGATTCAAGTCAGGGGCTTTGTCTTCCAAAAATCGATTTGTCCAATCGATTGGATTCATTACAGGGGTTCTGTCTTATCTGTCAATCGATTTACCTAATCGATTGAGTCAATCGATTTACCCAATCGATTGATTTAAGCCTAGAGTTCAATTTTCACTAAAAACTTTCAGGAAATGGATTTCCCCAATCGATTGGCTCAGTAGAAATTCTTATTTTGAGTTAGATAACAGATTGCTCAATTGATTTATCAATGTCTTGGTTAGTTATGTATTACTTGAGGGATTGAGAACTTTATTTTGATTTCATTTTTAATTGGCAAGCATTATATGAACTTTTAGCATATGGAAAATCCTTCTAAGATGCATGATAAGTTGAGAAGGTTACTTGTGCATTTAAAAGCTTAAATGTTATGTGTTAATTGTTAATTTCGGTTGGTGACCCTTTACAACTATTGTGGAAATCTGGGTTTTGCCCTCAGATGAGAGTCAGGATGATCCTACCGGTTCGTACCCTCCGGATGGGAATGTGGATGGGAGTGCTTGATTTGGAGCTACATTAGGATAATTTCACGGGGCGCGTGGAGATTACTCAAGGCATATAGTTTTTGTTATGTATAGAATGATCAGACTAGGCTATCACCCATGACACTTATGTCTTTCTTTTGGGCTACTTTTATGTTAAGTTGGAAGGATGTACATGTACTATTGTTGACATCAGGATATGCTTTGGATTTATATTTTGAAAAACTTTTCCGCTGTTTGTAAATTATTATGACTAAATTATGTATCCAAAGGCTTCTCCTTATGTACTTACTCTGTTTTATTTAAGTTCTTTTGAAAAAAAAGAAAAATACACCCTCGCTCTGAAAAACGGGGTGTTACAATCAATGTGAATGATTATTGGTTGTAGAGACGATAAAAGTATTTTAACACTCCAAATTTTATAATAAATTATTTTATGAATGAAATATAATTTTAAATAATTAAACTGATGTTAAAATTATTTTATAATATATGTTAATTAAATTTAGGATTAATTTTCTTTATATGATGTTTTAATCTTGTACATGTTAGACTAAATGAGTGATATAAATATCAAATATTATATTTTTATATTTTTATATTTTATGTATTTTTCTAAAAATAATAGTATTTTAGTGTACACATTTTAAAGTATAAGATTTTAGGTGATTATATTTAATTATTTTTTGTATGCTGACTAATATTAAGTGTACACACAATTATATTTAATTATTTTTAAATTTATCTTATTTTATTTAATTATTTTACAAATAATTATCTTGAGATTTTAGTAATATTGATATTGATTTTCTTTATTTCTACATAGTTGTTACGGTATGATGATTTTTTACATATTCATTTTGATTTAGTAATTAATATAAATTGTTGATGTTATATTTATTTATTTTATCATTTTGACTAATCTATAAAGATGATGTATTTTTATGTTATTATTTTGAAAAAATATTATAGTAATAATTATAGTTACTATTTTGAGTATGAGTGTTTTGACTAAAATTAGATTTATCTATATTAAAGAAAAATAATATTATGTTAGAAAGAGTGTCTTGGAGAAAAAGTTTCGAGCGTAGATAAATAAAATAAATTATTTATTAAAGATTTTTAAAAATACTAGAAAATGAATTTTGGACCAGACGACTGTTTACACCCTTATTTTTTTTTTACTTTTGTTTATTAATTTGAGCTATTATTGGTTGGTTTTTTATTTCCTACACCATCTGCCTCAGACTTTACTATCCTGTGTTAGGACATATAGTTTTACTCTTGTACCTCTACATTTTCTATCTACACCACTCATATTGCAATTAAAAATATATAAATTGAAAATCAGACTAATGGCAGCGAAATAATTTTTCTCTCAATTTCGTTCCCTCCAATTATTTGTTGTTCGACTCGATCACAATCTTTGTCCACACAAAATTGGCCACCAAATCAATTTTTGGTGTCAATTTTATCAATCATGGCTCCGTTTCATAAAAACAAATGTGTTTCTTTCGTTGGGCGAGCTATTTTTGGCCAATTCTCATCACCACGTTTGTCGTCTCAAAAAAATGGTATCATTTTTGGATTTCTCTCGTCGAAACTTTCAAGAAGAAGTACTCATTTGCATTTTTCGTTGAAGTTGAAGTCGGACCCTTATGGCGCTCCGACGAGTCGGTGATACTTTTTTTTACAGTTTTTCTCATCGTTTTGACTCCACTTTGACTCCCTAAAATTATTTATAATTATTTAACAACTATTTTTATGATCTGCATAATTTTTCAATCGTGTCTCCACGATTTTGTAAACTCGCTGTTTATTCGGATTCACTCGTTGTATCTTGTCGGTCTATAGTTGCAGTCTAAAGTTCTAGTTTTCCTTTCAACAACTCCATTTTGTTGGGGAGTTCTTGGTCAAGAAAAATTGTGAGAAATACCATTTTCTTCAAAAAGATTTTTAAATGATTCATTTTCAAATTCACTTCCATTGTCACTTCTCATTGAGATAATTTTTAATCCTTTTTCATTTTGAATCTTTTTGCAAAAATGGTGGAATGCCTCAAAAGCTTCATTTTTATGTTTTAAAAATAAAACCCATGTAAAATGAGAGAAATCATCTACAATCACAAAACCATATATTTTTCCACTAAGACTTGGAGTTTTGATAGGACCAAAGAGGTCAACGTGAATAAGTTTAATAGGATGACTTTTTGAAACAATGTTTTTAGAGTGAAAACTACTTTTAAATTGTTTTCCTTTGACACAAGCTTCACATACTTTGTCTTTCTCAAAATTAATTTTTGAAAGACCTTTAACTAATTCTAATTTTTAAAGTTTAGAAATAGTGTTTAAGCTTGTGTGACCAGCTTGTTTGTGCCAAATCCATTTATCTTTATCAATGGACACAAAATACGATTCAATAGGTAAATCATCCAGATAAAGTTCATATAAATTCTTTTTTCTGAAATCGGAAAAGAAAACTCTATCCGAGGATGAGTGTTTAACCTCACATAGAGTAGGCTTAAAAATGATTTCAAATCCACTATCACATAATTGACTAATGCTTAGCAAGTTATGTTTTAAGCCATCCACATACTAAACATTTTCAATTTTCGTAGAATTATTCTTACCAATAATAATTGTTCCTTTTATTTGAGCTTTATAATTATTACCAAATGTGACCGATCCTCAACCTTTATTTCCAGTGAGATAAAGTAGTGCTTATCCCCTGTCATATTCCTTGAGCAACCACTGTCCAAGTACCAAGGCCTTCTTTTGTTGATCAGATGATGAACATGTGTTAGAGTTTAAAAGAAACTTAGGTACCCATATAGCATTGGGTCCTTGATGCTTAGTTTTTCCTCTTTTGAGGATTTTCCTTTTGTGATAACAAATAGAATCATGGTGTCCATGTTTACTACAGGATGAACAAGCTTTCTTTATATTATTGGGTTTCTTCTTAGCATGACAAATTTTGATAGTATGCCCAAATTTTTTGCAAAAAGTGCATTTTGGCCTATCCTCTTGTTTTTTAGCCAAGAAAAAATTTTCATACAATTTTTGTTTTTGAGAATTTTTAAAACCAATACCAGCCTTGTCAAATATTCCAGATTGAGATCCCATTATCTTTTAAAATGTTTCAGTAGATTTGACAAAGTTGGAAATGTCATTTATAGATCTTTAACCTCTATTTTCAAAATTTCCTTTTGTGTCCTCTTCAGGAGGATGACTTTTGACTTTCTTTTTATTTAAAAATTTTTGCTGCTCAAATAATTTCTCGTGAGATAGCTGCAAATCTAGAATGACTTTTTTTTTCATAAAGTTGATTTTTGAGAAAAACCACATTTATGAGATAAAGTGTTTGAATCATTTAAAAGATTCTCAAATTCAATTTCTAACTTTTCACAAGTAGTACAAAGTTCTGAAATGCTTACCTCTTCAGTTTCTGATTTTGCCATGAGGCATAGGTTGGCCTCTTCTTCCTTTTCTTGCTCAGAGGATAGCTCGTCGTTGTCATCCCAAGTAATCATCATGGATTTGTTTTTGTAAGGAAATCTTTTTCAGTTCCTTTTGTTGAGAGGACACTCAGTTTTGTAGTGTCCCATCTTGCTGCATCCAAAATAAGTGATCTTACTTTTGTCAGTTTTTTCTTTTAGATGAGGAGATCCTCTATTCTGTCCTCTTCTGTTTATCATCCTCTGAATTCTTCTGGAAATCAGAGCGAGTTCATCCTCATCCTCAGACGCTGAGTTTTCCATTTTTATGACATCTTCATTCTTCTTCGAGGATGAACTTTCTATTTGGCTGGTTTTTAGAGCAAATATTAGAAAAACTACGTTTGGCATTTCTCTCAACCTTTTACAAAATCATTTCTCTCAACCTTTTAAAAAAGAATGACAACTCAAATTAAACTTTTTATTTTTACCTTTGCAATAATGTGCATTTTTTCTGTGGTGGTTACAGGTAAGAACTAGTTCCAACACTCATCTTTGTTAAATATTCAATTAACTTACAATTGAAGAATATAGAAATAAGAATGAAAAATTAATTTTTTTGGGAAGCACAATTCTCTAATAAATTAATGCTAAAAAAATGTGAATAATATTAAATAATATTTGTATTGTAACAGGAGTAGCCGAGGTGGATGAATATGGGAGAATACACTGCTCTCCTATGGATACATGTCCAGAAAAATCGGATGTTTGTTTGAAAGCTTGTAAAGCAAAGGGCTTCCGTTCTGGTGGTTGTTTATCAGCTGGCAAACAATGTTGTTGCGTCGAGACATAGGAGACAAATATTATTATTGTATTTTTTTTCAATATGTTTAGTATATCTACAAACACTTATTTTAAATTTTCATAAGAATAGAAAAATATGATTATTGTCTCTTTTTAAAATAATCCGTAGCTACTATTTCGGCACTATTTACCTATATTTGAATAATAAAATAAAAATAAAAATAAAAATAAATTCTTCAAGTTTCATTCTTTCGTAAGTTTGAAATCTCTGAAATTAAAATGTAAGACAAAATTCAAACATTTCAAATATTCGAAACTGTTTTTTACCATATTTTCGAAAGTTTCTAAGATAATGAAACTTTCGAAGTATATTTTTCCCATAAATAATGAAACTTTCGAAAGTTTCGTTGAACAAGAAAGTTTCGAAATACAGAAACTTTCAAAATGTTCGAAGAATATGAAGGTTTCAAAATGCAAAACTTTACAAAACTTTCGAAATTTGTTCAGTTTCAAAAATTTGATATTCATGGAAAGTTTCAAAATGTTTTTTTATTAGTAATAAATAGTAATAAATTGATAGTAATAAATAATAATAAATTTATAATAATAAATTTATAGTAATACATAGTAATACATTTATAGTAATAAGTTTAATATCTAATTTCGGAAGTTTCAGTAAATTTAAAAACAAAGTTGAAAGTTTTGAAAGTTTCAAATTTCTGAAACTTTCGAAATGGAATTACTTCGAAGGTTTGAAATTTTTTTGTCACGATTCGAAATTTAAATGTCGTGACTGGTGCACAAGCTCGTAATTTCGACAGAATATCCTCTGTAAATTCAACATTTTCAAATTTATAAAATCTCTGTTTAATTCTCAATTTAATCACAATTCAAAGAACATAATCTAATCGTTTAATACACTTTCCAAAAAAAAAATTCTAGCCTCCAAAATAGTTGCAATTTACATAGACTCAACAGACGTTAAAAAAAATGGTCCTCGATCAAAGAGGCCTACCAAAAAGAAATATGTTGAGACTTGAATCAAATAACAGGTTTTTACTCAACTGCCTACGAATCTGAAAAAAAAATAAGCAACATAAAGGGGTAAATCACAAAGCCTTAGTGAGGAGACAACAACCACCATCAAATAGAAGGGAAACACAAAAAGGCACGATTAACTGCTTTACAATTGGGTGGCAATTATGTTAAACGATATTACTTAAAAATAAAAAAATAAAAATTAAATTTAAATATATACACATATATAGTCATTAAACTTATAATTTAACCGCTTGATAGAAATATTAAAAATCCAGTGAATAACGAAACGAACTCAAAAATGACCAACCTTAAAATAATCATAAAAATCAAACAAATAACAATACACAATTTTTTTAGAATCAAGAGGCGGCTTTATCTCATTGATAGCCTGGTGGCCTTTCCCTTAGGGGCGGCTCCATCTAACGGATGGCCCTCTCCTCTCAATCCCGCAACGCATCATCACGTATCAATTAGGGAGCTTACATCTCGTTGATAGCACTCTCCTCCTACGGATGACCTTTCTCATAGGGGCGGCTCCATCTAACGGGTAACTCTCTCTAATCAACACGAGGTAATTAGGTGCACCTAACCCAGTTAACGATTTAATAATTATAACACCGATTTACGGATGACCTTTCTCATAGGGGCGGCTCCATCTAACGGGTAACTCTCTCTAATCAACACGAGGTAATTAGGTGCACCTAACCCAGTTAACGATTTAATAATTATAACACCGATTTCTCACAACACGCATTTAAAAATCATTTCATCGTAATTCATGGAAAATATATTCAATCGCATAACAAATCAATATTTAAATACTTTAACTCATACGTAAATTCAACTTATAAGCTAACTCTAGGAAACCATTAACATCATTTAAATATAGTGTAACACCCCGGCCATCCAGCGCCTCCTCAAAGATCCAACTACCAATTGAGATGTAACACCCCAATTTCTCATTATCTTGTTTTAAATAGTATAATGATACGATACTATTTTTTTATATGAGTGTTAATATGTGTTCTAATTTCTTTAGGTGTATTTGTGTGTTTGCTTTAGTAATTCATTTAAATTATTAATATTAACCATATTTAACTTTAAAAAAATAAATAAAATAAAATAAATAGATATGTATATAGATATAAATAAAATAATAACAGGAGTTAGCTCTAATAATAATAATAATAATAATAATAATAATAATAATAATAATAATAATAATAATAATAATAATAATAATAATAATAATAATAATAATAATAATAATAATAATAATAATAATAATAATAATAATAATAATAATAATAATAATAATAATAATAATAATAATAATAATAATAATAATAATAATAACCTAGGCTATTATGTAGTATATATAAATATATATATATATATATATATATATATATATATATAGCCTTCCAAACAAACAAGCCGCATCCCAATCAAAGAGTATCGCATAGGAGCGACATTCCAATTTCAGCAAAATTAGGATTTGCAATTTCATTAGCCACATTCCAAATTCAATCACAACCGCATTCCAAATTCACTTCCAATTTCATCAGATTCTTATTTGGATCCAATTCCAATTCCAATTTCAAGCTCCAATCACAATTCCAATTTCAAATCCCAATTCCAATTTCAATACCAAATCATATAAGGTATGTTTCACTAATTCCATCAATTAGCTTTAATAATAATACATGTTTTGTTAGTACAATAGGATAAGTAATACATATATATATATATATATATATATATATATATGAAAGTTAAGAAATTGAAAACCACAAATCCAGAAAAAATTTGTATAGCCATGATTTGAGTCGTTACTTTGGAATTTTAGAAGCCTTGCCTTGTTCTGTTAACAAACGGATTATGCTATATAAGAATTCTTGTTATACAAACTTCCAGAAAATAAGTTAGTAACTAAGCCATTATATGCAATTGATTTCTAAAGGAAATTGTTGGAGGATAACTCACTGAAGTAAGTAATTAGTTCCGATAAGACAGCATACGATTCATACAAATTGCCGTGAAATCAAAATAAGGCAGAGAGACAAATTGATTTTTTTCACCTAAATGGTTTAATCTATTTGATTATGTTATAAAATTAAGTATAGTAAATAATAAGTAATAATTAATTATTATTATTTGCGTTCATGTGATATATATATATATATATATATATATATATATATATATATATATATATATATATATATATTTATAAAACCAAACTATATATATATATATATATATATATATATATTATATAGACATAATATTAAGTTCTTTCTATCATACTTTGTTAAATAAAATTTGAATATAGTAATATGTGTGTTTAACGGTATTAAATATATTTTTGAATTATATTACAATGCATTAATGTATTATTAGATAAAGTATCAATGTATTATTAATAAATTAATTAATTACCTATTGGAGCAAGTAACTAATTTGTAATTGGTTGCTGCGTTGATTTATTCTCGCTCGTGGACTGTCAGAGACGGTGGTTGGCGAAGACGTGACACATTAAATCAGCGGATCGGCTTCGTTGGGAAAAATCTTCAGCTAAGGTAAGGGGTGAGATGAGGTTCGATTTTATGAGTATAAAATAACATGAGATGAACGGGAATATTGAAATTCCCAGATGTTCATTCGGGGTTTACTACGTACGGTTGAGCCCTATTGAGTAATAATAATTAGTTAATAAAATGTGAATGGTAATAGTGAGGATTAAAATATAATTTAGCAACCAATATAATTGTCGTGAAATTATTTATATCAAGATTGTATGTCGTCTGATTTTATGAATATTATGTTGATTGTTACTATGTGAATGATATGTACTGGAGTATTCTTGCTACTTGAATGAAATTGTGATATCACTTGAATATGCCACTGTTTGACCTTTTATTTGTGATTGATATTGTGAGTAGTGCAAACTAGAATATTGGATTTAATTGTGATTGACTGATATATATACATAATGATGAATATTGTGAAGTCAAACTGAAATTTGTTGAGTTGTGATTTTGGAGTTAGAACTATTTTGTCATCATATAGGGAGGGTTTGACAAACCTAGTGATTCAGGGAAGTACAACTGAATGAGCCTGATCGTGGAGGGATACAGTCGAACTGTAAGGTAAGACTGATAGACCTTGGGGGTACCTCTAGTGGGGAATTTCTAAGTGGATTAGTGGGTTATTCCCTAAGGCTGGGAGCTACCGTGCAACACAAGAGTACCCCGACCGTCGCGTATATTTGTCTCGGGTTGAGTTGAGGGGATCTATGAGGACTTGGCCATTCATGAATTTTCCGTCCACTCTTGTAGTGGCATAGTATCAGGCCTCCTAACCAAGTACTTTTGAGTAGAATGGTACCAAATGATGAAGTGTAGAGTATAGGACATGCATAGCATTTCATCCTTGTGATTATCTTATTGTGAATGAATTTGATAAACCGTTGATATTATACACTTGACTGTTTTTGAGGTTGTGATAATTTGATTGCTTGCGTGTTCTCCTCGTGTATTTTATACTGTTACATAATTTCGATAATCACCCCCTCGTTGTTTGTGTTTGGCGTTTGCGATGGACGCAGACGAGTTGTAAGTTGCATGTGATGACTAGTACCATCGGAGAGGCAGAAGCCATCATGTCTTGGAGACCTTTACTATTATGCATTGTGTTGATGTTATTTTGAGTATTTTATTTTGGGAATTCCCGCTCTTATAGTGACATCGGGTTGGGACCACATTTACACTTAATTTAACACATAAGTATGTGTACTTCTAAAAAGATTTTGTTGTCGGATATTGTGATTTCAAGTTGTTAAGTTTGATGGAACCTTTGAATTTATTCGACGTGTTCGTGATTATGTGATACTTTTTACCTTAAAAAAATGTTTGAAAGTTTATATTTATTTATTTGTTTCGAAATAATTTCATTGTTTAGAAAATAAGAAGAAAAAAAATTTGGGGTTTAGGGTATCACAATTATAGTTGTGCATTTACCTCAATGAGTCTCAATAAACAACTCTCGAGAGATGAGTACCATTTTCCTTCTTTAGAACACAAACCCTAACCCAAAAATGTCAACCAAAAGAATTTGTAGGAGTTTGAGAAATTATTATATTTTAAATAAAAAATTGGCATGGGACGTGTCAATCTCCTCCCCTTATAAAAATTTGTCCTCGAATTTATTTAATAAATACCACTAACCTTGAGTTTCAACATAAATGTGGGTACATTGCATGAATGATTTCTTCGGTTTTCCAAGTAGTTTCTTCACCAGATGGACCACGCCAAATGACTTTTACTGAAACAATATCTTTTGAGCGTAAACGTCTCACTTGACGATCTAATATAGCTACCGGAAGCTCAACGTATGATAGACTTTCATCTAATTGTACGTCTTCATGAATAATAACATGAGAAGAATCATGAAATATTGCCGAATCATCGAAATATGAAAAACTGGATGAACTCCCGAGAGATCCGGAGGAAGTGCCAAACAATCTAGATGGATATTGTGTAATATTCTTATATGAATATTTGCAAATGAGGGTATGGAAAAGCCATCATTTGTCAAATATTTTTGAAGAAAAATATATTAAAGGAGATCGAACAAAACATATTTCTCCAAAATTGTTTTTACTCATGAACTATAGAAGAGTGGTGAGATAAACATTTAACAAATTTGCTCATGTGATAATCTTGAAGACATTTTCACAAACACACTTTCAAATAGAATATTCGATCAACTGGTACCAAAACTTGACTTTCGTTGTCTAAGAGATATTCGTATGGTTGAAGGAGAGAAATAAATGCACTATGTAATTCACAAAAGGATATTGTACTTTTTTTCCAGTAATGTTTTAATGAGACATATCATCAATGGACATTCAAGGGGGAATGTTATGAATATTGGACTAGGCCCATTAGTGAATGTTACTTTCTTGTGCCTATAACAGGCCTAATATAGTAACAAAAACAAGTGAATAAAAGAATATATTCAATCTCTTTTCTTCTCTTTTCTCTCTTTCATTTCTATTCTCCTATATTTTGTCGTTGTTTCGATTAGTTTACATCACACACATTGTATATCAGAAAATATATATATATATATATACTATATCTTTTTATATGAATGATCGCATGATTTTCATCTACAAAATAATGAGATTTTTGTTTAAGCAAGATTATATGTGATATATTTTGAATGGAAAAATGTCTTCTTTTTATGTAAAATTTTATTATTTTAAATTTTTGTTTTATATATATTACTAAATTATAATATAAAAATATATCATACCTCTAAAATAAAAAACAAATCATAAACAAAAATATAAATTGTATATCGAAGTAATATCTTATTCTAAGACAATTAAACAAAAAAAAGTCCGAGTGCCGAAAGAATTGGAAGGACATGTTGCTCCTGTCTTGAATCATAGAAACTTGCCAAGATATTTTTCTATTAAATAACTCGATATTATGTTACTTGTTCTTTGTGACGGGTGAAAAGCATCCCAAAATACATATTTATTTGCATTTGTGCATGTAAATGGGCTTTTTGGATCACATAAATAACCCATCTCAAATCTACCCGTTCCACAACACCCCACTGTTGCAACTTCAAAACCTGTTTAATCCAAAAACTACACGTAAATAATGTTGATATAAAACAACGCATATAATGATAAAATGTTCGTAATTTTATTTAATCAAAAAGAATAATGTTCATACTTATTTAAACTCAAAAATAATTGGAAGTTAATTAGGGAATAATTGTAAGTTGCCAAAAACTAATCACTGATAAAAGATATGATTAAGAACTTTTATCTATAAGTATAAAAATGGTGTATGGTAAAATGATTTTTTTTGTCTTATATTCGAATCTAAAACATCACAATTATCTGAATAAATTAGAGTAGAATTTACTTTTTAAAAAAAAAAAACAAAAAAAAAACTTAAACAAAATGAAAACATAGAAGTTATAGAAATAATTTTATAGTTTTGT
>JBBPBR010000004.1:48332199-48344302 GCA_037974775.1 Cicer pinnatifidum
ATAAATAAATAAAACGCCACTTATTTTTTGAAATTTTTTATATGCTAAAATGACATTTAATTTAAGACAAAAGAAATACTTTATTCAAAATAAAATTAATTTTTGTGTTTTTAGATTAAAATAAATAAATCATAACAACTTATTTCCTATGTAATTATATATAGTACTTCTAAAATACCACTCATTTAATTTAAGTTTTTATATTTCAAAATGATCCAATTTATAGTCATGGTCCATAGGGGATAATTTAAACAATAAATTTTATTTATTTATTAGGATTATAAATTAAATGTGATTAATTACTTTTTTTAATATGTACAATATAATCAACTTTTATTTATAATTCATCCTAGACGAGAGTATTATATTATGAGAGGCTTCAAACTCTTTCCCTTTTTATCATTACACTATTACTCTAATTACCTTGACTTGTTGACCCAATTAGCATGAAAAAAATTGATTTGGTGGTTATTCCTATAAATTACTCCCAGTTTCGCAGATCATTATAATAGTACTATTATACAATAAAACATAATAATAATTTGAAAGTGTTGTAAATAGAAAAACTAACAACACTTATGTTAAAACTTTTCTATACTTCATCTCGTTATAATTAACATAATAAAAAATCGCATTTTAAAAATTTTATATTTAATCAATTTTTTAAATACTTTAAAATTATAGATAAATTATATTTTAAAATTTTCATAATCAATTAAATTTTAAATTTTTTTTAAAACTTTTAAAAAAACTTGCATTTTAAAAGTTTGACATTCAATCAAATTTAAAAAAAAAATGCATTCTGAAAGTTTCATATTCAATTAAATTTTAAAAATTATATAAAAAAGAAATACATTTTACAATTTTGATTTTCAACTCTATTTTTAAAATTGCAAAAAAAAAAAAATATGTTTTGAAAGTTTTATATTCAACAAAATTTAAGAACATTGAGAGAAATGATTTACATGTATTTCAAAAATATGCAAAAATGTATTTTTATATGATTTGGGTGGGACGGACATAGGTGGAGATGGATGGTAGATTTCTCTTCTTTTAAATATAGAGTACTACTAAATATGGCTCTTTATAGAGTTGTACGTGAGTCGATTAGGGTTGGGTTCGGCCAAAATCGAAACCTAAATTGTGTAAGGAACACTGAATTGGATTTGAAAGGAAAAAAAAATACTTGCATTTTATAGTCCTAGATTGGGTCAAATTGTTAATCTTTAGGTTGAGTACTGAGTTACCCACACTTTTATTTTTTTTAATTTAATTGTTAATGATAGACTATCATTATGGATGGGAATAGACTATGTCGTCCGTCAAGGGCCTATGACCTAACCTACTTATGGTATGACCTGGTATTTTTAATAAAAGGCTAGGTTCAGACTCAGACTCAGGGTTCTATGGTCTGACGTAAGTCTATTTATTTAAATAGGTCAGATTCAAACTTATAAAAAAATTCTATTAGGTCTGACAGGCTGACCTACATATATTTTATTATTTACTAATGCTATTTTTTTTAATTATATTAATAATATTATTTCCTATTATAAAGTCTATCAATTAGACAATACTCATTAGTCATTCCATATTCGGTAGCAATTCCATATTTGATAGTTGTTCCATATTTGTTTGTCGTTCAATTAAGTAATCATTTAGTCTTCCATATTTGTTTGAGATGTAATAAATGGTACGTTTATTTTAGAAAAAAATTTATCATAGGTCAGAGTCAGACTTTTTAAAATTTAACCTATTATAGCCTCTTCCACCCTTATCTCTAATGATATTAATCGTGAACATTATTAATTTTGTTTTATTATAAATAAGAGAATAAATATAATATACTGACAATTTAAAATAACTTTATATTGTCATTTAATCATAATAATAAATATAAATTATAATCATAAATAATTGTAATTTATATTTTATTAATACCATTCTATCCAATGCATTTATTGTCATTTACCTTTTTACATACTATAAATAGATTATATATTATATATTTTTATATAGTATTGATTTAGATTATATACATATATTAATATATTAAATATTGTCAACGTATTGACTTTATTTTGTTTTTTAACTATTGATTTTATTTTCTTTTATTTTTATTAAAAAAATACTCATTAATTTCCATATTATGGTATTGACTACCCTAGCCATCTAATTATATTTTTATCTTATTTGGGAAAGTTTTGTTTTTGATTTAATTTGGAAAAATGACCTAATCATCTTATAAATAGTCTTTTGCAAAGTGTTTTCTCTTCACCTTTTACAAAATCCTTTCTCTCAACCTTTTAAAAAAGAATGGCAACTCACATCAATCTTTTAATTTTTACCTTTGCAATAATGTGCATTTTTTCTGTGGTGGTTACAGGTAAGAACTAGTTCCAACACTCATGTTTGTTAAATATTCAATTAACTTACAATTGAAGAATATAAAAATAAGAATGAAAAATTAATCTTTCTTTGGGAAGCACAATTCTTTAATAAATTAATGGTAAAAAAATGTGAATAATATTAAATAATATTTGTATTGTAACAGGAGTAGCCGAGGTGGATGAATATGGGAGAATACACTGCTCTCCTATGGATACATGTCCAGAAAAATCGGATGTTTGTTTGCAAGCTTGTGAAACAAGGGGATTCCATTCTGGTGGTTGTTTATCAGCTGGCAAACTATGTTGTTGCATCGAGACATAGGAGACAGATATGATTATTGTATTTTTTTTCAATGTGTTTAGTATATCTACAAACACGTAATTTCTCCAGTTCGATCTGCACAATTTTAATTTCTCATTGGTCTTGTGAAACACGTAATTTTAATTTGTCCAGAGACGAAATAGAGAACACAATGACGAACGCAGGGCTTTGATTTCACGGACAGAGACGAAACAGAGAACACGATGACGAACGCAGAGCTTTCTTTGATTTCACGAAGAGTTTGGATTTTAGGTGTTAGGGGTTTTTCTTTTAATTTTATTTTTAATTGTATTTTTATAAATATTTCACAATTAATAAAATGATTTTTTAAAATAAAAATTATATTTTTTAATCAGAAATAATAAAATAATAAGTTTATTCCACGTAAGCGTCTGCTACGTCAGCAATTTATTGACACGTCATTAAAAAAATGACAATTCACCTTCAAATTCTGTTTGAGGGACTAAAACTGGGGACAAACAAAATAGGGGAACTACTTTCAATTTTCATCTATAATAAGGGGACCAAAAGTGCAATTAAACCTACATATTATTTTATTTAATTTCTAGTGTTTTCATTATAATCAAAATTATTAATTTAAATTAAATTAATATATTCTTTAAATTATAATATTTGTTTTAAGTTCATAAATTTAGTTATTTTTAATTTAATATAATTAAATTATAAAATCCACTAAAAATTTATACTTTATTTTATTTAAATACATTAATTATTTGATTGATCAAATTGAATTAGTATTTACTTTGAGTTCTATATGCAGCAGGGTATATACGGGAAACAAAAAATAATTTGAGATTTTCTCTCATTTCTTCGCCGAAGTGAAAAGATAAAAAAAAAAAAAAAAAAAAAAAGTGGTAGGATCCACACTTTAATTATTTTCTCTTACTCTCTTTTTGTTATTTATATCAAAGCAATCACACCCTAAGGTCTCTCTTATAGTATACTAACCCAAAAAGTTTAAATGGGGAAATTTATTCACATGCTTAGGGAGGAGTTGGTGTGTTAGTCAGAATGACATAATTGCCTTGATTATTGATAATTGATAATTGATCTTTAAGTCTGCAATGAATAGTATGTCAGATGTCACTATTTATGGATCACCATGATCCATTATTGTTGTTAATTTAAAAAATGTAGCTGTATTAAAAGCTCGTTAATTACTAGCGCCTTACTTTTATTGAGCCACCTCGCCAATTTATTTATTTTTGACGGCAAAATTTGTCCCAAAACTTATTTTCAGTTTTCAGACAATTATAGAAGGTACCCTCGGAAAAAACTTTTTCTTTAATTGTATATAGAAAATTTAACACTCTCCTATCATAGAGTTTGATTGTCTAGATAGAAAATAACCAATCATGCAAAATTTCGTTATTATTTTATATTTAATTAATTGTTAAATAAATTTTTTATCTTTATAAAATCTAATAATTTTATTTTTGGATTTTATAAAAAAATTCATCCATTTTTAGTTCTAGAAAAGTTTTCTTTTCTCTTTTAATCTTTGATTTTAATCTAATTATTGTCTATATTTTATATTTTTGAAAGATTTTTATCATTAATATTTAAAATATTATAAGAAATTTTCTAACAAGAATTTAAAATTTTAACAAACAATAAATTGAATATGAATTTTTTAAGTATTAAAAACTTAAAAATTTAAATTTAATTCATCATTTATTATAAAATTCTAAATTTTTATAAGTTAGTTGTTAAATATGTTTTAAACATTATTACAAAAATTATTCAAAAATTTAAAAATATACAATAAAGAACTAAAAATGAAAATAAAAATAAAAAGACTAAAAATTGATGAAATTTTTTACTAAGATTAAAAATAAAATAGTAAAAATTTATAGGAATTAAATATTTATTTAACTCTGTAATTAATTTTTAAATATATAAAAGTTTGAATGTATTTTTTCTTATATCTATTGATATCTAACCAATCCATATTTTTTTATATATTAAATTTTGAATTTATTTTATCTTAAGAGAAATGAATTTATTTAGGCCAAATTTTGAAATACATACATCAACTTTATTTAATTAATTTTTATTTATAGATTTTAAAATTTTAAATAATACTATAAAAAAATCTACTAATTATGTGTCAGTACCAAGTTGGTAGCTTGGTATGAACACCCTAATTGTTGTAAGCCAATCCATTTAAAACTGGTGGGCTACTGACACAAGACACTATTTTCTGTTTTGCAAAAGAGTTAAGAATTAATTCAAGTGATTGTATTTCACTATCTGCATATTAATGCTATCTCACTCTAATTTAATTTTTTTTTTTTACGCAAAAGGAAAATATATTATTTAATACATATTTTTGTATATTTAAAAAACAAATATATTTTTATAATCATACTATATATTTTTTTAACCTTTATATTCTTAAAATTACGTGATCGAAAAAAATGAAAAGTAAGAGAGTAAGATATATAAAAAAGGTGAAAGAAATAAACTTACCAAAATGAGAAGGTTGTGTAACAATTTGAAGTAAGATATTATATCCATTTGCATCCACCAATTGAAATCCAGGGAGTTCTTTGTTTAACTTAGTCACTAACCTTCCCAATTTTGCATTAAATTCCAAAGCCACATCATTGTATTCATCCACACAACCATGAAGATCCATAATATTTAAGGCTCTCTCAAGTGGCAAACACCCCATTGGAGGTAATCCTGTCAGAGAAATTTTCCTTGCTCCAAGGTCATAAATTTTCCTAAGAAAATTTTCAGCAAGTCCAATTAAAAAGTCCTCATACTTTTGAACAGTTGTAAATTGAGCCCTTCTATCAGGAAGTGTGTAATAATTCTCAAGAAAATCATTTGTTCCTATGCTAACCAAATATAAAGCCTCCTTTACTATTTCATTAGCTTTCTCATCACCAAAAGATGCCCTTAATTTCTTTTGGTAGTCCTTGTAGAATTCAACTTCTTTCCATAATGGTATTACATCCTGGAAAACAAAATAAGAAATAAAAACTCAATAGGTACTAGTATCATTTTATAGTAGGAAAAAAAAATCATTGTGTATAATAATAAATTTGGGTCTAAACACAATATTTGGAAGATTAATTGAATTCCAATTAGTTTGAATAAAGCCGAATACCTATATTTTTTCTACAAAACTAGAATTGGAGATATTTAATAATTTTAATACTATAATTTAGCTAAATTTTAAATTAAAGGAAAATGGCATTTGCACAAACTTTACCTTCACATAATTGCATATGTAACCAATTGGATAACATATTGACATAATTTTATTAATTTTGTGAGTGGTAAAGAATTATATAAAGTAAATAATTTTCGACTAAGTTGTTCCGAACATTCAAAATATGTGATAAAATTGAAATAATGGATTAAGACGAAATTGTAGAGACCAAATAATTTATTCTTTAAAATTAATAAATAAATAAAATATTAAACAAATATTTTAAAATGAAAATTTTCGACCATGTTAATTAGTTCATGTAAAACAATTTCAAGAATTAATATAATCGAAAATTTTAAATTTTGTAAATCATTTTACAATCTTGTTTATTGGTTTTAGCAATCAAATTGACAAACCTCTCCAATTTCATTTACTAAAACAATAATTCCTCTTCCAAGTTATGTTTATGAGAATCTTGGGTAAAATATCAAGAAAAAAAATTAAAAATAAAAAAAACTTATTAATAAATGTCTTAATTAAAAACATAAAAATTGAATTCACAATTTCTATATTTTGTTCATTAACATAAGTTAGAGCATTTATTAGTATTTTTTAAAAAAAAACATAACTAATAGAGAACTTACAGCAACATTTGAAGTAGCATTATCATATCCAGTACCAGCAGAAGCAAAACAAACACCAGTAGCAAAATCATATATATCATAAGAAGGATCCAAGTAAGCAGGAACAATTGATTTAAGACCAAATGCTTCAGAGATGAAATCAGAGGCAATACGACCATTGGAGAATCTACCAGTAGGATTACCATTTGGAAAATCTCTACCATATGGTTCAAAATTGCTCTTTGCTATGGTTGGAATGAAATTGTTGTTACCTGAATCAACAGAGGAGTCACCAAACACTATTATAGCTGGAACTTTTCCACTGTTTGATATTGAAAAATGAACCAAAAGTTCAATAAAGAACAGAAACAGAGTGTCTTTTGTCCTCATTTCACCAAATTGATATGTTGTTGTGACGCCAGTGAAGGGTAAAGGAGGTTGTGTTATGTGTAACAGACACTCCAACTCATATTTATGGAACTATTTAATACTCTCTCAGTTCATTTTAATTATTCTTTTAAGATTGTGGGAAAATTGTATTGAGATTTCCTCAATTCTTTTTAAATAATATTTACACTCCATTTAGTTATAAAAAATGCCGTCACATTTTTTATATTTATTAAAAAAATTATATCAAATATTTTTTTGTCACGCTTATATTTATTTTTATTATTTATTATATGACACGATTATAATTTTAATTTATAGATGTACAACTATATACCTAGTATTTATAATTTTAAAA
The DNA here is from genome assembly GCA_037974775.1 of Cicer pinnatifidum. Taxonomy (NCBI): domain Eukaryota; kingdom Viridiplantae; phylum Streptophyta; class Magnoliopsida; order Fabales; family Fabaceae; genus Cicer; species Cicer pinnatifidum. The sequence continues at coordinate 48,339,464 of JBBPBR010000004.1, forward strand.
GTTGTGATTATATTTTTAGTAAAATAAATTAAATGATTTTAAAAACCAAATTATTTATAGGTATAAAGAACATTAATAAATTTTGTTACTTGGAAGTATTTTGATATATAAATTCAACAACGTTCATATCTTTATATTTAATACTACTCAGAGAGTACTGGTACTTGTTAACATTTTTCTTTCTACAACATTATTAACTGTATTTATTCCTTTCTCTATTTGCAATACATAGTTAACGATAAATAAATAAAAACTATTTTTTTACAAAACCACTAAAAGGAACGTAGGGAAGAGTACCTTTCTGTTTGTCAAAACTCTATTTGGTAAAAGTTAAAGGATAACTAATGAATTTATAACCAATAGAAAACAATATATGTGATGATTGATATCAGATAAATTAATATATTAAATTTGAATTATTGAATAAAATAAGTGGTTAAACTAATTGATAAATATAAAATTAAGAGTAGTAAAATAAGTTGAGTTGGTCGAGCCAAAAAATAGAGTGGTGAGAAGAAGATTAAGTCAATACGTCGGATCAATTTAAAAAACTTTATTATTTTTTTAAATTCTATTTCTTTTATTTTGTTATTTTTTTCAACCATCGACTTATTTTCTTCTACAACCTAATAAATTTAGAGTTTTACTCCTTATATAATAATTATTGGATTGTGTTAAATTTTAATAAATTAATTCTATTTTTTTTATAGTACATAATTCACTAAAAAATAATATATTTAATTTATATTGTTTTTTTGTATTATGACTCTCAATCTTTCGACCTACCATTTTGTTGAAGGACATAACAAGGTAGAAATTTCAACCCATCAATTTAAATTGATCCGTTACAACCATCTCTATTTCAAATAGATTGATGTCGTGATCAAATAAAATATAGATCAATAATATAATATAATATAATATAATATAATATAATATAATATAATATAATATAATATAATATAATATAATATAATATAATATAATATAATATAATATAATATAATATAATATAATATAATATAATATAATATAATATAATATAATATAATATGTTGTAAGTAATATATAATCTTGTTATCTAACACCTCTATTTTGATTTTAAAAGCTTATACGGTTTGACGTTACTACGTAAACATAAACTAGTTTTTGACGAACATTTAAATTAAAACAAAAATAATCATTAATGTTGGGTGCTTAAAATTTATTTTATTGACTTGGATTCAAAAATATGATATATAATAAGAGGATTAAATCTTGTTTACAATTAAAATTTATAGAAAAATTTATATAATATTTTAAAGTAATTATATATCTCTTAAATAATTTTTAATTATAATATAATTATATAATCAAAATTTAATATTTTATTATTTTATGATAAAATTTATTTCATTTAATATATATATATATATATATATATATATATAGGATACGTTTAGAGGCTGAGTCAGATTTCAACCACAATAGGGGCCAACTTTAGAAATTAGAGCACATCAAATGAATCTATATCGGTTAAATTTAATTCAAATATTTATAATTATATATTTTTAAACATTTATTATATTAAAATTCCATCAAAATGTATAACACATCTTCATGATGTAAATAAAAATAATTTGTAATTAAATCTACTTTAAATATTTATTATTAATTTTTATTTAAGATGAAAGAAAATATAAAATATATCTAACAATTTCAATATTTTAAGCTTAGTATGCTAATTTAAACACTTATTAATTTCCTCTATTTAGCACTACTATACCTACATCTAGAAAAGTCACACACAACACACAAAAAAGTTTTCTATAGTCTAGGGGTGGACAAAAATCACAGGCCCGCCCTAAACCGACCGATCCGAGGCTCAAAAGAGTCATTCGGGCGGGTTAAGTCGGGTGAACCGGATTGGAGGGTGTGGAAAATGGATTAGAATGGTTTGGTGCGGGCGGGTTCGGATTGTGAAAATTGGACCGGTACTAACCGAACCCGACCACACATATATATATATACATATATCTAAATAGAGTTTGGGCCATTGGAAATATGAGGCCCAGTAGCACAACCCTGAACCCATTATATAAATGTCATACTAACAAATCTAAACCTAATTCTCCTTTTTCTCATCTGACCGCCACAAACCCTAATTCCATTTCTCTCATCCCGTCGCGGCGCTGCCTACTACCTCTCAGACGAGTGTCATCCTTTTCACTCTCAAAACAAAACCAATCTTTCAGGTAGATTCTCCTTCTCTTCTCTATGTGTCTCTTTTTTTTCCTCTTATCTCAGTTTCTCTCGCTTTCAGGTAGATTCTCCAACCTTTTATGTTTATTGATGGTTATTTTTAGGGTTAAGCATATGAGTTTTGGTTTAAGTTTTACTGTTTTTATGTGTTTTATGTTAAGATCTAGGGTTATATTGATGTTTTTTTTTTTAAGATTTAGGGTTATTGTGTCTTATTACTTAGGTTTTGGTTTATGAGTTTTTGAGTTTGGTTTATGAGTTTATGGCCCTTGGGTTTTGGTTTGGTGTAAGTTTTACTGTTGTTATGTCTTTTATGTTTTCTGTTTTTATGGTTTGGTTTATGAGTTTTTGTTTAAGATTTAGGGTTTTTAGGGTTTTGGTTGTTTACTTCCACAATTAAAATGTTCTTGTTTTTGTTATATATGTTTTTTTTAATGTGTTTATGTTTAAGATTCTGAGATGGTTAACTTCAATGTTAATGAACCTGTTGTCATCCTTGGATTTGGACAAATGGGCCAGGTAGATCGATCAATACATTGCAAAACCTGTCATTTATGTTTCTCATTTCTAAATTTTAACCTTTTTCTTCATTATATAAAGGTCCTTGTGAACTTGTTGTCCAACCCATTGGCTTCCGAAGGAGATAGTGATACAATAGGATGGCCCTATGTGGCATTTGATATTGACCCCAGGGTTGTACAGGTTAGTAGATTTGAGCATTGTGCATGGCTATTATAATGTGTGCTAATATTTGCATAGAACTTCTTCCTTTTTCTTTTTCCTAAAATTCTTGAGTAGAAATGTGTTGTTTAGAATATCTCAAATATGGTATTGAGGAGTTTAATTTCAAGACATCCCCTTTGATGCCTTACTACTTAGAAGATGCTTGGTAGATGAAGATAAGCTTCTTTTAATGCACAAATTATCTATTTATATTTGCATTCACAAATTTATCTTAAAAAACTAAATTTCACAAACCTTGTAAGTGGTATGAGATATACACTAAGAAGTGCCAATTGAGAGTTGAGTTATCAATCATTCATCTCTATGTTCTTATCTTTTACTTTTCTTTGTTTTATCAAGATAATGAAAGCTTTCTTTGATGACATGTCTTAGCCTTCATATTGGAATCTATTTTTTTCCATCATTTGTTTAATTTTTCTCCCATCATTATCAGACAGCTAGAAAACTTGGTTTTCCAATTCTCTATGGAGATGGATCACGACAAGCTGTTCTTCAATCTGCCTGTATCTCTTCTCCAGATGGAATAATTTTTCTGAATAGAAATTACATAGATAAATATTTAATTTTGAATCTTTCTAATTTGGTCTTAAGATTTATTTGTTTCATGGATAAATATATACTATGGCCTTCACTTTTCAATATTTTTTATTTCTTAATAAATCTGAATTCTAATTTTAAATTTATTTTGTGTAGGTTGATGGTTCTGCAGATTGATGGCTGAACTGAATCACTTTTTTTGTTGTTGAAGAGTTTAATAATTTATTTGTAAATTCAAATTGATATGTTGTATAATTTAATGTTTAATATTTCATTTTACAAAGCTCACTAGCAAGGTTAAAATGGGACAAAATAAATCTGAAAGATAAATAATTATTTTTATAGTGAGATTAAATTAGAGTAAGTTAAATAAAATATACTATTTTGAATAACTTACAAATTCAAAGGTCAAAAGAAAAATGGATAAAAAATAGTCTAAAATAGAAGTAATTAATTTACAATTTATTTGGCTAAAGTTAACAATTTAAAATGTTTATTAATTTTATACAGACCATATAATATTGGACTCAAAAATCCTGCACTTAATTTTACAAAAAAAAAAAAAAAAAGTTTTAGAAATTTAAAATGGCCCAATAGCCCAACCCGAATTTATCCACTCGAAAATTCGCATAATCCGATCTTTAAATGGTCGGAAATGGACCTTTATGCATCACCCACAGTTTTGTCTGAATGTAGAATTTGGACCCGTACTCGACCCGTACCCGCCCGATGTCCAGCCCTACTCTAGTCTAATTTATGTTTCCTCACAATCATTAGCTTTTTAAAATAGATGAATTTGATGTTATGGTTTCATCAAAAGAAATAAATGCTTGTATCAGAAAAAGAAAAAAAAAAATAAAAGAGAATAAATGTTCACGGCTAATATTGTTGAAACGATGAAGGTATACTCACAATTTTAAAATGCCAGCACGGGCCCAAGCCCCTAGAGTGGCAAACATATAAGTCTAGGACCTATAGATGAGTAATTCATTTGAACATTATTATATCTAATAATTTAATATAAATAATAAATATTATTAATTTAACTGTTAAATTAAAAAATTTATTTAGTAGATCAAATTTATAAATTTTAAAATTATTTGATATTTTATTAAATAAATTTAAATTATAATATAATAAGGTTTTAATAAATATTAATTGTTAAATTAAAACTAAAAATTTTGAATATATATAAATTTATATATATTTAATCATTAACATATTATATCAATAATCAATTGAATTAATAAAATTTATTGTATATATTTAGTTATTAAATAGAGTAATTTGTTACAAAAATATTATTAAGATCAACCA
>JBBPBR010000004.1:48344575-48359439 GCA_037974775.1 Cicer pinnatifidum
TAAAGTTTATTTGAAATATAAATTTGTATTTGATAAAATTTAATTTATTATTTGTAACAATTTTAATTTTACTCAAATTATAGTATCTAATTTTTCTTCTGAATAGGAAAGAAAATAACGAAAAAATGATGAGAAGAAAGAAAAGAATGAAAAATGAGACGATTTTCAATTGTTTGATATGAGGGAAAATAGAAAGAATAAATAAAAGAAGAATGAAAGAAACAAATTTAGTGCAGAGAAATGATAAGATATTTTATACTATTTACTATGCTAGTCGTACTCTTAATATTGCTCAGAAAAATTATACCACCACTAAAAAAGAGTTGTTAGCAATAATGATCGTATTTGACAAGTTTTGACATTACCTTTTTTTTTTCTTCAAAATTGTTGTTTATATTGACCATGCAACTATTAAGTAGTTGCTTTGTAAGCAAATTCGATGCTAAGCCCATGTTGATTAGATGAGTTCTATTATTGTAAGAATCCATAGCTACATTAGGTACAATTACAACATATGCTTTTTTTTGTTATGTAAATTGAAATTGGGGATCCATCAAATTATGTATTATGTAATATAGGTAAAAATTAGAGCAATCAACAACTTTGACACTTCCAAAGGAATCAAAATTGCAAATTATAAGTGGGATTGAAAGGAGAAAAAAGATAATCTTTACGGTAGAAGTTAGTTTTGTTGTGAGGTGAAAGATGAACTAGAGGATGATAGATTCTCTTTGTACAATTTAGGAGAGAGAGAAACCTAATCTATTAATGTTATACTCCATCAACTAATCACAAATATCGAATCAATAAAAATATTTGACTTTTACTTTAATATCTTATAAAATCACCGATATGATTGATTATGATAAACTAATAATATAAAACTCTATATCCCCTACCGAGTATAGAAATTAAAGTCTCACTACTTTCATAACTTTTTTGACCAATTTTACACAACTTGGCTTTTCACTTTCCTTCTCATCACAACGCTTTCTCTTTTTTGCTTGTTTGAGACATTTAGTTATTCATTAGTTTTGAAAATTTAGGACTTGCATGTTTGATTGTGTTTTACTTTTTAATTTTTGAAAACTATTTTATAAATAAATTTTAGAAAACTATTTTTAAAAAGAAAATTAAAAAAAAATCTGTTTGGCAACTCTAATTTTTAAAACAGTTTTTAACTATAGAGTTTAAAAAACTGAAAAATAAAAAATAAAATACCATTTATCTGTTTTGCTTTTTTAGTTTTAAAAAGTATAATATTAAAAATAGTTTTACAAAACAGTTTTTAAAAACAAGTAATCCAAACAAATATTTTAATTTTTAAATTTTCAAAAACTAAAATAGAGTTTTTGAGATGTGAATCAAACAAGTCCTTATTTTGAATTTTGGGTTTTTGAGTTTTTTTTTGTAGTTTTTTTTATTCAATGTTTTTTTGTTGTTGGATTTAAGTATGTAGATAATGATGTTCTTGAATTTATCAATTTTTAAGGCGGTCATGAAATTCAATAAATAAAATTAAAAATTAATATAAATTTGAATTTTGATTATTAAATAAAGATGATGTATAAATAATTAACTTTTAAAAATGTAAGACATTTTTAATTTTAGAAAATTGTTGAAGAACAAGAAGGTTAAAAATGTAAAGTGGACCATAACTGGTAATTTGTACAAGACCCGAAAGTAGACTTTATATTTTTCATAAAAATTAAACAAAACAAAACATAGAAACTTAACACATACTTTCAAGTTCTAACACTTATTACAACTCTTAAAAACAAAAATTACAACAAAATTAAACAATTTAACCTAACAATTACCCTAAATTCATGATTTGATTTCCCTTTTTGCTTTCCTATATATTAGTTAATTCTCGCTGCTCATTTTCAAGTTTTCTGTCAAAAAATAAAGTTGTCTTCAAGCCCGTTATTATAATTCTATAATGCTACCTACAAGTTCATTATTGTTGAGGCAATAATTATTTTTTGATAAAAATTGTGAAGTCAATTAATAGTCTTATGATATGTAAGACAGCCGCATAAAATTGTCGGATATGGATGATTTGATTAAGAAAAGACGGCGATGACAGCTCAAAGAGTTTATGCAGTGAATTAAATGTTTTTGGATCTCATAACGAGAAATGCAGGTTATGGTAAGGGTTATGCAATTTAGGTACATAAATATTGGCCACAATGTGAATCGAGGTTTGTTCAATAGTATGGCGGCTATGGTAGTAAATTCTGGTTTTGGTGTTTGAAAATATCATTAGTTTTTAATTTCAAAACCGCTTTAAACTAAAATAGATTATTTGTTATAATTGTAAGTAGGGTCGTGTATAATTTTGGTTTTTAAAAAAATTAAATTATATTTATTTTAAAATTAATATATAAATTTATAATTTAGTTTAAAATTGGTTATAAAACTAATTATAAAATTTGTTATAGTTAAATAATCGATTTTTAGTTATATAATTGGTTTTAAAAAATTCAATTATAAAATTAATTTTTTTTCTTCTCAAAATCGATTAAAATTTATTTATTTTTTTAATATTTATTTTTTAAAAATTTATTTATTCATAGTTTAAAAATCGATTATTTAAAAAAAATCAATTATTTTTACAAAATAAAAGCTCAATAAAAAACATACATCAACCATACACAATTGTTTTATCTTGTTATTAAAATTGAACATGTTGATTTATTACTAATTTCATTAAGACCACTGATTCTGATTCATACTAGTTCAACAAATTGTTTATTACTAAAATTGTAAAAAATACAAATACTTAAAAGTTTCTTCGATCAAATTTAACAATTATTGCACCGTAATAAAATCGTATTAAATACAAACACTTGAAAAAGTTTGCTTCCAACACCGAGATTGACACCACCACCACCACAAGATATAGTAAATTTAAAATATCTAATAAATTTAATATATTAATTTTTCTCTAGCATTTATGAGCAATATCTAAATCTCAATATTATTTCCAACATAACATATTAATGTAATTTTTTAAAAAAAATTCATGCTTTAAAAATCAGTAATTTAAGAAATTATATTTAAAATATTTAGTCTATCATATTTTAGTATTCCTCAATAAATATAAAATATCTTAATTCTTTAATTAGTTATCATACCGTATAGTTGGTTAGTAATAAACAATTGATTAAATGAAGTTAGTAATATCTCAATGAAGTTAGTAATAAATTATCGGAAAACGTTGCCGAAAGATGAAAGTTCGGTGGGGTAATAGCATAATCATTTTGGAGTTTTGAGGATTCAAGATTTTTAGAAGTTGAGTAAATAAAAATTGAATAAAAACAAAATCCAAATATAAAACATAAGTGAATATTCAACCAGTTGATAAATAAACTGGATTATAATAATATTACTTTAATTGGATATTTAAAATAAATTTAGATCCAGTTTTGAATTTCGGTCTCATAACCGAATATTTTGCACAATCATAGCTATATTTAAGACCGAAATGATGTAGCTAAATATCACTAGAAGGGGGGTTGAATAGGGATTTTGCTGTTTAAAATTAATTTCTAAGTGTTTTAAAAACTATCCTCTCGCTGAGGATGGCTAGCTCGAGGATAAGATTTTTCAACTTGTTAGATCTAAGTTGAGCAAAAGAGTAGGAGTAGAGTAAGAGAGACACACACACAATTTTATACTGGTTCACCCAAAGATGGCTACGTCCAGTCCTCACACCCTTGTGAGATTTCACTAACTTTCAAACAGATCGATCCTCAACCAGAGGACGATTACAAACCGTGTATTCTTTAGCTTCACCAAGCTTACAATCAATTTCCGAATATTTCCAAGTGTAACTCACTAGGAAATTACAAAGTGATAAGAGAGTGATTGATACTTAATACTTTCTCAAAAGATTTACAAAGATATAGTGTAGGATCAAAGAAAGTAAGAAGTGAGGGTGTTTAGCTCTTGATAGCTTTTAAGATACTTGATCTTTTTATGCAAGTGTGTTGTGTATTAATGAAGATCAGCTTGCTGCAATTTATAAAGTTCTTGTGATGTTCATTTCATAAGCCAAGCCTTTTTATGACCGTTGGAAAATCCATTTGAGAAATGCCAAGGTTTTTCTTCATAATTACGAAAATGCCATTCAGCTCATTTGAATTTTGCCTTCCATGTTTTAGTACGAGGTAGCTGGTTTCTTGGCACTTGGGGACACGTGATGTCCTTTTCTTTTTCCTTGTTTTAAGGTTTGAATATTGTGTGGAGTCAATTTCCTTCTCTTTCTTCAATGCCTTGATAAAGCTTCACATGTGAGCTTTTTCTCTTTCCTCCATTTAATGCCTTTGAAAGACATGTGATGTCCAATCCATTCCTTTCTTCAAGACCTTGTTAAAGGCTTCACGTGAAGTCTTCTTTTCTTGCCTTAAGACATGTGATCAAGTTATTTAGGAAAGTTTGTTGTTGCCTTTTTGAAGGTTTAATATTATAATCCTTTTCAAATAACATAAAGGTACATGTAGCCTTTTGCCTAAGAAGCCTAAGACATGATGAGTTGCCTTCTTAAAGTGTTGGGATGCATTCCAAAAAGTTGACTATAGGCACAAGCTAATATCATCATTCACCGTGCCTTTCTTTTTCATTCTTGCAACTTTTCTTCTAAGACCTTTCTTTAAAATAATAGTATTTTGCCTTTATTGGATGAATCAACAATTCATTCTTTAATACCATTTTGCCCTTGTTGAATAAATCATTCTTTAGTACTATTATGCCCTTGATGAATGAATTCAAATTATTCATTCTTTAATATTATTCTGCCCTTGTAGAATGAATTCAAACCAGCGAGGATACAGATCTGCAGCTCGTGAGGCCATCCTCAGCTTTTTCAATACTTAGCATTTTAACTTAGAATTTTATTCTTTTTCCTTAATGAATGATAACCTGTTTTCTTATGTGAATACACTCAAAAGCACATATTAGTCTTTAAAGCACAATCATAATCTTTAAATTAATTTTGTTATCATTAAAACCAATTAAGAGAGATTTTGTCTCATCAATCTCCCCCTTTTTGATGATGACAAAATTCTTTTAGATTATGATTTTTGTATTATGTAAGAGTGAAATAATTAAGCTCCCCCTCAATCATACAAGTGATAATTTTGAAAAATTTCCCTTTTAACATTCAAGTAAAAGCAATTTTTTAAAATTATTCAACATTGAGGTAAATATAACATTCATAAACACCTGGGATTAATTCTAGCAACTTAAGCAACATACCATAGGTTCATGAATTCAGCCATAACAATCATAACAATTCAGCCATACCATAACAATCATAACAATTCATCATAACATAACAATCATAAAAATTCAGCCATAACAATCATAACAACAATAAGCAAAACATATGAGTTTAAATATGTTATCATAAGACAAAATATAATCCATAATCTGACTCCCCCTGAATTAAGTCAACATCAAAAAGCATAAAATAGATTAAAACAGAGTCATTCAACGGAAGATGATGAAGAGGTAGACATGGGGGCAAAAGGGAACTGGGCTGGTAGCTTAGGCGGTTGATCATGTGCAGCAGCTGATGAACCCAAATGTTTGGTAACCCATTCCAGAACGAGTCCAAATTGATTAAGGGTTTTTTGAAAGTGAGAAAAGTTATCTAACATTTTCTTTTGATCTTTCTGAATGGTCTTTAGTAGCTTAAGAAACTTTTTGTTCTCAGTCCCTGCTGATTTCATGCGGGTGGTTGAATCCTTTCGGGTTCTTTTGGATTTTGAACATTTAGCCTTATCCTTTTCAAAAAGTGGGGCCACAGGCGATTTGGATTTTCCTTGTAAATCTGTATCAGAATTAGATAAACCACTATTTGGTGAGATAGCAGATGAGTTCAGACTTACTTGAGATGGCAAAGTGGATTCTTTTGCATGCATGTTCCTATGAGGGCTTTTGGAAGAATGATGATCGTATGGTACATTCAGATCAAAGACTAAATCTTCACCATCTTTAACAGTATGAGTTGATGGTTCCTTGCTGACTGGTGGAGATTGAGGAAATGTTGAACCAGCAGAGTTAAAAGAGGCCGTGTGAGAGGCATGTTTTTGTTGAGAGGCAGATTGTTGTTTCTTTGAGGCAGTTTTGTTCTTCCTTGAGATAGGGGTTTGTTCAGGCATAACAATGTGCATTTGTTTTATGTTTTTCATAGAGAATAAATTGTTGCACTGAATACTCTCTTCATCATCTAGGGGTACTTTAAAAAACTTCAAGATTTTGGTCAAGATCATTCCATAAGGAGCTGATCGACCCACAATGACAACATTCAACATATAGCTAAAAATAATATTTCCCAGATGAAGAGGTGTTCCAGATAACAAATGATGAAGGATCAGAATGTCAAGTTCTGTTACCTTTTCATAACTACCAGCGCGAGGAGCAATTGAGTGAACACAAATGTTGTGATAAATCCGACACATGGAAGGAAGGTTTGAGGCTACGAGAGGTTTCTTAGGATCTATCAGGATGTTTTGAAGGACAGAATTTCGAGTTACCATATACTGCATATACCAAGTTTCAGCAAAACAGTGTGCTCCAGCATCTTGTATATTAAGGATTTTGCACAGAGAAGAAGGGTTTATGTCCAAATGTACTCCCTTAAGTACAAAACTAAAACCAGTGCTGCCTTTACAGCCATTGCAAGCAGCATAAAAAGCTTTTACTAGCCTTGGGTATTGCGGTTCATTCACTCTAAAGAATGAGGTCCAGCCAAACTTATCAAATATCTTTACAACATTAAAGCCACCATTTTTCAGATTGATTAGGTCAATATGCTTGCCATGAACCACAGATTTGTGAACCCATTTTGAGGTGTAACTTAACTCCGAATCTTTGGATTCAAAAAGAGGAACAGGAGTAGGTTTGGATGATCGAGATTTCTTTGGAGTCCTTTTACCTTTTTCAGGAGTTTTAGATTTCGGCCCTTTGGGAGTAGAAGGCTGGGAGGAGGTTTTAGGGATTGATTTTTCCGAGATATTTTCTTGTGATTTATCCGAGTCAATCACATGCACAGTGGAGTCTTCAGTGAACTGTTTGGTTGAATGAACAGCCCCATACTGAATTCTTGAAGACCGTCTGGTTGAGGCAGTGGGTTTTGTCGTTGAGGGCTTCTTTGGAGTTTTAGAAGGAGGTTGAGGCGGTGCCCTAGGAGGGGATACTGATTTTTGTTTAATCTCTTGCCCAGCGGATTTAGAACTTGAGTAGTTTTCAGACTCTGTTTCTGGATCAAAAGGACACATTTTTCGTTTGGCACAGGTTTTGATTCGTGCCATTGTTGTTGATAGAACTTACCCAGAGGAAGATGGAATTCGTGAAGGAAGAATGGAAAAGAAACTGACTATCTTGGGAGAGAGAAACGTCAGGAAGAGAGAGAGGAAAGAAAATTAAACACAGAGAGAGAAAGAATTAAAAACAAAGAGAGAGAAAAACAAATACAGGAATTAAAAAATAATAATAAAAAAGGAAAAAGAAATCGAAATTAAAGGTAATAACAGGAGAGAGAAAATAAATCAAAATAAAAAGATTTTAATAAAAAGGAAATTTGAATTTGAAAAAAAAATAATAAAAAGGATAGAGAAACAAATTTAATGAGGGAAGTGATTGAAAGGTTGAAAACGTGTGAGAGGAGAAAAAGGAAAAAGCTGATTCACTGATGGAGAGAGAAAGGACGTGAGAGAGAGAGAAAAAGAAAGGAGAGCCGTTGATTTGAGGCGTGATGATGGACTGCGTTTAATGCAATCTGCGCAATTATGGGAGATGGGGAGTATTCATCACGAGCCAACCCATTGACCAATGGGTAAAAGGAAGCATGAGCATGACCTTGCCTAGAGCCATCCTATTTAATTTTTGATTTTATTTTGAGGGATCAGATTTGCCATATTTTTGTCACACACAATTAAATTAATAAAATCCCAAAAAATAAATCAAAAACAAATAATACAAAGCTAAATAAAAATAACAGAATTAAGTTATTTAAATGACTTTGGGAAAATTTATGATGGAGAGTTCTTCTAAAATGAATTTAAACCGATCCTCTTGGAGAGGTTTGGTAAAAATATATGCTAATTGATTTTCAGTGTCAATAAAAATCAGTTCTAAATCTCCTTTTTGCACATGATCTCTTATAAAATGATGTTTAATTTCAATGTGCTTAGATCTAGAATGTTGAATGGGATTTTTAGAAAGATTTATTGCACTTGTATTATCATAGAGGATGGGAATTTTTGTGTACCTTATTGAGTAATCCTCAAGTTGATTTTTGATCCAAAGTAGTTGTGAGCAACATTGAGCGGCTGATACATATTCTGCTTCAGTGGTTGAAAGAGCAATAGTACTTTGCTTTTTGCATGACCAACTTATTAGTGATTCTCCAAGAAATTGGCATGCACCACTTGTGCTTTTTCTTTCAACTTTGTCTCCCGCATAGTCCGCATCACAATAGGCTTTAAGGTCAAGATTGGAACATTTCTTGTACCATATTCCAAGATTTATAGTGCCAACAAGGTATCTAAAGATCCTTTTTACAGCTGTGAGATGAGATTCTTTTGGAGAGGATTAGAATCTTGCACAAAGACCGACTGCAAAGACTATGTCCGGTCTGCTTGATGTTAAATACAACAAGGATCCTATCATCCCTCTGTATTCCTTTTCAGATATTGGAGTTCCTTCATCATCTTTGTGGAGTATGGAGGATGGATGCATAGGAGTTCCCATACTTTTGGCTGAACTCATTTTGTATTTGTTGAGTAGATCCTTGGTGTATTTTTCTTGAGATATGAATATACCACCCTCTCTTTGTTTGATTTGTAATCCAAGGAAGAATTTTAATTCCCCATCATACTCATTTCAAACTCACTTTGCATGAGGTTTGAGAAATCTTTACACATTTTTTCATTTATGGATCCAAATATAATGTCATCGACATATATTTGAACAATCAATAAATCTTTTTCAAGAGTCTTTTTGAAGAGAGTTGTATCAATTTGACCCCTAATGAATCCATTTTCTTTTAGAAAGGAGCTTAACCTTTCATACCAAGCTCGAGGAGCTTGCTTTAGGCCGTAAAGAGCTTTTGATAGTTTGAACACATGATTCGGCCTCTTCATATCTTCAAAACCGTGAGGTTGACGAACATACACTTCTTCATTTAAGAACCCATTCAAAAAGGCACTTTTGACATCCATTTGAAATAGTTTTATGTCTTTATGAGTAACATAAGCTAAGAGGATTCTTATTGCTTCAAGTCTAGCTACGGGTGCAAACGTTTCCTCATAATCAATTCCTTCTTGTTGGTTATACCCTTGAGCCACTAGTCTTGCTTTATTTCTAATGACTTCTCCATCCTCATTTAGTTTGTTTCTAAATATCCATTTAGTCCCAATAATAGATTTATCCGTAGGATAGGGTGCAAGATTCCATACCTTGTTTCTTTCAAATTGTGAGAGTTCTTCCATCATAGCTTCAACCCATGATTTGTCACCAATAGCTTGATCAATCGTTTTGGGTTCAACTTGTGATATCATGGCCATGTTGGTAGTGCTTTCTCTTAGAGAATTTCTTGTTCTAACGCCATCTTCAATATTTCCAATGATTAGATCCGGAGGATGATGTGTGACTGTTTTTCATCCTCTTGGAAGTTGCTGAGAGGTTGGGTCGGACTCATCCTCTCTGTGAGGACCGGGTACTTGAGATGTTGATTGTTCATCTTCTTCATTTTTATCCAACTTCTCTAAACACAAGTCATCAAACTCATCAAAAATAACATGCATGGATTCCTCCACAGTTTGAGTCCTAAGATTATATATTCTATAACCTTTTGACGTTGTGGAGTATCCTAGAAAAATTCCTTTATCAGATTTTGGATCAAACTTTCTCAAATTTTCTTTGTTATTTAGAATGTAGCAATAACACCCAAATATATGAAAATAGGAAATATCTGGCTTTCTCCCCTTCCATAATTCATATGGAGTTTTGTTTAAAATTTTTCTAATGGATGTACGATTAGAAACATAACAAGCAGTGTTGATGGCTTCGGCCCAAAAATATTTTTCAATGTTGGCTTCATTTAAAATAGTTCTAGCCATTTCTTGTAAAGTTCTATTTTTCCTTTCAACAACCCCATTTTGTTGGGGAGTTCTTGGACAAGAAAAGTTGTGTGAAATACCATTTTCTTCATAAATATTTTTAAAAGATTCATTTTCAAATTCACCTCCATGGTCACTTCTTACCGAGACTATTTTTTATCCTTTTTCGTTTTGAATCTTTTTGCAAAAATAGTGGAATGCCTCAAAGGCTTCATCTTTATGTTTTAAAAATAGAACCCAAGTAAAACGAGAAAAATCATCAACAATCACAAAACCATATCTTTTTCCACTAAGACTTGGAGTTTTGATAGGACCAAAAAGATCAATGTGAATAAGTTCAAGAGGATGATTTGTTGAAACAATGTTTTTAGAATGAAAACTACTTTTAACTTGTTTTCCTTTTACACAAGCTTCACAAACTTTGTCTTTTTCAAAATTAATTTTTGGAAGACCTTTTACCAATTCCAAATTTGCTAATTTAGAAACAGTGTTTAAGCTTGTGTGACCCGCTCGTTTGTGCCAAATCCATTTATCTTTTTCAATAGATACAAAACAAGATTCAGTGGGTAAATCATCAAGATAAAGTTTATATAAATTCTTTTTTCTTAAACCGGAAAAGAAAACTCTACCCGAGGATGAGTGTTTAACCTCACATAGAGTAGGCTTAAAAATAACTTCAAAACCACTATCACATAATTGACTAATGCTTAGCAAGTTATGTTTTAAGCCATCCACATATTGAACATTTTCAATTTTTGCAGAATTATTCTTACCAATAATACTTGTTCCTTTTATTTGAGCTTTATCATTATTACCAAATGTGACTGATCCTCCATCCTTTATTTCTAATGACATGAAGCAGTGCTTATCTCCCGTCATATGCCTTGAGCAACCACTGTCCAAGTACCAAGGCTTTCTTTTGCTGATTAGAGGATGAACTTGTTTTAGAGTTTAAAAGAGACTTAGGTACCCATATAGCTTTGGGTCCTTGTTGGTTAGTTTTTCCTCTTTTGAGGACATTTCTTTTATGATAGCAAATAGAATCATGGTGCCCATGTTTACCACAAAATGAACAAGCTGACTTTACATTGTTAGCTTTCTTCTTAGCAAGACAAATTTTGGAGGTATGCCCAAGTTTTTTGCAAAACGTGCATTTCGGCCTATCCTCATATTTTTTTGGCAAGAAAAAATTTTCATATAATTTTTGTTTTTGAGAGCTTTTAAAACCAATACCAGCCTTGTCAAATATTCCAGATTGAGACCCCATTATCTTTTGAAATGTTTCTGTAGATTTGACAAAGTTGGAAATATCATTTTTTAGTTCCCTAACCTCAGTTTTCAAAATTTCCTTTTCTGCATCCTCGTCAGGAGGATGAGTTTCAACTATTTTCATGTTTAAAAATTTTTGTTTCTCAGAATTTTGAAATTGAGATTGCTGCAAATCTTGAATGATTTTAACATATTCATCATTCTTTTTCTTAAGCTCCTCATTTTGTCTCTTTATCTCAACAAGTTGGTTATTTTGAAATATACATGTTTGAGATAAAGTGTTTGAGTCATTTAGGAGGCTATCAAATTCAATTTCTAATTCTTCACAATTAGGACATGGATTAGTAATACTTATCTTCTCAGTTTCTGATTTTGTCATGAGACATAGGTTGGCCTCTTCTTCCTTTTCTTGCTCCGAGGATGATTCGTCACTATCATCCCAAGTAATCATCATGGATTTTTTTTTTTTGTATGGAAATTTTCTAGAGTTCCTTTTGTTGAGAGGACACTCAGTTTTGTAGTGTCCCATCTTGTTGCATCCATAACAAGTTATTTAACTTTTGTCAACTTTTTCTTTTTGAGGGGATCTTCTATTCTGTCCTCTTCTGTTTATCATCCTCTGTAGTCTTCTAGAAAGCAGAGCGAGTTCATCCTCATCCTCAGACAAAGGACACTCTACGTTTTCCTTTGTTATGCCATCTTCATTCTTCTTGGAAGATGAACTTTCTGTTTGGCTGGTTTTTAGAGCGACCATTCTTCCCTTTTTGTTTGGTTTGTCCGCCAATAACAATGGTTCATGAGCTCTTAAAGTTCCAACCAAATCTTCTAATTTCATGTTGGTCAAATCTCTTGCTTCTGTAATGGCAGTTACCAATGGCCTTCATTCTTTTGGTAAACTTCTTACGATTTTTCTTATCCTTTCTTGAACGGAGTATACCTTTCCAAGAGATCTCAGGTTGTTTAATATGATTGTTAACCTTGAGAACATTTCATCAATAGTTTCCTCCTCCTTCATTTTGAATAGTTCGAAATCTCTTACTCCCATATCTATCCTTGCTTCTTTTACATGGCTTGATTCTTCATGATGGGTCCTTAGAGTATCCCAAAGCTCCTTAGCATTTTTGCACTCTTCAACTCTATCATATTCTTCCCTGCTCAAAGCATACGTTAGAAATAAATGAGCTTTAGAGTTTAGGAGTACCTTTGCATTTTCATCTGTCGTCCATTGTGCTTGAGGTTTCTCATCGGATGCTGCATCTGTGTTGTTGGTTCTAATGACATGATCTCCATTTTCCACCACAGACCACATGTTGTTGTCTTGTGATATGAGAAATAGCCTCATCTTGCCTTTCCAGTGATAGTAATCTGTACCATCAAAGTAGGGAGGTCGGCTGGATGATCCTCCTTTAAGAATGTACTTAGCTTTTGACATTTTCTTTTTGGATCTTTTTCTCTTACACTGTTATGTGTATTTTTTAGAGAACCTTGCTCTGATGCCAATTGATGTAGCTAAATATCACTAGAAGAGGGGTTGAATAGGGATTTTTCTGTTTAAAAATAATTTCTAACTGTTTTAAAAACTATCCTCTCGCTGAGGATGGCTAGCTCGAGGATGAGATTTTTCAACTTGTTAGATCTAAGTTGAGCAAAAGAGTAGGAGTAGAGTAAGAGAGACACACACACAATTTTATATTGGTTCACCCAAAGATGGCTACGTCCAGTCCTCACACCCTTGTGAGATTTCACTAACTTTCAAACAGATCGATCCTCAACCAGAGGACGATTACAAACCGTGTATTCTTTAGCTTCACCAAGCTTACAATCAATTTCCGAATATTTCCAAGTGTAACTCACTAGGAAATTACAAAGTGATAAGAGAGTGATTGATACTTAATACTTTCTCAAAAGATTTACAAAGATATAGTGTAGGATCAAAGAAAGTAAGAAGTGAGGGTGTTTAGCTCTTGATAGCTTTTAAGATACTTGATCTTTTTATGCAAGTGTGTTGTGTATTGATGAAGATCAGCTTGCTGCAATTTATATAGTTCTTGTGATGTTCATTTCATAAGCCAAGCCTTTTTATGACCGTTGGAAAATCCATTTGAGAAATGCCAAGGTTTGTCTTCATAATTACGAAAATGCCATTCAACTCATTTGAATTTTGCCTTCCATGTTTTAGTACGAGGTAGCTGGTTTCTTGGCACTTGGGGACACGTGATGTCCTTTTCTTTTTCCTTGTTTTAAGGTTTGAATATTGTGTGGAGTCAATTTCCTTCTCTTTCTTCAATGCCTTGATAAAGCTTCATATGTGAGCTTTTTCTCTTTCCTCCATTTAATGCCTTTGAAAGACATGTGATGTCCAATCCATTCCTTTCTTCAAGACCTTGTTGAAGGCTTCACGTGAAGTCTTCTTTTTTTGCCTTAAGACATGTGATCAAGTTATTTAGGAAAGTTTGTTGTTGCCTTTTTGAAGGTTTAATATTATAATCCTTTTCAAATCACATAAAGGTACATGTAGCCTTTTGCCTAAGAAGCCTAAGACATGATGAGTTGTCTTCTTAAAGTGTTGGGATGCATTCCAAAAAGTTGACTATAGGCACAAGCTAATATCATCATTCACCGTGCCTTTCTTTTTCATTCTTGCAACTTTTCTTCAAAGACATTTCTTTAAAATAATAGTATTTTGCCTTTATTGGATGAATCAACAATTCATTCTTTAATACCATTTTGCCCTTGTTGAATAAATCATTCTTTAGTACTATTCTGCCCTTGATGAATGAATTCAAATTATTCATTCTTTAATATTATTCTGCCCTTGTAGAATGAATTCAAACCAGCGAGGATACAGATCTGCAACTCGTGAGGCCATCCTCAGCTTTTTCAATACTTAGCATTTTAACTTAGAATTTTATTCTTTTTCCTTAATGAATGATAACCTGTTTTCTTATGTGAATACACTCAAAAGCACATATTAGTCTTTAAAGCACAATCATAATCTTTAAATTAATTTTGTTATCATTAAAACCAATTAAGAGAGATTTTGTCTCAACACGAAATTGAATAAGATATGGTTTTGAATTCACTTATGTTTTATATTGCAAAGAAAAATAACTGGATATTTAAGATTTTTATGTTGAAAGTGAATTTTAAAATTAAAATATGTTAAAATAAAATAAAATTAAACTAAAATAAAATTAAACTAATTTTTATTTAATTTTAAAATAGTATTTTTTTTGAATTTAATTAATAATTTAGATTTTATAATTTCTTAAATTAATATATCACTATATATAAGCATAAATATCTCTCTAATAATAATTGACCACCACCTCCTGGCGTTAAATGGTGGATCCAAGACCTTTTCTTAGAATGCAAACTATTCGAGTACTACTAATAATTATAATCATTATAATTATATATATATATATATATATATATATATATATATATATATATATATAT
>JBBPBR010000004.1:48359640-48373346 GCA_037974775.1 Cicer pinnatifidum
GATAAAAAATTAAATGAGGATAAGTTTGTATTTCTTACAGTTGTTTTTTTTTATTGATTTTTTGGTAATTATTTTTTTTTATTATAAAAGTAGTTAGATTTTGTTGTCATAAAAATGTAGCTATATTTTCTTTTATAGTAGTTATTTATTTATTTTTTGAATTTACTTGTTTACCCTGAAATAATAATGTGTCAAAAAAATAAATAAGATATATTTCTATTTTTCATAGTTTTTTTTCTTCTTATATTGATTGATAGTTGATGATTCCAAGAACAATAAAACCTACAATCATTACAATATTTTTAACTTTTGATCACACTTATCTTGGCAACGACTCAAAATCTGTAGCTAGAAACGAGAATAGACAACAATTTTTGATTTAATGCACTATCAAAAGCATATAATTAATAATATAATAGAAAATCAATACATATTGGTTTAATGCATAGCTATGTAAATGATTTAATGGAGTGATATTCATAGTGTTTGTAAGAATTGAAAAGAATATTGCAGATCCTTTGTCGAAAGGTCTGACAAAGGACATGGTGTTGAAAACATCATTAGGGATGTGATACAAGCTTAGAATGAAGTGGGCCGCTTCATAGAGTTCAATAACTTGACTCTTAAATTCTCACGAAAAGTATATGAGACTCAGGGACTTATCAAATGTGTTATTTTTATAATTCAATGAATGGTACCGAGATTTCATGTGTAAGTTATGCACACTTGTTCTAATAAATGGTTGGTTCAAAACTTGTCTACTAATCTATTTGGGGATGAGTGAAAACATAATTTACTAAGTAATGGTTCAAATCGTAAGATACCTTTATTTGAAACCATGAGATTTCCGGAATAACGGACTTAGATATATTTTGAAAATTGTGGGGGATTGTTAGGAAAATTTCCAAAATATATTTGGATTTTTCTAATAGCTATATTAATGTAACAAAATTAAATAATTGAATGTATCACTTGGTCAAGTGGTTGCAATGATTGAGTTTAATTCAAATCAATGCATCTATTAAGTTATCAAAAGTTGTAATCTTTCACAAGAGTTGTTTTTTTCCATTAAAAGGTATGAGTTGAAGAGTTGTTTTCTTTCACCAATTGGTATGAGTATCTCTATAAATAGAGATATTTTAGAGGCAGAAAGAACACAAGACAAAACAACACAAAATTCATGTTACATGAGTCAAAATTATGTCAAAAATATTTCTGAGTCATTTCTTCTTTTCTCTAGTGCACGAGAGTAAATGAAGGAACTTTATTCCGTAAAATATCATTGATCGATAGGCTTGATGTGAATGTGCAATTCACTTCAAGGATTCCAAAGTATCCTGAAGGGGATTCGCCGGTTAACCCATTTGCATCCAATATATATAGATTGGTGGGGGCGAATCGAACCTAAAGCTTAGTGTGATACACACGCTTTGGAATTTATTTGTGCAACCATCATCATTATCAATTTCATCATCTTCTTACTCAAGATTTGCACTATACCCCCAACAAAAGATACAATAATGCTTGCACGATGCCTCACTTGTCTGTCTCTTTAAAGACGCCTCTCGCCATCGTGTTTGCCTTAACCCACACTAGAAGATCGCATACATGTAAGAATATGCTTTATCCATCTTTTTTATGCTTCGATTTGTGTTTGGATGTAAGAATTCACTAGATGGTCTTGCCAATATGTTTTGCCCTTTGTTTTGTCTATAATATGATTACCCCTTTACTTTAAATTATTTTTCTATTTTTTAGTTTTTTTTATACAATTTTCATTTTATGTTTAAATTATAAACTATTTTTTTGCCTTGTGGGACCGATTAGGTGGAATTGTTATCAGTTTTCATTTAGTTTTTTTTTCCTTGTTAGACTGATTTGAGAGAGCATCTAAAAAATTGAGAATAGTAGGAATGTGTCTTTGAAATCATGTTTCTTGCTCAGTTATCTCTTCCACAATGACACATGCTTGGCAATATCTAAGCACAAAATTAGATAATAAGAAACTGGCAACTATGGAAGCTGACAATTATTCATAAAAGATACTAAAATAAAACAATCCGGGACTAAGCTAAAGCTTATAAAATAGGATGAAAACCAGAGAATCTCAAAATTCCATTTAGCAGTAAAATTCTATTTAGCAGTAGCATCCATTTATCACTTTGGATTGGTTTCCATAGTGCCTTATATATTTCATGATTTGTTTCCTTGTTAATTAGCATTAAAAGGTTAGTACTAGTATAAATAAGAGTTAACATTTTTGTCTTATATAACACATCTTATCACATATCATTATAACACCCTTCACATCAATATCAATATAGAATTACTCAATTTGTTTTCTCCTTTCCTTCTGCATCTAAATTCCTATTATTTCATCAGATGCTTTGCGGATTGTCTTTTGTTGGTATTAATCTAAACTAGTTGCTTATATTGAATTTGATAATGCAAGAGTTAACAATTGTATTGAATTCAATATCTGTTAGTGCAAGAGTTAGCAATTCTACATCTAATTGAATTGAATTCAATTGGTATTTGGGTTACTGTTACTACTATCACCCAGGTTTAATGCAACGTCTTTTTTATTGATAGGTCAAATTGTGTTACTCTTAATTAACTATCAACAAAAACATAAACAGAAAACTATTTATAAAAATACTATTTGTTAAATCAATGTGGTTGATCCATTGTTTGGTGTGTCTGATTTTGTTATTTTGTTGGTCTTAAGTTAAATTGAGTTGCTTATATTGAATATGTTAGTGCAAGAGTTAGCAATTATATTGAATTTAATATCTGTTATTGCAAGAGTTAACAATTCTACGTCTAATTGAATTGAATTCAACTGATTCAAGATTTGTTGTTATTTTTTTTCCTTTTAGATTGAAATAATTAAACTTCAATCTATATGGTATTATTTTGTTATTTAGAGTGTTGGACAAAAAGTGGAATACACTTCATAGACTTAATTCAGAGTATCGGAAAGGTGTAAAATCTTTTTTAGATTTTGCCTTCACCAAAGGAGAACCTCAAGGTCGCATGATTTTATGTCCTTGTGCCAAGTGTAGAAATCGTTGTTGGAGAAGAAGAAAAGTGGTATGTGATCATCTAATAGGCTAAACATAAGTTTATGCATCCAATGGGAACGACAAATTTTGCTAGAATTCAGGCAAAAGAGTTACAATATTTGTTCTTATTTTATGCATCAAATGGGAACGACAAATTTTGCTAGAATTCAGACAAGTTGTCATAATAAAGTTTTATTAATTTTCATTTTTTTTACCAATAAAGCATGCAAAAAAGGAAAATGGGGAGAAAATCACCAAAACTGAAATGTTTATCATAACTCGTCAATGAAGAAAAGGAAAAATTTATGAAGAAACAGAGAATGTCATTGTATATTTTTCTTCTCATTATATACTTATAATGTCTAAATTTTCAACTTTTTACATTGATTTTTTTTTTCCTATCAGGATAAACTTCAAGATTTAATTCAAAACTCTAGTGAGGCTCTTAATCAAGCCTTTCAATCTACACCAACAATGTTAAAAAAAATGAAGAGATAGCTAAAATTAAAAAACATTGTGAAGGTGAAATTAATAGCATGAAGGAAATGATGGAAGAATATGAGTCATTTACAAAGAAAATGATGAAAGCATATGAGGAACTTCTAAAATGTGTGTTGAAGCAGCAAAACCCAGTTTAAGTGAAACTACAATTGATAACATGATGAGACTTGCTTTAGGCATTGCAAATAGTGCGACACTCCATTATTCTACATCAACCCATGTTCCTGAAAAGGTATAAGTATATTAGTTTGACTTAACTATGAGATTAGATAAGTTGATTTATTGTTATGATTAAGTATCTTGTAGACTTATAACTTGTTGGTATTTAGTACTTGTGATATGTTGCTAGTTTTTTCATGCTATAAGTAGTTTAAGATACCAAAATAAAGTTTAGACATCAAACATTCTAAAATCTTATTTCCTCTGTGTTAAAACACTAGTTCGGTTGTTGCTATGAAAAATTGTAATTTATTTTTTTAATATTCATAACTATTATTGTATATTTTATCTTTATTTATATTAATATAAATAATATAATAACTTTTCAAGTTGGATTTGAAGTTCATCACCAAGATACATGAAACTAATGGAATGTATTGAAGACTTGGTTGTTTTTTGGCAATGCAAATTTTGGTTGTTGCATTTTAAGAATAAAAAACTTGTTGTTTTTTTACAACTATGATAACAATTGATCTAATCATGTATTGATTTTGTTTTGGATGCCTGTGTTAAAATATTTTGATAAGACATTTTTTTTGGTAACATATTTTAATTAAGACTTGATTATGTCTAACTTTGTTGTGTTTGTTCAATAACCATTTAACGTTTAATTATGGGCTACAAGCAATAATGATTAATTGTCAATGTTTGCCTAAATGATGAGAGTGTGTGATCGTGACCTAAAGGTATAGACAACACATAGAAAAATGTAGACTAAAGAAGTATGCAACATTTGAATGTATGTGGTCAAAAAGTATATACAACATATAAAAAATGCGGTTAAAAATATTTTCATCACTGTGGCCTAAATAAATAGGCAACATTTGAATGTATGTGGTCAAAAAGTATAGACAACACATAGAAATTGTGATTTAAAACATTTTCATCACTGTGACCTAACCAAATAGGCAACATCCAAAAAAGTGTGGGCTAAACGTGTTACTATCGTGGCGTATTCTTTTGACAACGTTATAAATGTGTTGCTTGAAAATCATGGCGTATTCTTTTATGTCACACTTTTTTATTGTTGTCATAACTCAAAAATGTTGTAGTGAATAGAAGAAAACAAAGTAAGAAAATCACTACGAAGAAAGTTGGAAGAACATAATAACATGAAGAAAAGAAATTCCAAATAAGAGATTCAATAAATTAAATATTCAAAAAATCCTAAAGTAATACCACGTTGAGATTCAAAGTAATCCCAATTCACAAAACCTTAAAATATGAAGATTTTGATTTATGAAATTCAATACCTTGATAGGCACAATAGGAGCCGAACTGGGAGGGGTGTGTTGGTGACTTTGTTTGTGAGGAGCTGCTAGAGGAGGACCATGGAGAGTCACGTGGTTGTGGGAGAGAAAACACAAACATTGAGGGTCGGGCGAGAGAGAAAAAACCAAGAGAGTCGCACAATTACACTAGATAGTGAGAAGATAGTGGTCAATCGACACGATGACGACGCTTGGTAGGCTGCTACTGGTGGAGAGTAGAGGAGAAGAAGATTGAGATGCAAGAGTTTTGATGTTTAGAGAAAAGTGTAAAGAGAGGTTGGTAATGTGAATTTAAGGAAGTGAGAAAGGTTTAGGTTTCTTGGGCCAGTAATGCAAATACAAAAATCCAACGTGTTCAAAGTGCAAAAAATATGGTAGTATGTGTAAATTTTAAAATTTTAGGGTGTGTAAATGCACACCCTCACTTGCACGTGCATATGCCCCTGCCATTGACTACAACTACCATCGACCACACACCTTCGATCACCACTAATACTACCACCCACCCACCATCAATGAACATCACCAAACACTCACCACCCATCGCCGCTACTATCGACCATTTCCATCATCACGATTCACCCACTTTTGGCCACTGCCAACACCACCGACCACCATCTCTAACACCCTCCACCACTACCATCATCGACTACCTAACCCTAAGCACTATCTCCACCACCAACACCACTATTGTCGACCACTACAGTCACCATCGATCACATTCCAATCACCACCACCAACCATCAATTGCTCTTTTGAGTGTTACATCTACCTTCAATGACTGATCACCGTTACGATAATCCTATTCCACAACTATCACTTTTTATCACTATTGCTTAAATAATTATAATCAAGTAAATTATAATTTAATACTATTTGAATTATTTTAAAATGATTAAAATTTAATATTATACTTTTTATCTTCTTTTTAATTTTTAATTATTTTTATGTGATAATTATTTTTTTATATTTGTTAAATTCATGATGAGACATGGTAAATAGAGTGATTCAATTCAAATAATATACAAATGGAAACTCAACTAAGAATTGAAACTCATTAGAAAATTGAAATTGAAAACTCAAAACTAAAATGGAAAACTTAAAACTGAAATTGGTTTTAGTTTTTGAAAATTTCAGAACAGAAAACTAAAAACCACTCCGAACGAGACTTAAAAGGTTAAATAAGTTTTTAACTCCTGTAAATTTTCAAAATTTCTTTTTAGTAATATGTAAAAAATAATCAACATTTTTTATTTCCTACAAAATTATTATGCAATCATTTTTAGTCTCTATTGAAATGTCGACATATATTTTTGAATAATTTTCTTGTAAACATGTTTACAACATTGTAAAAAATTTAATTACAAAAAATAGGTTCAAAATTCAATTCTAAATCAATACTTTCATTACTTTACTTTTTTGAAATAATCAATATTAATAATTAATTTTTAAATAATTTTTGTTGACGAACTCACTTTTCCTGCCATATATGTCAATATGCTTTTTGCCATGATTATAACTTATGGCCATAATCATGTCTATAATAATAGATGAGTTCATTGGTTGACCATCTTTATAAACAGTCTACCGTGGACTAATACTGAAAAGTTATCCAAAATTTTAATGACAATTGATAATTATGAGTTTAGAGGTGTTACAATTAAATTATTTTATAATTATGAGGGTGTATAAACGTTTTAAAGGTAGTTACTATTAATTTCGACCATGTTAAGTAATATAAGATTAATGATTATTCGATAGTTGGCTTAATTACAATTTCGGCCTCTCTATTTTTAACACTTTATAAAATTGATTATTCTATTTTAAAATTCGATAGTTTTAGTCTCTCCCTCATATTTTTATACTAAAAAATAATTATTTGATATATTTTAAATAACGTGACATACAATTTTATTATATAGAACCATATAAATGCATTAATTATTTATTTTTCATTAATTAAATAGCAAAAATGAATAATTTATGAAGTTGAAAGTGTAGTTTTTATATGATTTTATTGCAATTTTATAGGTGTTAACCGTTCTACATCATATCATATACCACATTATTTAAATCATATCACATCATGGTTTGTTAGTTAAAAATAGAGGGCTAAAACTATAATTAAACTTTGATAGTTTAAAAACTTTTTTGTTTAATTGAAGAGACTGGGGTGCACAAGAGTAACAACAAGCCAAATATTTTCAGAACCAGAAGAGACTTTGACACTACATCTCAACTAAAAACTTTAAGACATTAAATGTCGGTTGGATGGAGAAAATAAGAGACATGATATGAATAAATGATCATATTATATCTAAATCAAGTGTTTGATAAACCAACAACATATAATAAGTTAATATAGAATTATATTCTATTATGTCTCTGTAGTTGAAATTTATATCATAAATATAAGCTGAGTTAGAAATCGGCTGGATATGATAAGAAAAATAGTTTAGTCAATTATCTTTATATAATATAATTTAAAATATAAATATAAAAACAATTTATAAAATATAATATAAAATATAAAAATGTAAGTTTAATCAAATAGAAAAATAATTAATAGAATTTGATATTAAACTTAATAATTAATAGTTAAAAATTAATAATTAATTTAAAATATTTATAATTTTACACAAAGATAATTTTGTCTTTTTATATAATTTAATAAATTAGTATTCATATTATAAAAATATAAAAATTAATTAAAATTTTAAAATAAATATAATTTGCTTACAAGATATTCTTGTCCATTACGTATAATATATATCATATATTTATTTATATTTTAACAAATAAAATATAATTATTTAATTACTTATAATTTTATTTTTAAAATTTAAATTATTTATTTAGTAATATCAATAAATAATTTTAATATAAAATTATTTCATTATTTATTTAATTTTTTATTAATTTATAATATTTAAAATATAATAAATTAATTAAAAAAATTAATATATAATTATTTATAATAATTTTATTATTTAAATATATATATATATATATATATATATATATATATATATATATATATATTATATCATATGATGTTATGACGAGATATATATTAAATATAAAATATAATATGCCACTGTCTTGTTATATACTTATATTAACATAACTTTATCTAGTTTTATATCTTCACATATTTTTATTGAGTTTTATATCTCTTTTTTATTTGTTAAAATTTTCACAAAGCAAACAACTAAACAGAATCAACGTTTACCTTCGGTTTCGCAAAATTAATCACGGTAAAAAAAACAGAAGAAAATGCATCTGGAGTTTCTCTTCCACTCGCTAAGGAGTTAGAAGGCACAAAGTTACACGTTTCAATGAAGCATTGTCCCTGCACCGTCCCAATATGTCTCTCTCTTGCTCTCGCGCCGAAAATGTAAGCCACTACGCTGAATCTACGATTTCTTTTCGAATCTTAAATTCTTAATCCTATGAATCCTAATCCTCTTCCTCTTTGTACACAAATCAGAGATCAAATTCTAAATTCTATGAACCCTAACCTCTCAAAATTGCAGATTGGTTTAATTTTTAGGTAGTAGCTTAAAATTTGTGTGCATGATTCCGACTTAAGGAATTACTAATGTAAATGATTGTAATCGCTGTCCTAATAGTATTATTTTTATTTTATTATCTTGGCATAGAACAATTTAGCTTTGCACTACTCGTTATTTTACATTGATTGATCCACGGAAAGTTAATTGACAAGCCTTGTTATCAATGTTTCTTATAATGTAGTTGTTGAATAAAATCTGGAGCTGGTACTAAAGATTTATTTATAAATGTTAGAGAACTCGATTACAACTTGAAATTAAATTGGGATTTAGGATGGAATTAATAGTCTTTTTTATCCTTAAGGCTTTTTTTTTTGTCCTTCATGCCTTTATATTGTGTTTTTAATCCTTTCTAGTTTAATTCAAGTGATTAGAAGGTGTAGGCTGCAATGAAACTATAATATATAGCTATATGTGTATGTGATTATGTGGATGTGTATTAGTATTAGCGTGTGTTTGGAACTGAGTTTGCAAACCAATTATCGTGTCCTGAGGAATTCTCGCTGGCAAAACTTAGAAGCTACAAAACTAAGCTTTCACTTAAACGTGATTTCTGACCGTGGTTTCTGTAAACGTGGCACTGTTCCAAACACATCCTATAGTTTATATGATATAATATCTTAATTACTTGTTTGATTATAATCAACCCTTCATAGCTGCAAACTTCATGATGTAGATATGTAATTAGGTGTATATGTTTCCAATTAGCTCCCACACTTTATATAGTATGCATATTTTAATCATTATTTGTACAGATTGCTCTTTATCCTCCACTGATAGTGAAGCATTACATGATATTCTTATTCAATCTATGCATTGATCATTCTATGTGGGTGATTATCATTGTTTGGATGGGAAAACTATATTTTAATAATTGTTTGGAGGGGTACTTACATTAATATAGTTTATTTTATTCCCAAAACTAAAATTTGAAACAATAGCTTGTATGATTTGTCTATTTGCCTCCTTGGAGCTGATTTTTTGTCCTAATTTTCAACAGTGGTGTAATGGCTGATTTGATTACTGCTACTGCTACTGATTTGTTAGTGAATCTGAATCTGATTTGTGTAGCATCTGAAAGACTCTCATATGGGACTTATAATCTTTTGTTTCCTTCATTCTTGCTTTGTTTATTATTGACAAAACCATACCGGTTTTGAAATGTAATCCTTGTTCCTTATTATTGGTTTCAGTTTGGATACATTTTGGTTCAATGAAGTTGATTGGCTCTCCCCATAACATACTCATACTCTTTTGAAATAGATTTGAAGATATAAAAGGATAAGGGCATAACTGTACGAAGGGTAAAGTATTCTACAACTTAGCATACTCAAGTTTTCTTGTTTTTGAAGTTATATCTATAATTTTCTGTATAGGAGGTTCTATGTTTTGTTAGTGGGTGCTGCATAAGTAATAAAATCACTTAAAAAGTTAATTACTTTTTTGAAAATAATCACATAAAAACTATTTTAAAACCAATTTCTTTTAAAGCACTGAAAATATGGTTTCAAAATCAATATTTTTTAATGAATCACCGAAAACTGGATTTTAAAAATGCATTGAAAAACCAGTTCGGAACAAAAAATCTGGTTCAAAACTGGATACAGACCAAATATGAGCTGTTTTTAAAATTAACCAGTTTTAAAATGGTTTTTAAGGACTGAACTAAACCAATAATGTGGTTCAATTTGGTTTGGTTTTCAAACAATGTATACCCCTTATAGGTTTTATGGCCCTGTGAATTCGTTTGAGTATGAAAATATCTTTTTTTTTTGTCGAATTTTTATTATAATTTATTTATTTTTTAATAAATGGATTATTTACTGTCAGTGAGTTATTTTTTGTGTTCATAGTTATTGCTGCATATATATTATTATAATAGTCATCTCGAGAAGGATGGTATTGGTTGCTATCAAAGTTCTAAATTACAGATAAAGCCATGTTGCAATTTGCATAAATGGTTGTCAAATTTATGTGGTTTTAATTATGGTCGTGTTGCGGTTGCAGAGCCTCAAAAACCTTATTGTCACTTTCAAGATTGTGGCCGCGAGCCGCTTTTTAAGACACTGTTTGCTGAGTTTGACTTTTATTCAAATTATTTTGTTTTGGGTAGGTTTAGTAGGAATACAAATGGGAATTTGAAAGTAGGATTGTTTCTTATTGTATGGGATCAAATTGAAATTTTTAAATTTGGTTTGCATAAAATATTTGGCAGGTTACTTTCATCGTATAAGGTCGAGGATGTCTGCTTCAAATGCAAAAGCCAATTGGACGCCTACATACCATAAAATATTTGTTGGGCTGTGTCTCAGAGAAGTGTTAAAGGTGAACGAGCCTGGGACACGACTTACCAAGGAGGGTTGGAGGAACATTGTTGAATCCTTTTATGCAAAGACTGGTGTGAGATATGACAAAAAACAATTCAAGAATCATTATGATTCCACCAGGAAACTATGGAAGGTTTGGGTGAAGTTGGCTCGTGATAGTAGCATGAAATGGGATCCAGAAACTAATAAGTTTGGTGTTTCTGAGGAAGACTGGAGCGATTATATAAAGGTATGTATGGTAATGATTAAAGTTCATCCAAGATGGCATGAGATTTTCATGGTTCAAGATAAATAATTAATGAAGCCTTTTTATTTTTTGTAGGCAAACCCAGAAGCTGCACAGTTTCAGTCAAAGGAAATCCAGTTTAAAGATGAATTGGATATCATCTTTGATGGAGACATGCCTTCTGAGGAAATTAAAAATTCAATACGTCTTAAGTGGCAGGATGATGCTTCAGCTACATCTCATATGCATCGAAAAGAGTTTGGGAAGAAGCGCAAGAGTGTTGGTAGGGATTATGAATTAGATACTTCTGATATGGTTAATTTTCCGCTAACTCCAAAAGCCACATGGACACCTGTCTACCATAGAATATTTGTTGATTTATGTCTTGAAGAAACTTTGAAGGGGAATAAGGCTGGGACACATTTTACCAAGGAGGGCTGGAGGAATATTATAGGATACTTTTATGCAAAGACTGGTGTGAGATATGACAAAAGACAAATTAAGAATCATTTTGATTCAACCAGAAAACTATGGAAAATCTGGGTTAAGTTGATTGGTGATGATAGCATGAAATGGGACCCAGAAACCAACATGTTTGGTGCCTCAGAGGAAGACTGGCTCAATTATCTAAAGGTATGAATGTATATTCATTCAATTTATTGAGAGTTTCTCTTCTTGGTTTGAGACTGATAAGAATTAAGTCATTTTGTCACAGGCAACCCCAGAAGCTTCACAATTTCGGTTTAAGGAAATCCAGTTTTCTGAAAAATTGGATATCATCTTTGGTGACAGTATACAGAGCTGGGAAATGAGACCTTCAACTAGTAGTGAGAGACAGAATGATGCTTCAGCAGCTACATCTCCTTTATCCGGAGAGCGAGGGAAGAGACATAAGAATGTTGATGAGGATATTAACTTTAAGAGTGCTATTTTGGTTAATGCTACACCAATCAGTGCAATTGCAAGTGAGCAAAGCATGTCATGTTCATCATATACCAAGGTCAAAGCCACGTGGACCCCTTCGTTGCACAAGACCTTTATTGATCTATGTCTGGAGGAGACATTAAAGGGAAATAAGCCGGGAACCCATTTTACTAAGGAAGGATGGAAGAATATTATGGAATCATTTTATGTGAAATCTGGTTTGAATTATGGCAGATTACAATTTAAGAATCACTGGGATTCTACAAAGGAACAATGGAGAATTTGGTGTAAGCTTGTTTGCACTAGTTACATGAAATGGGATCCATCTAACCATCAATTTGAGGCTAGTGATGAAGATTGGACCAACTATTTACAGGTATGTTAAATTACTGAATGCACTTACTTTATGTTCATTGAAGTTTGCAAATCTTAAGGAGGTTCCTGATTTCCTCCCACTACTCATTTGGTATAGACAAACCCAGAAGCTGCCCAATTTCGCTATAAGGAACTTCAATTCACCGATGCATTGGAAACCATCTTTAATGGTTCTACTGTTACAGGAGAGACTGAACCTGCTGTGCAACAAAGGAAAAGCGACGGTAGTGTTAATACTTTACCTTCACACGCAAAAGAACCTGACATAGCCAGCTTAGATGAGAAAACTGAATGTCTTTGTGACGCTGTTGCATCGAGAAATGGTGTGACTGTTCAAAAGAATTCCTTTGCAGTTTCATCTGGTGAAGGCAAACGTAGTTATAGTATTGGTGAATGCATTGAATGCCTTGATGGAATGGAAGAAATAGAGCAAGGAAGTGACCTATATTTGTTTGCTTTAGACGTGTTCCTTAGGCAGGAACATAGGGAAATTTTTCTCCAGTTGAAAAAGTCTAATCTTAGGATCTCATGGTTGCAGCGGCTTCAGTCTGTTGGTCAATCTTAACTTTAGGTTTTTTCACACTTTCTTCATAATCATCATCAATTTTTAGAAATATATTTTACAGTGCTGCATACCGTCAAGTGTTTAGGCATTAGTCTGTTCCTTGCATGACGATGATATATTGTGGTAAGCTTACTTAGAAGCTTAGAAATGTATATAATGGATTTTCTCTTCCCTTCCCTTGTAATGCAATCCTCTTAATACTATTTTGATGTTATTTTGTGGCGACTACTTTACAATTTTTATTCGGCTAAAGTGGATCTTGATGATATTTTTTCATACTTGAATGCACCCGGTCACATTTTTGCATCTGATACAATCTATTATCTATCTATTATATATAATAAAGTAAAGTAATTCTGATTTAGGAAATTTTCAAGTGGCATTTTCATAGTGATTCAATTACCCACCAAATTCATCTTTAATAATTTTAGTTTTTAATTCAAATAAATAAATAATAATAATTAAAAAAATAAATTAAGAATATTTTATAGAAACTTATTG
The DNA here is from genome assembly GCA_037974775.1 of Cicer pinnatifidum. Classification (NCBI taxonomy): domain Eukaryota; kingdom Viridiplantae; phylum Streptophyta; class Magnoliopsida; order Fabales; family Fabaceae; genus Cicer; species Cicer pinnatifidum. The sequence continues at coordinate 48,373,187 of JBBPBR010000004.1, forward strand.
TGAAGCAATCTTTATATTGATATGGAAACTTTCTTATATAAAGTATTATATAGAAAATAGTATATATATATATATATAAATTTATACTTAGTTTTTTGTGGAGTATATTGTTATAATAATTTATAATAAATGTAACATCATCTTTAGTTTTAATAAAATC
>JBBPBR010000004.1:48445918-48457788 GCA_037974775.1 Cicer pinnatifidum
TTTAAATGACAATGTAAAATTGTTTTAAACTGACAGTATATTATATTTATTCTCTTATTTATAATAGAACAAAATTAATAATTAGTTGATCTTGAGTATTATCATTACAGATAGGGGTGAGAATAAGTCACACTTTGAAAGGTACGAGTCTTATCTATAATTTATATTTTATGCTTAAGTCTATCATACGACCTATTATAGCTTTGTCCTACGATCTATTATAGCTTTTTTATTCAGCCTTCTAAAAGTCATTAAAACATTTAAATATTATATTTTACATATTTTTTAAATAGGCTAAACTATGCCTTTATATAAAAGAGAAAACAATAAAATTATAATCAAATCTAATAAATTAATAACTAACACTACAACAATCTTCCAAAAAATAAAAATAAAAATGAATCCATAATTAATCCTTATACACATATCAAGGTACATGCTTTATACATACCAATTTACATGATACTTTACTCATACCAGATGATGTTTACCACATACCAATACTAATGTACATATTTATATATATTAAACAAATAATGATTTTTCTAACAAAATATTTTTTAAAAATACGAAATTTTAAACTCTAAAAAATGATTTTTGGATTCAAAAAATAAATTTTTTCATGAAAAAACGCACCAATTATTACCTCACATACAAATAAGAAACGACAACTGAGTGATTGCTTAATTGAACGACGACAACCGAATATGAAACGACTATGAAATATAGAATCGCTACAGAATATAGAACAATTACCAAATAATAAATGACTACTGAATGATTGTTTAATTGATAGACTTTAAAATAGGAAATAATATTATTAATATAATAATAAAAAAATAAAATTAATAAAAAAATAAAATATATATAGCCTAGCATGTCAGGTCTAATAGGCTTTTTTTATAAACATGAGTCTCACCTATTTAAATAAATAGACTTCAAAAATAGTCTGAGCGTAGCCTTTTTAAAAAGATTAGGCCAAACCATAGCCCCTTGACGGACGGTCTAGCCTAATTCTCATCCCTAATTAGAGGAAATAAATGTAAATCCCCTAGTAAATATTCAATAAATTCTAAGGTCTTCCCTAGATTAAACACTATCCTCTTACCTTAAGTGAAACATATTTAGTAAGTTATAATAAACATTGATAGTATACCCTATATACTATATTATATTAATAATAACTTATGTGTTAAAATATGCGATGCATGAATAATAAGTGACTTATAATGATAAATATATATTACATGTAAAACTTAATTTAATAAAAACAAGTATTGATATTTCCCAACCATACCAGTGTGCTAAGCACATAAAATCCTCTCGATAAACTATATTTCAATTTAATGTAATACTATTTCTTCGTAGGCTATATTCAAATACCTCTTCTACCTCTAGCCTGAAATCTTTCAAACACTTCAAGCAACTAGACATGAGTAATCTAATGACTTAAACTCAACATAACAAGTAAATCATAAAGACTGCATTGATTTCACCCAATGCCCTCTACTTGAATAACCTCTTATGGTAAGATTGGACATAATTAAGCCCGTAAGTAGTGTCTCACTTATCCTCGCTTACCACTCACTTCTGTCATATATAGATGAATAATTCATCTAGCTAAATTGAACCCTATATATATATAGTAATACAATATATATCTAATGATAACATATGAATAATCATTTACTCCAATATTCACACAATTGAATATGCGCTTAACATAAAATCCATACAAGTGTATACATGTACACATATATATACACAAACGCACCATATATTAGCATCAAACTTTCAGGAAAAGAGTGTTATATTTAAGTTTTCAAATGTTGGTTTCACTCAAAAATGAGTTTCCTAACTCATAATATAGATATTTCAAGATAATTAATGCATAACAACTTATAATACAAAACAATCCAGTTCAATTGATTTCACTAAAAACAGATTCCTATTAATTTTGTTATATCCATTTTAACTTAGCTACGTCATAATTTATTATGCAAAAAGTACTATAATTTTGGTAATTTAATTAAAATATCAAACGATGTCCGATTTGAATAAAAAATAATACTTTGAAAATTTTAAGATGTTTAGTTTACAAATATAATTTTTATTCCACTTAATAGATATTCAATTAATACAGTTTAGTAAAATAAACAATACAAATACAAAAACAGAACAACATATTATTTTTCAACTTGCAACTCAATGTTCTCTATTAATTCCCAATAAAAATTAGTGAAATCAGTGTCAATTTCGTAGGTAATTAAGTGTATTATCTAATAGAATAGATGTAACGTCCTAATTTCAAGGTTTAACATTATTAGACGTTTAATCAAAATAGTAAATTATAAGTTTAGAATTAATTAAATAATTACCTTTGGGATTAGGCTAATTCAAACAAATTAAATAATAAGATAATACGATAATCATAACTTTTATTTATTTATTTATTTATTTATCTATTTATTTATTGTTTGTTTTATTTAAAAAATGATTGAACTATACAATTTTTTTATGTTTAATTGTTAGATGAAACAAATATAATTTAGGTTAGGAATGGCTGGTGACGTTGTTTGGAATATAACAATCAATTCCGATTAAGTGGTAGAAAGTATAGGCTAATTAGTTGCTGCAATGCTTGGATTATGACAATCAATTCTGATTAAGTAATAGAAAGTATAGGTTAAGTTGTTGAAACTACACAGTGAACAACGCTCCATTAGCACTCCAATTCAGCAAGGTGGAGCTGTAACGTGTTAATTGTGAAACTTAGGATATCATGTAAGTATTTAACTATAAGTAGCCACTAAGAAAAATAAAAATAATACATAAGTAAAATCTCAAAAGATAGAATTATATCGAATTGGAGAGTAACTAAAGTATTTTGCGGATGCGATAACGGTTAATAGCGAGTGACAAAGAAGGAATTTTTATCAAAAACGCTTCCAAAGGTGAGTAATCACACCCTTTAAACTTTCATGGTACATTTATTTTTGAAATTTAGAATAGAAAAAGAGTTAAGTATTTTGATTAGTATTTTCTTATAAAAATATATTTTTGTCGAGAACCAAATTCTATTAAAATTGAGCTTTTATAAATTGTAATAATAGATTATAAATTGATTTATTTATTTTTGTTTGTTAAATTACCATTTTTATGATCATTTGAATATATATTCTTTAAAAATATTATTTTATAATATTTTCTTGAATGATCATTATTATTATATATTCAAATAAAATATTATATTATAAATATGATTTTGCGAATATGATTGTTAAAATTATGAATGATTTTGATTGTGTCCTGGAGCTGGGTCTTGTACCCCACATGTTGATGAGTTTTACACTTCACAAAGAGATGAGGTTTAAACTCCACATGGATGGGTCTTGAATCCCACATATTGATGAGTTTTAAATATCACAAAGAGATGAGGTTTAAACTCCACATGGATGGGTCTTGAAACCCACATATTGACGAGTTTTAAACTTCACATGGGTGGGTCTTGAACCCCACATATTGATCAGTTTTAAACATCACAAGGAGATGAGGTTTTAAACTCCACATATGGATGATTATTAAACTTCACAAAGAGATGAGGTTTAAACTCCATTTGGATGGGTTTTGGACCCCACATATTGATGAGTTTTAAACTTCACAAATAGATGAGGTTTAAACTCCACATATGGATGAGTATTAAACTTCACAAAAAGATGAGGTTTAAACTCCACACACATGGGTCTTTTACCCCATACTAGATGAGATGGTGCTCCACATGATTAGATAATCCTCACTTTGCATAAGTAGTATATCTCCATCATTGATTTGATTGATTATTTACTACAGAATAAATGTGTATATTGGAATGATTTGATTATGGTAGACGTGGATTATCGTTAATTTACTTGATGAGTTTTTATTAATTATTAGAAGTAGTTGGTTGTTATAGAGAAATCTTAATCAGATCATAAGTAGTCCTAAAGAATATTTTTGGATGAAGGCGGGTGCCATGATCGATTTTTCCGGTTTCCGCTCCGGCTGAGAATAATACTTGTTTTAAAATTGTGCGTATTATTCATTGGGATTTTGTATCTCATTAAAGTGTTATTTTCAGATACTGAGACTGTTGGGGACGTCGAGTGTTGAGAAGTCCTACCTCTCTTGAGAAGAGTGATTTCCTTTGATTAGGTTAGTAGATCATGAATAAGTAGACATAGTGTCTACATCTTACTTTATTTTGGGATTAGATATTATTTGACCAGTTTTGGATATTTTAATTATTAAAGATTTTTCAGTTGTAAGAATTTATTTTGAGATTTCATAATATTACTTTTTCTAACAATTCATTATTTATTTCAGTATCTTATTCTCTTATATAATTGGAAAATTTTCTGTTATTACCTCAATTGTTATACTCACGTAACTAGGTGTTACATTTATGGTATCAGAGCCTGGTCGAACCTAGATCAGACTGTGGTGATGGTTTAGTTTAATTTATTTTTATGATTAATTTTTTTTATAAAAAAAAAAAAAAGAAATTCAAAACTTGGGCTTATAGGATTATTTGTTATGGTCATAAATTTTGCATGCTATTAGGCTGGATGGGCGAGGCCAACTCAATGATTGATTCTTAGTGCGCAGATTTATGGCAGGTAATAGGCGTGGAATGAATGACGCACTTGCCGAGGCTCTCAATTTGATGGTTGCAGCCATGCGAGAACAAACAAAGACTCTTCGTCATTTGAGAGGATCCAATATTACAGCTGCAACAACCGTAGACCCTCAATATGTAGGAGTTTCTGAATTTTGAAAGAACAATCCACCACCATTTCGAGGAAGTTCTGATCTAGTTGAGGTAGAAGAATGGTTGCTGAAGTTAGAGAAAATATTTCGAGTAATGCGGTGCAACGATGGTCAAAAAGTGGACCTTGTCATTTATATGTTAGAGTCTGATGCTGAGCATTGGTGGAATTGTGCTAGAGGAGGTCTATTGACACAAGGATTTCCCATTACTTGGGATGGGTTTAAAGAGATATTTCTAGGAAAGTATTTTTCCCACAGTGTTCGCATTCAAAAAGAAACAGAGTTTCTTAATCTTCGTCAAGGAGGTATGTCAGTTGCAGAGTATGTAGCCAAGTTTGAAGCTCTATCAAGGTACTCTTGCTATCTTAGGGACAACCCACAAGACGAGTGGAAGGCAATCAAATTTGAACAAGGACTAAGGCCTGAGCCGCAAAGCTTTATCGGAATTCTAGAGATTCGTGACTACCCCACCTTGGTAATGCAAGCATTGGAAGCTGAGAGACCGAAGGAGAAGTTTAACTCTATTGGAAAAAGGTTCCACAATAAGGATAATAAATTTCAGAAGAATCTACGTCCTGTGCCCACAATTTCAAAGGGCAAGCAAGGACAAGCTTTGATTAGTAAGAATAAGGGATGTGAAAACTGTGGATTTAATCATGGAGACTAGTCATGTCCTGCCGCACGAATTACATGTCTTAAATGTGGGAAGGTTGGACGTTATGCTAGATGTTGCAAGAGTGAGGGGCAGTCCCGATCTAGATCACAAAACCAAGGGAAAGTCTTTACACTCCAAGGAGAAGAGGTGAAGGAGTCAGATGGTTTGATCAAAGGTATGGGTTTTATTAAAAATAAAAATATTATCATATTGTTTGATTCAGGAGTGACACATTCCTTTATATCTTTGTCTTGTGTGAAAGCCTTGAAATTGACTATTTCTTGTCTACCTTTTGATTTATGTATTACAACCCATTCTGGAAAAAAAATCTTACTACCTCTACTGCATGCTTGAATTCTACTCGTGTTTATCAAAATTGGCCATATATTGTTGATTTGATTTGTTTGCCTATGCTTGGATTAGATGTTATCCTAGGAATAGATTGGTTGTCTTCGAATCATGCAGTTATGAATTGTCTGATAAATCTATCCTTATTGCGCCTCAACCTATGGTTATTGATTCACCTCATTCGTCCAAATGTTTTGTGCCTGCTCTAGCTTGTCATAAGCATTTAGTTGAGGGGTCTCAAGGATACATGATCTTATTTTCTTCTAAGGTAGAGGTTGAGGATGATTTAACCTTGATGCTTGTAGTTGGTGAATTTCTCGACGTGTTTCCTAAAGATGTCTCTAGCTTACCCCCGAATAGAGAATTATAATTTTCCATTGATTTAGTGCCAGGGTGTGGCCCATTTTCAATAGCACCCTATAGGATGTCAGCACTAGATTTGGGTGAGCTCAAGAAACAATTGGAAGATTTATTGGGAAAAGGATTCATTAGGCCTAGTGTGTTACCATGGGGAGCGCCGGTACTCTTAGTGAAGAAGAAAGATGGGAGTATGAGGCTATGTTAGACTATAGAAAATTGAATCAAGTTACCATTAAGAATAAATATCCCTTGCCTAGGATAGATGACCTGTTAGATCAGTTGAGAGGAGCTTCAATATTCTCTAAGATAGATTTGAGGTCTGGGTACCATCAAATTAGAGTCATGAATGAAGATATTCCTAAAACAACTTTTAGGACAAGATATAGACATTGTGAGTATGTAGTGATGCCTTTTGGACTTACCAATGCCCCTACTATTTTTATGGATTATATGAATCGGACTTTTAGACCTTTCTTATATAAATTTGTGGCAGTGTTCATAGATGACATTCTAATATACTCTAAGAGCTTGGACGAGAATGAGAAACACGTGAGGATAGTGTTGTAAGTTTTGAGAGATAATAAATTGTATGCAAAACCTGAGAAGTGTGAGTTTTGGCTTGATGAGGTGAAGTTTTTAGGACATAACATCTCTAGTAAAGGAGTACAAGTTGACTCTAGTAAGGTAGATGCAATATTAAGTTGGCCCCAACCTAAATCAGTGACTGAAATAAGGAGTTTCTTAGGATTGGCGGGTTACTATAGGAAATTTATAAAGGGGTTTTCCAGTCTAGCCTTACCTCTCACAAAGTTGACTAGAAAAGGGAAAACTTTTGTGTGGGACCAAGAATGCGAGGATAATTTCCAAGTGCTTAAAGGAAGATTAATTTCAGCACCTGTTTTAGTTATACCAGATCCATCCATAAATTTTGTTGTTTTTTGTGACGCCTCTAAAAATGGTTTAGGGTGTGTTTTAATGCAAGAAGGAAAAGTGGTAGCATATGCATCTAAACAACTTAGGTCACACGAGGCGAATTATCCGACCCACGATCTTGAATTAGCAGCTGTAGTCTTTGCTCTTAAGATTTGGAGGCATTACTTGTATGAGTTTTGATGCTATTTGGGTGATTGTTGATCGATTGACCAAATCTGCTCATTTTCTACCAATCAAAGCAACCTATAGTATAGATAGATTAGTTGACCTCTACGTTAAGGAGATAGTAAAGTTACACGGTATGCCCACCTCTATAGTGTCAGATAGGGATCTACGATTTACTTCTAGATTTTGGAAAGCTTTTCAGAAAGCTTTTGGTACTAGACTGAGTTTTAGCACAACTTACCATCCACAGACAAATGGTCAATCAGAGAGGACTATTCAAACTCTTGAGGATATGCTTAGAGCTTGTGTTCTAGATGAAGGTGGGAGTTGGGATAAGTATTTACCTCTAGTAGAATTTTCTTATAACAACAGTTATCACTCTAGCATAGGTATGGCACCATACGAGGCTCTTTATGGAAGGAAGTGTAGGTCCCCTTTGTGTTGGTGTGAAGTTGGTTAAAAGTATTTGTTAGGACATGATTTGGTGCAAGAGACCACTAATAGAGTTCAAATAATTAGGCAAAGGATGCGTATAACGCAAAGTAGACAAAAGAGTTATGCTGACGGGAGAAGAAAACCATTGGTATTTCAAGAAGGGGCACATGTACTCTTGAGAGTCACTCCTAAGATTGGGGTGGGAAGGTCAATGAAAGTCAAAAAGTTGAACACTCGTTTCATAGGTCCTTTCCAAATTCTAAAAAGAGTCGGGTCCGTTGCTTATCAATTGGCTCTTCCGTCACAATTATCTAATCTTCACGACGTATTTCATGTTTCTCAATTGCGAACATATGTGTCCGATAATTCACACGTGATAGCTCCTAAGTTAGTTCAATTGAAAGATAATTTAATCTTTAGGCCTAGACCTATTCGAATTATTGACAAGAGTACAAAGACTCTAAGGAATAAGGTGATCCTATTAGTAAAGGTGGTATGTGAAGGGTTAACCTTAGAAGAAGCTAGCTACATGGGAACTAGAGGAAGAAGTCATACCTAAATATCCAAATCTCGTCGGTGCAGGTACTTAAGTTTCTTTATGTTGCATCAATTAGAGTGTTTGAGCTTTATTCGGTTGGCGAAAATTTGGAGGACAAAATTTCTATAGTGAGGGGAGAAATATAACGTCATAATTTCAAGGTTTAGGATTATTTGACGTTCATTCAAAATAGTAAATTATAAGTTTAGAATTAATTAAATAATTACCTTTGGGATTAGGCTAATTCAAACAAATTAAAAAATAAGATAATACGGTAATCTTAACTTTGTTTTTATTTATTTATTTATCTATTTATTTATTGTTTGTTTTATTTAACAAATGATTGAACTATACAATTTTTTTATGTTTAATTGTTAGATGAAACAAATAAAATTTAAGTTAGGAATGGCTGGTGACGTTGCTTGGAATATAACAATCAATTCCGATTAAGTGGTAGAAAGTATAGGCTAATTAGTTGCTGCAATGCTTGGATTATGACAATCAATTCTGATTAAGTGGTAGAAAGTATAGGTTAAGTTGTTGAAACTACACAGTGAACAACGCTCCATTAGCACTCCAATTCAGCAAGGTGGAGCTGTAACGTATTAAATGTGAAACTTAGGATATCATGTAAGTATTTAACTATAAGTAGCCACTAAGAAAAATAAAAATAATACATAAGTAAAATCTCAAAAGATAGAATTATATCGAATTGGAGAGTAGCTAAAGTATTTTGCGAATGCGATAACGGTTAATAGCGAGTGACAAAGAAGGAATTTTTATCAAATAACGCTTCAAGAGGTGAGTAATCACACCCTTTAAACTTTCATGGTACATTTATTTTAGAAATTTTGAATAGAAAAAGAGTTAAGTATATTGATTGGTATTTTCTTATAAAAATATATTTTGGTCGAGAACCTAACTCTATTAAAATTGAGATTTTATGAATTGTAATTATAGATTATAAATTGATTTACTTATTTTTGTTTGTTAAATTACCGTTTTTATGATTGTTTGAATATATATTCTTTACAAAGATTGTTTTATTATATTTTCTTGAATGATTATTGTTATTATATATTCAAATGAAATATTATATTATAAATATGATATTGCGAATATGATTGTTAAAATTATGAATGATTTTGATTGTCTGTGCTGGAGATGGGTCTTGTACCACATATTGATGAGTTTTAAACTTCACAAAGAGATGAGGTTTAAACTCCACATGGATGGATCTTGAACCCCACATATTGATGAGTTTTAAATATCACAAAGAGATGAGGTTTAAACTCCACATGTATGGGTCTTGAACCCCACATATTGACGAGTTTTAAACTTCACAAAGAGATGAGGTTTAAACTTCACATGGATGGATCTTGAACCCCATATATTGACGATTTTTAAACTTCACAAAGAGATGAGGTTTTCAACTCCACATATGGATGAGTATTAAACTTCACAAAGAGATGAGGTTTAAACTCCACCTAGATGGGTCTTGGACCCCACATATTGATGAGTTTTAAACTTCAGAAAGAGATGAGGTTTAAACTCCACACAGATGGGTCTTGTACCCCATACTGGATGAGCTGGTGCTTCACATGATTAGATAATACTCACTTTGCATAAGTAGTATATCTCCATCATTGATTTGATTGATTATTTACTGCAGAATAAATGTGTATATTGGAATTATTTGATTATGATAGACGTGGATTATCGTTAATTTAATTGATGAGTTTTTATTAATTATTGGAAGCAGTTGGTTGTTATAGAGAAATCTTAGTGAGATCATAAGTAGTCCTAAAGAATATTTTCGAATGAAAATGGGTGCCATGATCGATTTTTCCGGTTACCGCTCTGGCTGAAAATAATACTGGTTTTAAAATTGTGTGTATTATTCTTTGGGATTTTGTATCTCATTAAGTGTTGTTTTCATATATTGAGACCGTTGGGGACGTCGAGAGCTGAGAAGTCCTACCTCTCTTGAGAAGAGTGATTTCCTTTGATTAGGTTAGTAGATCAAGAATAAGTACACATAGTGTCTACATCGTACTTTATTTTGGGATTAGATACTATTTGCCCAGTTTTGGATATTTTAATTATTAAAGATTTTCCAGTTGTAAGGATTTATTTTGAGATTTCATAACATTACTTTTTCTAACTATTCATTATTTATTTCAGTGTCTTATTCTCTTCTATAATTTGAATTTTTTTTGTTATTATCTCAATTGTTATACCCACATAACTAGGCGTTACAATAGAAATCAGCAAAAACACCATATATGGAGAAAGTTATGTACAAAATACCAAAGGTATACCTATATGAATTCAAAGACAACATTATACTATTTTCACTTCAAACTTTATATTATCAAGTTCATATGATCAATTAAGTAAAATACATTTAAAATTAAGCATAAATCCAAGTAATTATTAATAATAAACAATTATCATCTAATCACCAACCCAACCATAACACTCGACAACAATAATAAATCAACAACTTTTCATAGTAATTGATACAAACCCCTAACATGCATTATTAATAATCAATGATACTAAATCAATTATGATTATCATAATACCTAAATATACAAATCATGAATAAATATTAGGAACATGCAACCAATATTTCTAAGTACACCTAAACGAGATTTTAAGAGGATTTTCTATATTACCTTAAGAAGAGATTTGATATCCCAAGGTTTGATTCTAATTACTTCTCCTAGAAGTGAAACCTTAACTCCTCTTCAAGTTTCAATCTTCCTTCTCAACATGCAATAACTCTAAATTTCGTCTCTTATATTGAAAACATATCTTTCCTTTTCTTCTTTCTCATGATTTCTTCTTTCACTCTGCATGTTAGTCATCTTTTACTCTGATACAGGTGCGAAGTTGTTTCTATGATGAGATGATGAAATGAGGGAGCTTGAGAAGGACATGCAATGAAATTGGTGTTTTCTCTCTTCTTCCTCTTGTTTTCTCTTTGGTTTTTTTTCCTCTTCTTCTTTCGTGTTTTCCCTTCTCCCCCCCCGCACACACACACTATTAAGTCTATTAAGTCCTCAACAATATTTTAGTAGTTATTACTCACTTAAATTTCTACTTATGAAAATTAATTATACCTTAATTATCCTAAATCATATTTGTCATAAAACTAATTATTCTTATTATTATAATTATTTTACTAACTATAAAAGTGATCCTAAATAGCATAAAAAAATACTAAAGTTTAAACATTTACCATTCGAATTTTCAATAGGTTAAGCTATCACTAAATTATCATTATATGCGATTTTATAAGGAATTAGTGCATTTATTTAATTCTAATAATAACTACAATAATAATAATAATAATAATAATAATAATAATAATAATAATAATAATAATAATAATAATAATAATAATAATAGTTTACACAAAGAAAGTTGGGGTGTTACAACTTATATCTAAATTAAATAATAATTTTAAATTATAAAGTTTATAACATAATATAATTAATAAATAAGATAAAAATACAGAATAAATGAGCATTTTTAGATGATCAAAACCAATGAGAAATTAAGATGGTGCAGATCGAAAACGACAACAAACATAATATAGTATAACAAGGAACAAAATGTATA
>JBBPBR010000004.1:48458688-48483828 GCA_037974775.1 Cicer pinnatifidum
AACATTGACTCTTTGCATTAAAATCAAATACACAATTATTCGAAGAAAAAAAAAAGTGAATACACACCTGAACAAGTTAAAAAAAATACAATTGAAGAATGTTTAAAATGATCAGTCTAAAAACTAGTCTTGGATGACATGTAACATAAATGAGGATCTTCATTTACAAAGTCTCAATATGCATCAATACTGTTGAGAGGAAATTTATCTCAAATGTCTTAATGATAATAAAATATTTCAATGATTATGATTATACATGTTATGTAACTTGTGTAAGATATATGCTCATTGACTATGATTTTGATATAACTTCCAAACATACAATGTATATGCATTATCTGATTAATCTAATAGTTTGAGTTGAGATACATTTCAAGAAAGAATCAATACATTTAAGGAAAGAACCAAACACTACACTTGGACAAATCTTGGATCTCAAGCAATCAAGCAAAGATTGATCATATCATACAAGGCTTGAAGATTATGTGTAAATTTGTCTATTGGTCATAGTGTTTATTAGTTAGATTCATCATTATGATTTCACACATCTAATATTTGCAAATTAAAACAGAAATCATAAAATAAGTGTGTTAATCAATCAATTGGTAAATCAATTGGTTAATCGATTTTCTGATTCATAGAACAAAGTTTTCACTGAGTTAATCGATTAGCAAATCGATTACTTAAATGTTTTAATCAGACATGTGTTCTATGATTAAAAAAATCGATTGGACAATCGATTGCATGAAAGAATTAGATCATCATTTATCAGAAACATATTGCATAATCGATTGGCACATCGATTTTAATTAAATATCTGAGTTACAGGGACAAATCAGTCGATTGGCAAATCGATTTGATTCAGTGTCTGAGTTACAGGGACAAATCAGTCGATTGGCAAATCAATTTGATTAAGTGTCTGAGTTACAGGGAGAAATTAGCCCATTGCCAAATCGATTATGTTAATAAAAGTGAATCGACTGAGTAATCGATTGTTTGATCTTGCATTTTGAACAAAACAATTATAATCGATTATTCAATCGACTCTGATATGAACTGAGTATCAGTTTCTGATATATGCATTAAAAAAATCGATTAGCAAATCAATTAGTTCATCTATTTCAAGAATTTCAAGAAAAACAAGAAATGCGAAATCGATTAGGCAATCGATTGATATGGTAATACGCATTAATAAAATCGATTGGGAAATCGATTTGTCTGAAGTTTTTCTGAAACTATATAAACTGAATCAATCACAATTTTTACACAATATAGAAAGAACTGAAAGAATTTCATTAGCTTTTCGAAAAATACACTTTGAGAAAAATTGTTGTAACTCACAAACATTATTGGCAAATACTTAGTGTGTGAATTCATTGGGATTGAATCAAGTGTTTTTAGTCTTTTTGAAAGAACCATCTTTGTAAAAGAAAGAGAGTGAAAATCCAGTATTGTGAAACTGGTGGTCATCTTTTAGAGTGCGTGTGACCATCTAAAAGAGATCTCAATCTGATCTTGCTAGAGCTTGGCGATTAGTTCTTAAGGATAGATTGGTTGTTGTTGTAGATTGATGTTGAGTTAGATGTATAGGCATTGAAGTGCTGGAAAGTCTGTAAAATACTCAAATCATTTCTAGTAAAGGCTGGAATCGGTAAGTGATTTTGGGACTGGATGTAGACTATCGATAGAGGCCATTATTAAATTGGTTTCACACTTCTCTATCTCTATACTCTTTATCTTGATAATACATGTGTTCTTGAATCTCAGTTTTGAATAAGTTTTGAATCTATTATTATTAAATTGGAATTAATATTAAACAAGTTGGTTTTAATATTAAGTTCAGCACTTAGGAAGGAATTGGATAATCTGGTTAATAATATTGTATACAACTTCCTAAGGATAGAGGCCGTTCCACCAACAATTGATATCAATAGCTTAATCTTTTAGACTATTTCTCAAAAAGAAAATCGCCTCTACTGAATTCTTGGGCGAAGGTGCCTCGTTAGTTAGACCCCTGTCTTTAATGGGTCTGCTTATATGTACTGGAAAGAAAGAATGCTTATCTTTCTAGAGGCAAGTGGTCTTGACATACTAGATGTAGTAGAAAATGGTCCTGATGTGCCTAGACTTGCTGGTACTGATGAATCATTAATCATGAAATTGGTCTGATGATGATAAGAAAAGAGTTGTCTATAATGCAAAAGCCAAAAATATAATAACTTCTGATTTGAGTGCTGATGAGTTTTTCAGGGTATCAAATTGCAAAACCGCCAAAGAAATGTGGGATACACTCCAAGAAACTCATGAAGGCACAACTGATGTCAAGAGGGCCATAACTAACACTCTGATGCATGAATATGAACTCTTCAATATGAAGAAGGATGAGTCAATCAATGACTTGCCGACACGGTTCACACATGTCATTAACAATCTGAATGCTCTAGGGAAAGTAATTGACAATGAACAACAAATAAACAAAGTAATGAGATGCTTGACAAGAGAATGGAAACCTAAGGTCACTGCAATAGTTGAATCAAAGGATCTTGGAAGCATGACCATTGCTACCCTTTTTGGCAAGCTCAGAGAACATGAAATGGAGCTGCACCGGGTGAATGAGTCAGAGCAAACTGATCGGAAAAGGAAGGGACTATCGCTAAAAGCTCAAGCTCATAAAGTAAAATCTGAACCAGAAACCTGTACTAAGAAACTGATGAAGTACCTGAAATCGGAATGCTGGTCAGAAAGTTCAAGAAATTTCTGAAGAAAAAAGGAAACCAAGCAAGGAAACCATCCAATTCAAGGACAAAAAGCTTCAGCACGAATGAGACAAATGATAGCAAGGTGATAACCTGCTATGAATGTGGAAAATTAGGCCACATTAAATCTGAATGTTTTCAATTACAAAATAGAAACAAGTTTGTGAAAGCTAAAGGCAAGGATCAACCATCTTCAAAAACTAAAAGAGCCTACATAGCTTGGAATGACAATGATGAAGAATCTTCTGAAACTTCAGAAGAAGAAGAAGCAAACATGTGTCTAATGGCCAACACTAACTCAGATTCAGATAGCAATGTAAGTACTACCTCTAATCCCTCTTATGAAGAATTGCATGATGCTTTCAATGAATTCCATGATGAACATATTAAGGTAGTCAAACAATTGATTTGCACTAAGAAAATGTTAGAAAAATAGTGCATGATGTATGAAGAAATCAAAAAGGATCATAAGTCGCTTGAAGACATGAATGCACTTTTGAAAAAGAAAGCACATGATAGACTCACTAGTTTTATTGAACTTGAAAGAAAGGTTGAATCACTACAATTTTATTTAGCAAAATTTACTAGTGGCAGAAACAACCTGAATGTTCTTCTTGGCAACCAAAAGAATGCAAATGAAAAATTTGGAATTGGCTATAGACCAAATAGGAATGCTCAAAAGAATCATAAATTTGTTGGATCAAAGCCAATTCATGATGTTTTCATTAAACCAACTCAAAGTACATCCTCTGCTTTTTCATGCCATTTTTGTTGCAAAAAGGGACATATATCTTTTAATTGTAAACTGAAAAAGCTTGCTGACAAGGGATGGAAACAAGTTTGGAGAGTAAAGAAACCTGTGATTGAGACTAACCCTCAAGGACCCAATCTAAATTGGGTTCCTAAAACCAAAGTCTGAATTTTGTTTTGCAGGTATGCTTGACATCCAAAACTCACTCATGGTACCTAGACAGTGGATGTTCCAAGCATATGACTGGAGACAAATCAAAATTCATGTCTCTGAATTTGAAAGATGGAGGATATGTAAAGTATGGTGACAACAACAAAGGCAAAATACTTGGTGCTGGAGACATAGGGAGTGAATCACATGGATCTTCTTTATGTAAAAGGTTTGAAACACAACCTACTTAGCATTAGTCAGCTTTGCGATAAAGGCTACCAGGTATATTTTACATCACATACTTGTACACTTGAGCACAAGGAAGATGATAGCATAAAATTGGTAGGTGAAAGGGTAAACAATATATACATGATTGATCTTGACTCTTTGCCTACAAATAATGTTTGTTGTTTGTTATCTAAATCTGATGAAGATTGGTTGTGGCACAAGAGAATAGCTCACATACATATAAACCATCTTAACAAACTTGTTAGCAAACAACTAGTGCTAGGTCTTCCAAACAGAAAATTTACTAAGGACAAATTATGTGACTCTTGTGAGAAAAGTAAATTGGTCAAGTCCTCTTTCCCACCAATAGACTTAGTACAAACTAATATAGTTCTACAATTGATTCACATGGATCTATTTGGTCCCTCTCAAGTAAAAAGTTTTGGAGGAAATCTTTATGGCTATGTTTTAGTTGATGATTTCTCTAGATATACATGGACTTATTTTCTGTCTCACAAAAGTGATGCCTTCTCAATTTTCAAAAAAATTTGCAAATCAAGTTCAAAATGAGAAGAATCAGAAAATAGTTTCCATTAAGAGTGATCATGGTGGAGAATTTCAAAATGAATCTTTTGACAATTATTGTGATCAAAAAGGAATTCACCACATTTACTTAGTCCCAAGAACTCCACAACATAATGGAGTTGTAGAAAGGAAGAATAGAGCTCTAGAAGAACTTGCTAGAACAATGCTTAATGACTCTAAGCTTCCAAAATACTTTTGGGCTGATGCAATAAACACAGCTACTCATGTGATAAATAGAGTTCTAATTAGGCCTATCCTTATAAAAACACCCTATGAAATATACAAAGGTAGAAAACCAAACATTGCATATTTTAGAGTCTTTGGATGCAAGTGTTTTGTACTAAATAATGGAAAAGAGCATCTAGGGAAATTTGACTCTAAGGCAGATGAGGGAATTTTTCTAGGATATTCACAATCTAGTAAGGCCTATAGGATCTACAATAAAGGAACTAAAACTATAGAGGAATCTGTTCATGTAAAATTTGATGAAATGTTTACCAAAAACTTGAACAATATCCCTCTTACAGTTGGTAATTCTCTGGATGAAATTGTAGAATCAGATCTAAAAGAACCAAATGAAACATTACCTCCAACTGACATTGATTATATAGAACCTATAAGGGAAGATGACTTACCTAAGGAATGTAAATTCAACAAAAACCATCCTATTGACAACATCATAGGAGAAATTTCTAAAGGGGTTGCTACTAGAAAATCCCTTAGACACTTCTGTAATTTCACAGCTTTTGTTTCTGAAGTAGAACCTAAGAATATAAAAGAAGCTCTCTTGGACAATGATTGGATAATTGCCATGCAAGAAGAGCTTATTCAATTTGAGAGAAACAAAGTATGGATCTTAGTTCCTAAACCAGAAAACAAACATATTATTGGAAGTAGATGGGTGTTTAGGAATAAGATGGATGAGAATGGAGTAATAACAAGAAATAAGGCTAGACTAGTTGCTAAAGACTACAACCAGGAGGAAGGTATTGATTATGATGAGACTTATGCTCCTGTAGCCAGATTAGAAGCAATTAGGATTTTGCTTGCTTATGCTTGTATCATGGATTTTAAATTGTATCAAATGGATGTAAGGAGTGCTTTTATGAATGGAGATATCAAAGAGGAGGTTTATGTTAGTCAAACTCCAGGATTTGAGGATCCTGCTTTTCCAAACCATGTTTACAAACTAACAAAAACTCTCTATGGATTGAAACAAGCTCCAAGAGCTTGGTATGAAAAACTCAGTAATTTCCTCATACAGCAAACTTTTTTAAGAGGAAATGTTGACAAAACACTCTTTATAAAGAAAAAGGGAAAAGACATTATGCTTGTCCAAATTTATGTTGATGACATAATTTTTGGATCCACAAACAGTAAGCTTTGCAAAGAATTTGAAAATATGATGAAAGGAAGATTTGAAATGTCCATGATGGGAGAATTAACCTTCTTCTTAGGATTTCAAATCAATCAAAGCAAAAATAGTATTTTCCTAAGTCAAATCAAGTATTGTAATGATCTCTTAAAGAAGTTTGGCTTTGATAAATTGAAATCTATTGATACACCCATGAGTCAAGCTTCTCATTTGGATAAAGATGAAAAGGGAAAATCTGTGGATATGACCATGTTTAGAGGCATGATAGGATCTTTATTATATCTTACAGCTAGTAGACCTGACATTATGTTTAGTGTCTGCATGTGTGCAAGATATCAAGCTAATCCTAAGGAATCCCATCTAAGTGCAGTCAAAAGAATTTTCAGATATTTAATAGGAACCCAAAATCTAGGTTTATGGTATCCTAAGGGATCAACTTGCACTCTTGTTGGCTATTCTGATTCTGATTTTGCTGGTTGCAAATTAGACAGAAAAAGTACATCTGGTACTTGCCATCTATTAGGGAATTCACTTGTATCTTGGCATAGCAAGAAGCAAAATAGTGTTGCACTTTCAACAGCTGATGCTGAATATGTAGCTGCTGGAAGTTGTTGTGCACAAATATTATGGATGAAACAACCCCTTTTTGACTTTGGTGTTGATCATGGAACTGTGCCAATAATGTGTGACAACACTAGTGCCATAAAGATCACAAAGAATCTTGTTATGCACTCAAGAACAAAGCATATAGAGATTAGACATCATTTCATTAGGGATCAATACCAAAATGGTAATATCATGCTTGAATTTATTAATACATCTGATCAATTAGCTGATATCTTTACCAAAGCCCTACCCAAAGAAAGTTTCTTCTATATTAGAATGAAACTTGGTATAATGGATCAAAATGAAATATGATCTCTGTAGAAAATCGATTGAGACATTGATGGTTTCTCTAAATTTACTAACTTGCAATAGATAAGTCGATTTGCACATCGATTATCCTATGTCAAAATTTCAAATCAGTGTTACAAAATCGAATTCACAAGCGATTTATACTACAAAGTTTCTCAATTGTTAAAATATAAAACACGACAATCGATTTCACAATCGATTTAGTGATCTGTGGTAGCAATAAATGCTGAACCAAAATCGATGTGACAAAATATACATCAATTCAATCGATTGGTGAATCGATTGAGGATATGGAAAATCGTTTTAAAAAATCGATTTCATAATCGATTATTTCTCCAAGAAATCCAAAGATTGGAGAAATTTTCCAAACTCAAACACGAGCATCGATTTGGTAATCGATTTTGTCAAATTATAAAAACTGCGAGCCAAATAGGTCGATTTGGAAGTCGATTGGAATACCTGCACTGGTCAATATCTTTAAAGAAATCAATTTGGCAATCGATGTTGTTATGAGAAGTTTTCCTGAACTGATATGGAAATTGATTTGGACATCGATTTATCCATTGAACATTTACTTAAGAAAATCGATTTGGGAATCGATTTGCAATATGACTGTTGCAAAAATACTAGCCGTTGGAGGCAACTGTAATTGAAGCCTTTCATTTCCCTCCAATAACGGTAACAAAATCGATTTGACAGTCGAAGTTTTGTGTGCAAATGTGAAATAAAATCGATTTAGAAATCGACTCTGAACAGTGCCATTTAAAATCCCTAAATCGATTTCTCAACACATTTTCACTATCAAACTCTCCCCAAACTCGATTTCTCTGTGCTTTGATACTTCTCAAACCTCTCAAGCTTCCCAAATCTCTCTAATGGCAAGAGTTAAACAAACAAGTGAGAAAACCCCCTCTTCCTCAACCTCTAGTGGTAGAACTCCTTCTCCTCAACCTACTTCCCCTCCTGCAAAAAGAGTTCCTATACCCACTCATAAGATTTTGGCAAAGGATAAAGGGAAAGCCATTGCCACTGACCAAGGAAAAACCAAAAAGAGGAAGGTTCCTCAAACAGAAAAGCTGATGGGTGATGCCATGAAGGAGCCAACCCAAAAGAAGAAGAAAACCACCTCTTCCCCTTAGCCAAAGAAGCCTCAACCTCCCAAAGGCAAACCAGTTGAGGACATTGTTCTTCCCCTTGCATTCCTAAAGAGGAAAATCCATGAGGCAAGAACTCTGGATTTTGCCTACTTTGATGCAAATGGATTCACCTTCCAACACCATCTCAGATTTCATGGATTGATAGATTTTCTCTCCTGCCCTTTGGAAACCTATCCAAGACTTATTAGAGCCTTCTACTCGAACTTCACCCTCACAGACATTGGATTTGAGTCTGAAGTTAAAGGCAAGAAAATTTCTATGACTTTTAGGGAGTTCTCCAAGCTATCAGGACTACCCTTCTACGGAGAAGCTATTGATGGCAGAACCAATCCTGATTCTACTAATGATGCTTGGGAAACATCAGTAGATAGATACATAGCCATTCAAGACTTGATGGTTGAAGGGTTTGTGGAAAGAATATCTCTCCCAATTGGTCAAATGAAGGTCCAACATAGGATGCTGATGTATGTGCTATCCAGAATGTTGGTACCTAGATCAGGGAACCATGTCATAGTTCAGAAGCTTGACATTACTCTTCTTTGGGGCCTTTACAAGGAACTCAAGATGAGTTGGGCGTGGATTGTGTTGGTTAATATGTTAGAAACAACACAAGGAAAGCTAATGCTCCCTTACCCTCAGCTGATTAGCAAGATTCTGAGACACTTCAAAATATCAGTTGTCAATGAAGAATCAGTAAAGACAACTCTAATTTTTGGTGAGTCAATTGTCAACCAAATGCAATTGAAGAAGATCAATGGTATTTGGACAAGGGCTCAACCAAATGCTGAACAAGCTGAGCAAGCTGAAAACCAATCTGAGGTTTTAGCTAAGTTGCTGGAACTTATGGAGTCTTAGGCTGCACACAATGCTAAGGTGGTAGCCTCCCTTGTGCAACTCCAAGCAACCCTCAACTCAGTTGTTCAAGATGTAAATGCCATCCAAGACCATTTGGGTCTCAAGATGTCATTTGAAGACATATCTGACATTGGCACACAAGTGGCCAATCAAGAAGATCAACCTCATTCCCCCACTACTAATCTGCAACAGAATGATGTTCAACCTGAGCAACCTGCTAATAATGTTGTTGACACACAAGCAATTGAAGAAACAACCCCTATCAACCATGATAGTTCTGAACCTCATGGTGAGGAGAGACTTGCTAAGGCTAATATAGCAGTCTCTACCTCTCCCATTGGTGATAATGAGGAACAGCCGTAGATTAGTTGTTTAGGCTTTTGTTTTCTTTGTTGTTTTGTAATTTTTCTGTTTTTTCAGTATATCTCTGGTAATAGCTTATGAATCATTATTCTCTCTTGTATTATCTTTTTGAATTTAATGACAAAGGGGGAGAATTTGAATGAATTTAACTTGGAGAATTTGAATGAAATTTAACTTGTGCTTATGCTTATCTTATCATGTATACTGAAAATGCTTATCTTATCATGTATACTGAAAATTGAATCTGAAATTTGAAATTGAAATGAATTATGAATTCTAAAATTCAGGGGGAGTTTTAAATAAGAGTTATTATAAAGTTAAGTTTTAATTTTTGAAATGTATGTAAACTCAAAGTTACATTGTATGTTTGTCATTTAATCAAAAAGGGGGAGATTGTAAGATATATACCTCCTTGACTATGATTTTGATATAACTTCCAAACATACAATGTATATGCATTATCTGATTAATCTAATAGTTTGGGTTGAGATACATTTCAAGAAAGAATCAATACATTTCAGGAAAGAATCAAACACTACACTTGGACAAATTCAATCAAGCAAACATTGATGATATCATACAAGGCTTGAAGATTATGTGTAAATTTGTCTATTGGTCATAGTGTTTATTAGTTAGATTCATCATTATGATTTCACACATCTAATATTTGCCAATTAAAACTGAAATCATAAAATAAGTGTGTTAATCAATCAATTGGTAAATCAATTGGTTAATCGATTTTCTGATTCATAGAACAAAGTTTTCACTGAGTTAATCGATTATCAAATCGATTACTTAAATTTTTTTATCAGACCTATGTTTTATGATTAAAAGAAATCGATTTGATTAAGTGTCTGAGTTACAGGGACAAATCAGAC
This sequence comes from Cicer pinnatifidum, assembly GCA_037974775.1. NCBI lineage: Eukaryota > Viridiplantae > Streptophyta > Magnoliopsida > Fabales > Fabaceae > Cicer > Cicer pinnatifidum. Next base: position 48,468,702 of record JBBPBR010000004.1, read on the forward strand.
GATTGGCAAATCGATTTAATTAAGTGTCTGAGTTACAGGGAGAAATTAGTCCATTGCCAAATCGATTATGTTAATGAAAGTGAATCGACTGAGTAATGGATTTTTTGATCTCGCATTTTGAAATAAACAATTATAATCGATTATTCAATCGACTCTGATATGAACTGAGTATTAGTTTCTGATATATGCATTAAAAAAATCGATTAGCAAATCGATCAGTTCATCTATTTCAAGAATTTCAAGAAAAACAAGAAATGCGAAATCGATTAGACAATCGATTGATATGGTAATAAGCATTAATAAAATCGATTGGGAAATCGATTTGTTTGAAGTTTTTCTGAAACTATATAAACTGAATCAATCACAATTTTTACACAATATAGAATGATAGAAAGAACTAAAAGAATTTCATTAGCTTTTCGAAAAATATACTTTGAGAAAAATTGTTGTAACTCACAAACATTATTGGCAAATACTTAGTGTGAGAATTCATTGTGATTGAATCAAGTGTTTTTAATCTTTTTGAAAGAACCATCTTTGTAAAAGAAAGAGAGTGAAAATCCAGTATTGTGAAACTGGTGGTCATCTTTTAGAGTGCGTGTGATCATCTAAAAGAGATCTCAATCTGATCTTGCTAGAGCTTGGCGATTAGTTCTTAAGGATAGATTGGTTGTTGTTGTAGATTGATGTTGAGTTAGATGTATAGGCATTGAAGTGCTGGAAAGTCTATAAACATACTCAAATCATTTCTAGTAAAGGCTGGAATCGGTAAGTGATTTCGGGACTGAATGTAGACTATCGAATAGATAGTTGAACCAATATAAAAATCCCTGATGCACACTTCTCTATCTCTATACTCTTTATCTTAATAATACATGTGTTCTTGAATCTCAGTTTTGAATAAGTTTTGAATCTATTATTGTTAAATTGGAATTAATATTAAACAAATTGGTTTTAATATTAAGTTCATCACTTAGGAATGAATTGGATAATCTGGTTAATAATATTGTATACAACTTCCTAAGGATAGAGGCCATTCCACCAACAACTTGTGTTCTTGAGTGTATCAAACTTAGAAAACAAGTTCCTCACCTCCTTAATCAAATATAGTGTATTTTACACATTTTAACATGTCCTCTACATTAAAGGATAAACAAGTGGATGATGAAATTGTTACTGTAACACCCTAAATTTTTTAATATACTATTTTATTAGTTAAGTAAGATTTTAAATAATTAATTTAATGTTAAAATTATTTTAGAATATATGATGATAAATTTTCTGACTAATTTTCGTTCTATAGGTGATTTTTATGATGTGCTAGTTTTATAAATATTAGATTACATGAGTGGTATAAATAATAAATATTTTATTTTATTATTTGATATATTTATCAAACAATAATAGTATTTTAGTGTAATATATATTTTTTTTAAATGATTTTATGCGATTTTAGGTGTATATACCTGTACCCAATTAATGTACGTAGTTGTTTTTTATTTTAAAGTATGCATGTAGTTATAATTCAATTATTTATAACTGGTTTTTTATATTGTGTTTGATTTCCTTTATTTTTATATACTTGTTATGACATTGCGATTTTATATATATTTATTAAGATTTAGTAATTAATATAAAATCTTGAAGTTATATTCATTTATTTTATAATTTGGATTATTCTCTAATGATGATAACATTTTAATTTGAGTATTTGTAAAAATAAGTATCATTATAGGGATTATTTCAAATATAAGAGTTTTGGTTATTAATGTATTTTAAAAGATTAATTAATTTATTTTATAAATTATTAGTTTTGAATATTAATAATGTTTTATTAATGAAATTGTGTTTTTAAAAAATAAAATAAAAATAGTAATAGTAAAATCTAAAAGGAGACTAATGAGCTTGACCCACGTGTCTAAAGAATTTAAATTGTAAATAAAATAAAATAGAAGTATAAGGAAGGAACGACCACTAGTAAAACCAAGAGGAAACCAACACCGGTGATTGATGATCGATAATTGTTCTAGAAAACTTTCTCCATTTTCGCCCAAAATTGAGTATGTTGTTTCATTTATTGAGCTAGTCAATTAAACACAGTTTTTTTATATTTTTAACAACCCTGATTTCTATCTAAAATACTCGACTTCTCCCAAAATTGAGTATGTTGTTTCATTTATTTAGCTAGTCAATTAAACACGGTTTTTTATATTTTTAACAACCCTGATTTCTATCTAAAATACTCGACTTCTCCGTTTACTGAATTCGTTATTTTGCACCGTTCTTCTTCACCATAAGTCCAATTTGAGTGAAACAAACGCCAAAACGATTGTGTGAAAAGTAACTATATTATCCATTGAATGGTTTTCTGATTTATGGTAAGATTCGTTGACCGAATTTCAAAATTAATTTTAGAGTGTCTTCTCATAATTTATTTTTAACGTTTACCCATAAAATATCGAATTAGATCGATTGAAGGACAAAGAGTCAATGAATAAAGACTGTTTGCTCCTGGAATCTTATTTGTGTGTGAAAACATCGAAGTAAGGTAAAGGGTGAGAGAGCGTTTGAATTCATGAGTTTAATATATTGTGAGATGAACGAGAAAACCTTATTTCCCAACGATTCATCTCAGGCTAGCTACGTATGGCAGTTGCCCTTTGAGGAATAAGTTAATTAATGTACAAATATGGAAATTGTGAGATTAAATTATAGAATATAAATATATGTATGGTGTTGATTGATTTAATTTCTTTAAATGTGTGATATTGATATTATTGTGATATTGGGTGTCAAATTAAATTTATATATATATGTGTGATTTGATGAGTTTATGTGATGTGATAACAAAAGATGGATGTGTTGTGATAATTTTATGTTGTTCCAGAAAATTACTTTCGAAAAATAACAATGCCACCGATAAAATTACTGGGTTGAGTCGCGGACTAGGTCGCTCTCTTTAAGACGTTTCGAGGCACTGCCCAAATTGTGCAAGGCAGACTATCAACCACGAAGTCCCCAGGATAAAATAGCCCAGATCACTGTATCGGTTTTCTACTGCATTGTAGAAACCAGATTTAGAATTACACCCTCTGTATGGCAGTCGAATGACTAACACTCGTAATATAGCACGAAGGCTACTCAAGAAAATAGAAGAAGAAGAAGAAGAAGAAGAAGAAGAAGAAGAAGAAGAAGAAGAAGAAGAAGAAGAAGAAGAAGAAGAAGAAGAAGAAGAAGAAGAAGAAGAAGAAAAACGGGGGAGAAGTGAGAAAAGCCTCAGATACGGAGAGCCTTTGGTGTGTCTTTCCAACTGAGCTGAACTCTCTATTTATAGAGGAGTTCAGCAACTGGATCTGAGAAAGATGGGGGATCCATCAGGCACGAGATCCATTAGCTGATCACTAATAGTGCGCTCAAAATTAGGAAACGTGTTTTGACTTTGATTTCTTGACCGCGCAACAGGTAACACGTGGGGAAGACCAATCAATTAGGGTTTTAACCAAATAATGGAAGCTTAGTCAAATTAGGGTTTTGAATAAGTAAATAACAGAAGGTTAGTCTGTTTGACTGGATCAAAACATTGATATTGACTTTGTGGATGACAGTTTCGAAATTAACGCAACTTGTGACATAACGCAAGCATATAATTAATTAATTAAAATAAATAATTAATTTACATATGTTTAAAAAAATTTAATACACCACAAACCAAACCAAACCAAACCAAACCAAACCAAGCCAAGCCGGCCGGACGGGCGGGCGACGGCACGCGCGCGTGTGTGTGCGCGTGTGGTGGTCCATTTGCTTGCGTTCTCCCTCCTTCACAAAATTGTGGTGCCCCTTGGGGCCCAACCCAAGTGTGAAACTAACACCTTATAAAGGCTATAAATGAGTGTGTTCCCTCCTATGTGGGACTTCTCATTTTTCAATTCACAACATTAAAAGCCATCATCAATGCCATTTATCTTCCATCATTTCCAATAATCCCCCACTTGAATTTAAAAATAGGTTCTTGAATAGCGTCAAACGTTTCTATAAGATTATGCATAAACAAAGGTGTCTCTCGACTTGAACCTTTGCGTAGCAAGTAAGATTCAGATTCAACAAGAGTGACTCGTAGTCTTGAACTCTATCTCTGACATCAAACCCAAACATAACCTTTTCATTGGGTGTATTCTCAAAAAGCCCGTGCATTTAGGGTCATGCACGTGTATCCCAGTGTAGTGAACGCTCTAGGAATTCTACCTCAAAATTCCATAGGAAGCGGCCCCCACTTCCACATTCACATAGGTGAGTCTATCAAGAGTACTCCTATAGCTAGGTACTCCACTCCACATAGAGTATAGATCTCATTAAGAGTTTCTATTATCTCATCCTTTCATCACTTCAGGACTCATGCTTTCTTCATATATTATGTAGCATGTTCATCTCATATCACTGTGACTTGTTATTACCCATTGAACCTAATTCTTGGGATCTCCAATCTTTTAGGTCGGGTTTCCATCACAGGTGACTCATCAATCTATAGGCAATAGTCCCATCCTTTTGGATGTATTTAGGACTTTCTCTCTAGCTAATCCTTTCGTCAAAGGATCTGCTAAATTTTCATCAGTGCGTACATGATCCACTATAACAGCTCCTTTAGAAAGTAATTCTCTAACTGTGTTGTGCTTACGACGAATTTGACTTCTTTTACCGTTGTAATAACGATTCTCAATTTTTGCAATAGCCGCGGTACTATCGCAGTGGATCAACACAGCTGGCAATGGTTTTCCCACAAAGGGATCTCAGCTAGCAAGCATCTCAACCAACTTGCTTCTTCACTAGCCGTAGCTAGTGCTACCATTTCAGATTCCATAGTGGACTGAGCCAATATAGTTTGTTTCTTTGATTTCCACGACACAGCACCACCAGCTATGTTGAAGACATAGCCACTGGTTGCTTTGGAGTCATCTGATAAGGTGTTCCAATCAGCATCGCTGTATCCTTCAACGACAGCAGGAAATCTTCTATAGTGTAATCCGAGACTCATGGTCCTTTTAAGATATCTCATGACTCTTTCAATAGCATGTCAATGCTCCATACTAGGTCTACTAGTAAACCTGCACAACAATCCAACGACATAGGCTATGTCGGGTCTAGTGCAATCAGTGGCATACCTGAGGCTGCCAATGACGCTTGCATATTAAGTCTGTCTAATACCTTCACCAGAGTTCTTGAAAAGTTTAACACTTGGATCATATGGTGTGCATGCAGGTTTAATGTCAAAGTAATTGTATTTCTTTAGGATCTTTTCAACGTAGTGAGATTGATCCAAAGAAATTCCATTTTCTGACCTAGTAATCTTAATTCCAAGGATTACACTTGCTTCTCCAAGGTCTTTCATATCAAAGTTGTTACTCAACAATGATTTCACTTTATTTACAGCATGATTGTTTGATCCAAATATGAGTAAGTCGTCTACGTAGAGACATATGATAGTGCAAATGTTATTTTCATATTTGTAATAGATGCATTTGTCACTTTCATTCACCTTGAACTCATTTGATATGATTAAGTTATCAAATTTTTCATGCCATTGCTTAGGAGCTTGTTTAAGACCATACAGAGATTTATCTAACTTACAAACCTTGTTTTCTTGTCCATGAATTACAAAACCTTCAGGTTGTTCCATATAGATTTCTTCTTCCAAGTCACCATTTAAAAAAGCTGTTTTGACATCCATCTGGTGTATCACCAGGTTATGTATAGCCGCAAGTGATATTAGCACTCTAATGGATGTTAGTCTAGTGACTGGTGAAAAAGTGTTGAAGAAATCTATATTTTCTCTTTGTCTAAAACCTTTGGCTACAAGGCGTGCCTTGTATTTATCAATAGATCTATCGGGTTTTAGTTTCTTTTTCAAAATCCATTTACAACCTATAGGTTTGCAACCAGGAGGCAAATCTACTAAATGCCAGGTCTTGTTAGACTCTAGAGAATCCATTTCATCATTTATAGCTTCTTGCCATAAATCTGCATCCAAAGATTACAGAGCTTCTTTTAGATTTGCAGGATCCTCTTCTAGATTATACGCCATATATTCTGGTCCATAATCTTTAGCAACTCTTACTCTCTTACTCCTTCGAGGTTCTGTTTCATCTTGGTTGTTGCTTTCAGTGTTTCTTATCATTGGGACTTGACTGGGTTCGCTGCCCCCACTATTTCTTAATTTAAAAGGGAATTTATTTTCGTAGAAGTCAACATCATTTGACTCTATGATCACTCTCGCATTTAGGTCTTAAAACCTATACGCTTTACTGTTTACAACATATCCTATGAAAACACATTCATATGCTCTACTTGCGAGTTTAATTCGCTTGGGATCGAGGATTCTGACATATGCCAGACAACCCCATGTTCGAAGATAAGACAAGTTAGGCTGTCTTTTCTTCATTATCTCATAAGGAGATGTTTTGCTTTTAGGTTTTGGAACTCTATTCAAAACATAGCAAACAGTCAAAATAATTTCCCCCCACCAGTGAGATGCAGCACCAGAATTAAGCATAATAGCAACAACTAATTCAGTCAGAGTCCTATTATTTCTTTCAGCTTTACCATTCATTTCAGGAGAATATGGTGCAGTAGTTTCATGTATAATTCCATGGGTTTTGTAAAATCCATTAAACAAGCTAGAATCATATTATGTTCCTCTATCACTACGAAACTTCTTAATCTTTTTATTAAATTGATTTTGAATTTCATTCACAAAGATTTTAAACATGTCAAGTGCTTCACTTTTATTCTTCATCAGATATACAAAAGTAAAATCAGAGCAATCGTCAATGAATGTTATGAAATAACGTTTTCCATTTCTAGTCAATGTTTCATCAAGTTCGCATATATCAGAGTGTATTAATTCTAGGGGTTCAGATTCTCTAATTACTGATTTATGTGATTTCTTAGTTATTTTAGCTTGACTACAAAAATCACATTTTTCGAAGTCTTTTGGGGATAACTTTGGAATTAAACCTAAATTACTTAAGTTTGAAATCACATTTTTGTTCATATGACAAAGTCTAGCATGCCAAATATTAAAATCACACAACATGTAAGCAGAAGTAGATATTTTATTCAATTCAACATTCAATTTAAACATGTCATCAGTGGCGTACCCTTTCCCTACAAAATTAGGAAACGTGTTTTGACTTTGATTTCTTGACTGGGCAATAGGTAACACGTGGGGAAGACCAAGCAATTAGGGTTTTGACCAAATAACGGAAGCTTAGTCAAATTAGGGTTTTGACTAAGTAAATAACAGAAGGTTAGTCTGTTTGACTAAATCATAACATTGATATTGACTTTGTGGATGGGCCAGGCCGGGCCGGGCGGGCGGCGGCGGCGGCGGCGCGCGCGCGTGTGGTTGTTCATTTGCTTGCGTTCTCCCTCTTTCACAAAATTGCGGTGCCCCTTGGGGCCCAACCCAAGTGTGAAACTAACACCTTATAAAGGCTATAAATGAGTGTGTTCCCTCCTATGTGGGACTTCTCATTTTTCAATTCACAACATTAAAAGCCATCATCGATGCCATTTATCTTCCATCATTTCCAACATTTTATGTTATGATGTTTGTTTGATGATAGTGATGCTATAAATTTGTGATGAGTTTATGTGATGATGATGATGTATGATTAATGATAGTGATTTATAAAATGTGATGAGAATATTGAATCAACCCCATAGTTGATGAAATAATTGTGATTTCAATTTGTGTTTGAGATGACGGTTTTAATGAAGTATCATATGCCAACGAGGGGAGAAAATAAATATTGAGAATTTGTAAAGTGAATATTATTTTGTCATCATATAGGTAGGGCCTGACAAGCCTAGTGATTCCGAGGAAGTACAATTGAATGAGTCTGATCGTGGCGGTCTGCTGTCGAGCCTTAAGGCTAGATTGTTAGACCTTGGAGGTATTCGGGTGGAAATTCCTAGGTGACTTGGAGGTAGCACTCCAAATTTTGGGAGCTACTACACAATATACGTTTACCTCGACTGTCGCGTATATGTGTCTCGGGTTAAGTTGAAGGGATCTATGAGGACAAGACTAATTTGAATTGTCCGTCCACCGGAATGGTGGCATAGTATGAAGCCTCCTAACCAAGTACTTCATAGTTAAAATGGTACCACATTGTGAAGTCGAGCCTAAGCTCATTCATAGCATTGCATTTTATTGTGATTGTTTTGCTGTGATTAATATGTATTGTGTGTGGTGATAGTTTCCCTTAGACGATTTGATGTTATAGTGAAATTTATTGATTTTCCTTGAGTGATTTTGACTTTTTAATGTGATATTTTCTTGATGGAATGTTTGTGTAATGATACGGTTATATTGAGATTAATGGAGAAAATAAGTTGAAAGTGTTCCTTTTGATTTTTGAGAAACGTGATATCCTAAGTTAAAAATAAAAGTTTTTTTTTTTCTTCGAAACATATTTTTATTTATCTGTTACAAATTTTATAGAAATATAATATAAATGATTATATTTATTATTTTGGAGTTTAGGGTGTCACAGTTACCTCTAAGACAAAAGATATACAATACGAAGAATGTATGAATTTACGTCAAAATATAAAAAAAGATGAATCAATGTAAGAAGACAAGCAATACTGAAGCATAACGATGAATTCATAACAAAGGATTAATTAAACGGAAGAGTGGATGAACTTCTGTTCTCATTCATCATCATACATAGGAAAATGAATAATAGTACCAAAGTACAAATACATGTTGCTCCAACACACACTATTTCTATTTTTATTTGTATTTCTATCTCTATTTCCTTTTAATTTATTTATTGGAAGATTGATAGGCACACCCCTCCTTAGTGGGTTGCACCCCGTATTAAGTCTGCAATAATATTTTAGTAGTTACTACTCGCTCAAATTTCTACTCATGCAAATTAATTATACTTTATCCTAAATCATACAAACATAAAACTGATTATTCTTATAATTATTCTACTAACTATAAAAGTGATTTTAAATAATATAAAAAAAAATACTAAGATTTATTGAATATTTACCATGCAAATTTCCAATAAGTTATGTTATCACTAAATTAGCATTGCATAAAATTTTATAAAATAAATAGAATATTTATTTAATTCTGATAATAACAATAATAGTAGTAATAATAAAGATATATTAATAATAGTTTAGACAAATAAAGTTGAGGTGTTATAGTCATCGTCAATAAGTTATTAGCTTAGGTTAAAATAAAAGGTGGTTGAAAATTATTTTAATATCCATTTACATATATATTAGATTGTTCAGGATTTTAGGATATAAACATGGTACAGTTTATTAAATTAGGGTACAAAAATGTCCCAAATTATTCTTTTAGTTGTAGGCACATAAAAATTGCCACCTCCTCGTTATGTTTAGGCAGGCGTTTTGAAAAACTATGTAATAAAAACCGAAAATTATGTTAAACTAGTTTTTGTTGTACGTAGGGATGAGAATAGGCTAGGCCGTCCGTAGGGGCCTATGGCCTGGCCTACTTATGGTCTGGCCTGGCCTGCCCTATTTAATAAAAAAGCTAAGCTCAGGCTATTTTTAAAGTCTATTTATTTAAATAGGTCAGGCTTAGGCTTATAAAAAAGGCTATTAGGCCTGACAGGCCGGCCTATATATATTTATTATTTATTAATATTATTTTTTATTATTATATTAATAATATTATTTTCTATTTTAAATTATATCAATTAGGCAATCACTTAGTAATCATTCCATATTCAGTAGTTGTTCCATATTCGATAACGGTTCTATATTTGGTAGTCATTTCATATTCGGTAACTGTTTAATTAGTCAATCACTCAGTAGTTGTTCCTTATTTATTTAAGAGGTAATAATGATTGCGTTTAAAAAGGCTTTTAAAAAGGCTTCCAGGCCAGGCCGAAAAAAAAGCCTATGATAGGCCGTAGGCCAGACTTAGGCCGAAAAAATAAATCGTATGCCAGACTCAGGCCTTTCAAAGCCTGGCCTGGCCTGACCTATTCCCACCCCTAGTTGTATGAACATAAAATCTATCGAGGCACGTTAATAAGCACGTCTAATAAAAGAAGAAAATTTAAAATATTAATGAGATTCTGTTGAAATATTAATAAGATTACTAAACAAACATATTTTTTTTTTGCCGCTAAGAACTACATATTTTTTTAAATATGAAAATAACATATTAATCATTAAAAATTTGAAAGCATAAAATTGATAACAAAGATGTATGATTCTGAAGAAGAAAAAAAGTATGACTCTATTTTCTCTTAATAAACTTTAGCAAACATATCAAACTTTATAGCTACACTTTTTCACAATACTTATTGATATCGGCTTCTTTGTAGTACGTCAATGTTTTTTCATGATCTCGTCCTATTGTAAAATCATGGAATCCTGTATACAATAAAAAAATAATTTAGAATAATAATATAAAAGAACATAGTATATACATGGGTAATTATTGAGAGTTAATAAGAAAAGAGAAAGACAAATTTACAACTTAAAAAATCGATTTTAGGATAAAAAAAAAGACAAAGTTATGAAAGTTGTCTTGTTATCGATATGTCTATATATATATATTAGACTTAATTATATATTTGGTCTCCTATTTTAGTTGAATTACAAAAATAGTTTCTCGTTTTTATTTCTCCCCAATTTTGGCCCCTAAACAAAATTTTGGTCCAAAACTTGATAGATTTTTTTTTTTTTTGCATTTATTTAAGTCACATCATGCCTCAAGATCTCGTAGTGCAACAATTGTACTTGAAATTTATGATTATAAATGATGTAACGTGGCTTTAAAAAATGACATTTCATCAAATTTTAAACCAAAATTCTACTTAGGGACCAAAAATGAGAAGAAATAAAATGGGGGACTACTTTCGTGATTCAACTAAAATAGAGTATCAAAAGTGCAATTAAACATATATATTATTAGAAGTAATCATCAAAGGGAAGCATCCCATTTATAAACATGACTCAGTCATTATTTTATGGCAACTCATTAGTGTCTAGTTATTATCTCTTCTTCTTTTATAATTATAATCTCCCATAAACTAATAATAAACTAGATACTAACTCACAAGTTGCGCGGTAGAATTTAATATATTAGTGAGTATAAAATAAAAATAATATATAATTTAAAAGTAATGTTAATTTTATTTAACAGTAAAATATATTCAAGTGTTTATGTACTTATAGGTAAATATATTTTTGAATAATTATATATAAATTAAGTTTGTTTTAGTACAAAAATAAAATAAAATTATTGACTAATATAATTTATACAAAATATATTTAAATGTGGAATTGGTTTATTCAAGCTTTTTGATTTCATTGAAGTGGTTCTTCTAATAATATATTTGCTAAATAGTTATGTATTTCTTTATTGTTAAAGTTATACATTTAGCTACAATATTTCTTAATTTTATATAATATATATTATTTTTGAAACATTAGATTTATAAATTTATGTACTTTTTCAGGTTTTCAATTTTATATGTTCATCCTAATTCGGTCAATCTCACTGTCGATCTAAGCATGTACTAATTAAATAACATTGTGTGCTATATGATATATTATAATATTCTATCGTGAGTGATAGTTTGTTAAGTTCAAAATATTGAAACAATTCATTCGTGTGTGTCTTGGAGTTTTTCAAATAATTATTTGACACAATCAAGAAACTTCAAGAGTGGTTGAAAAACTTTATCGGCAAGAAAAGTAGGTGAATGTTTAAGACATATATTTTGAATAATTATATACAAGATACGTTTGCTTTAGTACAAAAGACAAAGTAAAATATTGTTGACTAATACAATTTATGCAAAATATATTTAAATTTGGAATTGGTTTATTCAAGCTTTTTGATTTCATTGAATTGGTTCTTCTAATAATATATTTGTTAAATAGTAATATATTTCTTTATTGTTAAAGTCATATATTTAGCTACAATATTTCTTCATTATATATAATTTATATTAGCTTTGAAACATTAGATTTATAAATTACGTGCTTTTTCACATTTTCAATTTTATATGTTCATCCTAATTCTGTCAATCTTACTATCGATCTAAGCATGCACTAAATAATATTGTGTGTTTTGTGATGTATTATAATATTCATTCGTGAGCAATAGTTTGTTAGATTCAAAATATTGAAACAATTCTTTCGTGTGTGTCTTGGAATTTTTTAAATAATTATTTGACATAGTCAAGAAACTTCAAGAGTGGTTGAAAAAAAATGTAGGCAAGAAAATTTTGTGAATATTTAAGACGTAGATTTTGAATAATTATATACAAGATACGTTTGCTTTAGTACAAAAGAAAAAGTAAAATATTGTTGACTAATACAATTTATGCAAAATATATTTAAATTTGGAATTGGTTTATTCAAGCTTTTAGATTTCATTGAATTGGTTCTTCTAATAATATATTTGTTAAATAGTAATATATTTCTTTATTGTTAAAGTCATATATGTAGCTACAATATTTCTTCATTATATATAATTTATATTAGCTTTGAAACATTAGATTAATTTATAAATTACGTACTTTTTCACATTTTCAATTTTATATGTTCATCCTAATTCTATCAATCTTACTGTCGATATAAGCATGTTCTAAATGATATTGTGTATATTGTGATGTATTATAATATTCATTCATGAGTGATAGTTTGTTAAATTCAAAATATTGAAACAATTCATTCGCGTGTGCCTTTGAGTTTTTCAAATAAATATTTGACTCGATCAAGAAAAATTATAGGCAAGAAAAATTTGTGAATGTTTAAGACATAAAAAGTTTCGAGTTAATAATCAAATAGTTAGAAGTTCTTCATTTCCAAATATTTAATATTAATTTTGTTGTTGTTTCGCTTTGTATTTTTTTATTTATAAAAAGAAAAAGTAAAACATTGTTGACTAATATAATTCATGTAAAATATAGTTAAATGTGGAATTGTTTTATTCAAGGTTTTTTATTTCATTTAATTGGTTATTCTAATAATATATTTGCTAAATATTGATGTATTTCTTTATTGTTAAAGTTTTACAAGTAGCTATAATATTTCTTTATTTTATATAATTTATATTAATTTTGAAACATTATATTTATAAATTTATGTACTTTTTCAAGTTTTCAATTTTATATGCGCATCCTGATTTTGTCAATCTCACTGTCGATCTAAGCATGCACTAAATAATATTGTGTGTTTTGTGATATATTATAATATTCATTTATGAGTAATAGTTTGTTAAATCCAAATTATTGAAACAATTCATTCGTGTGTGCCTTGGAATTGTTCAAATAATTATTTGACATGTTCAAGAAATTTCAAGAGTGGTTAAAAAAAAATTATAGGCAAGTCGAGTTAATAATGAAATAGTTAGAAGTTCTTTATTTCCAAATATTTAATATTATTTATTTTTTTGTTGTTTCGCTATGTGTTTTTTAATGATAAAAATAAAAAGTAAAATATTGTTGACTAATACAATTCATGTAAAATATATTTAAATATGGAATTGGTTTATTCAAGCTTTTTGATTTCATTGAAGTGGTTATTCTAATAATATATTTGCTAAATAGTTACGTATTTCTTTATTGTTAAAGTTATACATTTAGCTATAATATTTATTTATTTTATATAATTTATATTAGTTTTTAAACATTATATTTATAAATGTATGTATTTTTTAATGTTTTCAATTTTATATGTTCATCCTGATTTTGTCAATTTCACTGTCAATCTAAGCATTGACTAAATAATAGTGTGTGTTTTGTAATATATTATAATATTCATTCGTGAGTGATAGTTTGTTAAATCTAAAATATTGAAACAATTCATTCATGTGTGCCTTGGAATTTTTCAAATAATTATGTGACACGTTCAAGAAATTTCAAGAGTGGTTAAAAAAAGTTATAAGCAAGAAAAATTTGTGAATGTTTAAGACATAAAAAGTTTTGAGTCAATAATGAAATAGTTAGAAATTCTTCATTTCGAAATATTTAATATTATTCATTTTTTTGTTGTTTTGCTTTGTGTTTTTTAATTATGAAAAGAAAAAAAAAATATTATGGGAGACACATTCAACATAGGGGAAAAAAACTTATTTCGTATGCAATAATATTGATATATGATTTTGAACAATAATTAGCAATAGAAAAAACAATATTATTTAAGTATTTGCAAACTAAGAATGTGACATAGATATTGATGTGTGTATTTAGTCGAATTTGCATTGCGATGATTTGAAGATATTGGAAGGTTTGTATTTTTTTTGTATGAGTTATTGAAATGAAAGTTTTTATGAGTAGTTAGAGCTTTTTAAGTGTATTGATGAGTCATTGAGTGATAATTAAAGCTGAAATTATGTAATGTATAAAATAATTGTACTTGACGGTGAAAATGTTGTATTATAGAAGAACCAAAAGAGAAGAGAATGAAATAGAAGATGAATTTGGAATGTGCCACATCATAATTTTGTTGAGTTGACAAATATTAGAGGATGTGGCATAGATGTAATTTTTTGGGGTTCTATTTTAATTATTGTAATAATAAATAGAAACTAGATGCTAACCCGCGTGTTGCACTGGTATATTTTTATTTATTTAATTTAAGTGCATTTAAAAAAAATTAAAATAAAGTTTTATGTTTCAATTTAGTATTTATATCAATAATATATATACAATATAATTCATATAAGAGATGTATCAATTTAGACAAATGACTTGAATAAATAAAGTAACATATTAATATTGAGATCGATGGATATGTCAAATATTGAAGTAATGTATTTGATAATTGAGATTAAGAGATAGACTCAATTTATATACAATTGAGTTACAAAATATATTACTTTATTGCTGAAACTAAAAATGATTAATGTGAAAAAGTTGAAAATACATTCACCTTATATTTTACTTTATTACTTTATTGTTGTCTCACTCGATCATTTTAATCATTCATCTTTGGTAATTGTGATTTTTATTTTATTTTAAATCGGATATATTAGAATTTTAATTAACAAACATTCAAATTTTTATTAACATTAATAGAGTAATTATAATGATTAACATTTTGGTTTCAAAAT
>JBBPBR010000004.1:48484612-48549532 GCA_037974775.1 Cicer pinnatifidum
CAATTAACACTGTAAAACAAGAAATCAAATTTAATTAATTTCAATAAAAAATAACTAACCAAAATTCAAAGAGTCGTGACTTTGTTCATCATTTCTAAATATTTATATATTATATATTTATCAATATTCAAAGTAGAAAATCAAATACAAATTTTTTTTGTTTCTCTCACTCGATCATTTTAATCATCAATCTTTGTGATAATTGTGATTTTTTTTTAAAATTGGATATATTAAAATTTTAATTTATAGAAGTTCAAACTATTATTAATATTAATAGAGTAATCATAATGGTTAATATTTTGGTTTCAAAACCGAAATTCAAAATTTATAATAATTCGGTTACAAAATAGGGATTAAAGAGATTAAAGAAATTGTTGAAGGAAGTACAAAAGCTTTTTGGCTTATGTGGGGGAATATTTGTATATGTGGATGAAATATGATGAGGTGGCAAAATATGATGAGGTGGCATCGGGAGTCTGTTTTAAATATATATAATATAGTAATCATAATGATTAATACTTTGATTTCAAAACCGAAATTCAAATTTTATAATAATTCGGTTATAAAATAGGGATTAAAGAGATTAAAGAAATTATTGACAAGAGGTACAAATAGGGATTAAATAGAGTAAAGAAATTGTTGAAGGAGGAGAGCATACTCTCAAGAGGTACAAATCAGTTTTTTGGCTTATGTGGAAAATATTTGTATATGTGGATGGAATATAATGAGGTCGCAAAATATGATGAGGTGGCGTCGAGTCTGTTTTAAATATATATATAATAGATAGATAAAAAATTCTTAACTTTAATGATTTAAATAAAACATTTTATTTAAATTTAATAATATCTTATTGTTTGTATTCTTGACATATTCTACGAATTCTCTCATTTAAATTTATTATTATTAGATTATATTAGCCATTGTTAACGGTATAGAAGCGTAAGAATAATTATGAATACGATTTTTTTCAAATTGAATTTTCAAAATTAAAAATAAATAAAAGTTTTTTCTTAGTTAAAAATAAAAGTAATAAAAAAAGCAGTTACGGATAACCAATAAATGTACATGTATATCAATTACTGAGACTCAAGTTATAAGTTTTTACAATATTTTTTTTTCCTAATCTAAATTAAATACATTATAAAATACGTAATTTTAACTAAGGTAATTTCTAAATAGCGCCATCAAATATGTCTAAATTTCTGTGGTTCAGTTTCACTTTCTTTATTTTTTAATTTTTACACAAATAAATAATAAAAGAGTGGGGATGAATATTTTAAAGTATTCGGATTCATTGACTTGAAGAGTATTTTTGTCATAGTTACTTGACCTCTTAACTCATCGTAGACATAAAATTATCATCGTTCCAAATGTTTATAAAGTTTTATTGATATTATTTTAACAATCATGCATATAAAGAATTATACAAATCAAATCCTTGTTATCATAAGATCTTTATAATCAATATTTTATTGTATTTTTTAAAATATATTATTTGTGATATTGAATTTATTTAATAAAGTATGATATATTATAAAACTTTATAGATTTAAATTCAGTAAGAAATATTAATTTGTCAATTGAATTGATGAACATCTACAAAAATTAATATAATAGAGGTAGTGGTTTTTGGGATAAACGGATTAATTAAAATTTAAAATAATTTTAGTAAATTTTTATATGTAGAATTATTTTCAAAAATACTCCAAATTGATATGATCAAATTCTCTATATTTAATTTGTCAAAAAAAAAAAAAATCTCTATATTTAATAGTAGAAAGATTTGGTACATAAACCATAAAATAATAGAATGCATATTTGAAATATGTAAAAATGATTAGTTGTGGTATGATAAAACCATGACCTTTCTTGTGACTGAAGTTTCTTCTCAACTCTCCACCACCTAAGCTTTCCTCTCAATTATCGTTCGAAGATGGATCAAAATGTCCTAATTCTTGAAACAGCCAATTACTTCAACCATGCGTTAAAAGGAACGACGCCATTAAAAGTATATGACTTGAGATCTAGGCTTTCAACCCGCTTGAAATCATTGAACATATTGGAAAAGTTATTTTTGTATCATTGTTGTGATTGGTTTAGCCATTAGACACTATGCAAAAAATGACATTTTATAACGCACCTTTTATAGCGCTTATTAAATACAAGCGCTGTTGTATAATATTTTAAAAATATCGGAGGATACAACATCACTTTTTTGACAAGCGCTGTGGAAAAAGCGTTGTTGTAGGGTCATATACGGTCACATTGCGCTTGCACATAATGTTTACAAGGTTTTTACAACGCTTTTTCAAAAGCATTGTAAACTGAAGCGCCCTCACATAATGTTTTACAGCGCTTTTGGAGTGCTTTAAACACAAGCGCGGTAAAATATAGCGCTCCCACCTTATGTTACATAGCTTTTAAAGCGTTTTTTTTTTACAAGCACTGTAAAAGACTTGCGCTTTCACATAATTAAATGACCTATTAGAGAACTTTCTATACAAACGCGGTAAAAGATTGATTTTCAGCTTATATTGAACTTAAAAAAGCTTTGTTTGAGTACTGGGAATTTTTTCTTGAACTTGAACTGATCATCCCAAAATGAGTTGATCATGTAATTTTACAGTGCTTTTGTCAATAAGCGCTATAAAAGCCTTTAAAAAAATAAGGAGGTCACAAAGCTTTGTTTTATACTAAGTTAAAGAGGTCTTTTAAAGCGCTTGTTGCAAAAGTGCTGTAAAAGGTATTTAAAAATACAGCACCTGTTACATAAGAAAACAAAGAGGTCTTTTAACGCGCTTTTTGGAAAAGCGTTGTAAAAGGCTTTTAATAAATAAAATAAGGAGGTCTTTTATAGCGCTTTAAAAGACTTCTAAAAAAGCATTGTAATAGGGTTTTAAAAAATAAAATAAGGTCTTTTACGACGCTCTTTCAAAAAAGCACTGTAATAGGGTTTTATATATAGCAATAAATCGCTTCAGTTTCCTCTTCATTGTGTAAACTTCACTACGCTTCAGTGTCCTTCTCATTGCCAATCCTACTATCCATACGAACCATATTGCGAACCATCTCCATTGCGAACCATCTCCATCTTTGTTACTATTCCTACGAACATTATTACGTACTCTTCTCATTGAAATACATAACCCTCATTACGTATTTATGCGAACCATACTCTGTCCTATGAACCGTTCGTATTTCTTCGCATTCTCATTATTCATTCTTAAACGAAGCCGTAACCCTACGAACTCTACGTATTTCTTCCCAGTCTTCAAGTATTGTATTTATTAATTTTTTGTTGTCACTAAAATGCGTGTTGAACTTATACTGCTACGTACTTAGACTACTGCATGTTGAACTTGTTGAAGTTATACTGAACTGCATGTTGAACTTGTTGTAGATAAATGGATTCTAACAAGGTTTTGGATCGTCAAAATGAGGAAGTTGTCAACACTACGACTTTTGAAAATGAAATTAAACGTGGTGCAACCATTATGCAAAATGTCATAAAAGCAAGAAGTAATGGCATAAAATTTGAGGTATACTATACTTTGTTTGCTGTTTATTTTTTATCTTTTTTGAAAGCATGTACTTACTATATGAGTTTATTAGGTGGAATGGAATGAAAGTGGCCAGCCAATTGAGCCCAACAGTTCCATATTGGTAAGTTATATTGGTGTTGTTGTTCGTCAGAATATCTCAATTACAATGGATGATTGGAGAGATAAGGCTTTGAAGGATGCAAAAGATATACTGTAGAATTATATAAAAGTAACTTTTTTACTCCACTTTTTTGTTACTTATAATTTTTTCCATTGAAATACTTTACTCAAACTATATCTTTATTTGGTTTGCAATCTGCTTTTGATGTTGATGAGGTGAGAAAAACTTGCGTGCTTAGAGTTGTCGGAAAAATACACTGGGGATTTAGATCTCATCTGTCAAACTGCTACCTAACAGACCGTGATGGAAATA
The DNA here is from genome assembly GCA_037974775.1 of Cicer pinnatifidum. Lineage (NCBI taxonomy): Eukaryota > Viridiplantae > Streptophyta > Magnoliopsida > Fabales > Fabaceae > Cicer > Cicer pinnatifidum. Next base: position 48,488,588 of record JBBPBR010000004.1, read on the forward strand.
TGAATGTTGAAGCTCCAAAAATATATAAACACTATATTTCAAATGACGAATGGAGCACATTTTTAGCTAAACGTGCAGACCCCGCATTTTTGGTAAGTGATTAATTTATTAGCATTTGTGTTTTATTATTCATATTCATAGCGTATTTTAAATTTTCAAACAATTGTTATTTTTTTATATAGAGAATAAGTACGGAAAATTGCAAGAGGGCCAAAATTCCAACGCATCCATACAAAAAATCTCGTATAGGATATGCACGTTTAGAGCAAAAAATTGTATGTAAACATCTCTTTTATATAATGTGGTACATTATAAACTATAGTTTATAACTAATATTTTGTTTATGATCTTAACGAATAGCTTTTGTTTATGTCTTAATGAATAGCTACAAGAGACCCAATCCGATCAACCAATGAGTCGTCATATTTTGTGGAAGGAGGCTCGTGTAAATAAAGATGGAGTTGTTGATAATGAAAATGTTCAAAAAGTGATACAACTTTGTGTAAGTATATTATCACTTTAATATTTTTTAATATTGTATTTTAAAAATGATATTGAACTTATCTATTTAATCTTACGTGTATTTTAGGAGAATCTAGAACAAAGTTCTGAAAATCAAGAGGACAACAAATAAGTTAGTTGCAGGGACATACTCGGTAAAGTATTTAATATTCCTGAATATTCCGGCTGCGTGAGGGGGAAAGGTTTTGGCGTAACTCCAACCCGCTATTTTTCACAAGAGAAGCACCCAAATCCATCTAATGAGGAAGTAGAGAAGCTCAAAGTCCTAACATAGCAAGTGGCATTCTTGGTGAAGACGAATAAAGAAAAGCAACTTCAGGATCAGCTCCAACGTGAAATACAAATGGAGAGTGAAAACGCTAGTTGCAACATTGGTCTTAAAGTCTTCTCGAGGTAATTAATTACTTAATAAAATAAGAAATTCATTCAACCTAATTGTTTCACATACTTATGTATTAACCATTGATTTAGAGTGTCTCTACTTGCGTGCTGTATTTATCCACCCCTACTAATCGCAAGGTTGGAAAAGGAACATTATACAATACTTTGGGAGAAGTATTGCACAACACTCCGATCCCTACCGACCATGTCAAAGTATCACCCGTGGTTAGTTCTAAATCAAATGCACCGTTGTCTATACCAGACAACGATGGAGATATGATGTATTTGCGAGAAGCAATAGGTAGTTACATGGCACGGCCCAAAAATCTTGTTGCCCTTGATAAGGTATGTTTAATTGAAATGTATGTTTAATTAATATGTATATTTAATTGCATGATATATGATTATGATTGATTATATTGAATTGCTGATTTTTTCCGCTGTTAACTTTAATTTCACATTTATTTAGATTCATAAAAAGTCTAAAGGGAATGACAAGAAATTCCCCTCAACGAGTCAGTCACGTCACTGGAAAAGGTTTGTCACATTTATTCGGGTAGGTTTGTCATTTTTTTTTTTCAGATTCAATTAACTAACAAACTGATTAACCTCATTTTTTCAGATTCAATCAAAACCACCCGCACAACAAACCTGGCAGAATAAAGCCGCACCACAGCTGGATGTTCGTGGTAAAAATAAAGCTGACAAACATCAAAATTTGGAGTGTAATAAAGCTACCAAAATTCAAAAACTGGATCAGGGTAAATCAGTTGTTGCTCCTAAAATAAGTCATCGACGCCTGGCTCGATTTGGGTCGTGTCTTGACATAAAAGAAAAAACGAATATGGACAACAACAATTCACGTATCATAAGCATGGAGAAAGCTATTTTCAGATATGAGTATGAAGAACTACTTGAAAAAGAGCACATATACGAATTTCTCAATCATAAAGAGCTGAGTGCTACTGTCATCAGCTTATACATTAGGTAAAATACTTTATTTAAGATAAAAATTACTTTTAATTGCATTTATTGTTAATTAATTCAATTTATTGGTAATTAATCTAATTTGACATTTTAATTGAAAGTTTTTGTATGAGAAGTTGGTGTGCACGCACAAATTGTCAAATAGATTTTTATTCTTGTCTCCGCATAAGCTTTCAATGTTTAAACTCGATCCAGTTAATGTAAAGAAATATGTTGTAGATATCCTATTGGGAAATAAAGAGAAGGATAAGTTGTTCCTTGCGCCATATAATTCAGGGTAATTATATATTCTTTATTTATATCTTTTTTAATTTATGAGATTTTAATTTATTAGTTGTGTAAACAAAATTGCCAACCAAATTTTTGTTGTTGTTCGGCACATTGGGTGCTATTTGCAATCAATGCAACCTCTGAAGTTATATATTGTTTAGATCCTTGCATGACCATTACTACAATCACTCGGATATAAAGACTATCTTCAACACGTAAGTAATATTCATTTATTTCTTACATATATATATATATAAATAATGTGTTTGTTAATGCTATAATAATCACATTTATTTAATTGTGCTTTACAAGTTTTCCGAGCTCAAAGGGGTGCTATAGTGTCGAAGCAAAAGTCAAATAACATCACATGAATTCCAATAAAGGTTTGAAATATATGCCTTTAAAATTTCATTAACAATCAATGCACAAATATTTATTGACGTATATGTTTTATTTTATAGTGCCCTCCTCAAACTAACAACATAGACTGCGGGTACTATATATTGCGATTCATGAAGGACATTATTGCTATGAATCAAACTATAGTCCCACAAATGATACGGTATTTTCATTATATTTTGATTTTCATATATAAACTATGTATATATTTGATTCTAACTTATTTATGTTCAAATTTTATATCGCATAGTACTTTGACAATTCTAGTCCAACATACTCTGAAAGAGATCTAACTTAAATAAAGGAAGACTGATGTAAGTATGTGGTCGAAATTAAAATTATTTGATTTTCCGGGAAATTGGAAGGCTGCAAGGTTGTGAATATGTAAATGTAAAAAATATGTGTTGTGTTGCAAGGTTATATTGTGAATTGTGAATATGTAAAGTTATATAGTTATGTGCTTTTGTGAATATGTAAATGTAAAAAATATGTAATTGTGTCAATATCATGTGTTGTTTGTAAACTGATTGTGTTAATATGTAAAGTTACAAGTTTGTTGTGAACTAATTGTGTCAATATGTAAAGTTATAAAGTTATGTAGTTATGTTGTTGTGAACTGATTGTGTCAATATGTAAAGTTACAAGTTTGTTGTTGTTGTTGTTGTTTAAATAAAAAATATAGTAATTGTGTCAATATCATGTGCTGGATGAAAATGATTTTGGAAAAAAAATTAAAAGACAGCGCTTTCTTAAAAAAATACCATAAAAAACCTGTTTATACAAACAAGCGTTATTTTAAAAATTCCATTTACAACGTTTTTTAATAAAAATATAATAAGAATGCACCTATTACATTGCTATAAAACATGCATAAGAATGCATCTATTACAACACTTTTTTTGAAAAAGTGCTGTAAAACTTGCATAAGAATGCACCTATTACAACACTTTTTTGAAAAAACACTGTAAAACTAGTACAACAAGCAGTGCGTTTTTAGAAGGGATTTACAATGCTTTTTTATTAGGGCTGTTGTATCTTTTTAAAGCGCTACATACTACATCGCTTAATTTTAAAAAAAAAACGATGTAAATGACTTAAAAAAATCAATGTAAAATACTATTTTTCGCGTAGTGAGACTTAAAACTCTTATGTTATGCTACAACTTGTGTCCCGAGATCAATGTAGTTTTGTTTTGGGTCGTCATAGTAAAGATAACATAGTGATTGTCCAAGAAGTGTTCCATATATTCTATAGTTACATTAGTAGACTTAGTGAAGATTATTTGTTGATGACTTAGTCTTCTCAATTTGTTAGTAAGAGTAACTAATTCTATTAGATTAGATACATCAGTTACATATCTTTCCCTTTTGTATTTTCCTATATATGAATAACTTGAATCATTATCAGTTAATGAGAATAAAGGTAATTCAGCAATCTACCATGTGTTTATTATAACAGTAACATTGTATCAGTTGACAAAATTTATTAAATAATTTTCTTCATCATTCTTCTGTATTCTCCCTACTTCAAAATCTTGTTCCATGGTTGAAGAACCAAGACCCACAAATTCTCCAAACAAACCCAATTTTCCTCCTTAAGACCCGACTCTTAAACCTTGAAGCCCATATTACCTTCATCCCGGCTAAAACCCCCGGCTTCGTTCTCGTCGCACCGCCATTGAACGACAATAACTACCATAATTGGAGCAAATGCATGAAACAAACATTATCATCCAAGATTAAGCTTTCCTTCATTAATGGTTCCATTCCTCAACCTTCTTCTAGTGATTTAGATTTCAAATTGTGGGATCGCTGCAATAATGTGGTTCTTTCATGGACTACACGAGCACTAGCTCCTCACATCGCAAAAAGTGCAATTTGTTTTGACAATGCCATTGAATTGTGGAAGGACCTTCAAGAACGATTCACCAAAGGCAACCATTTTAGGGTTTTCGATTTGCTCAAAGATTTGCATTCCATCAAACAAGGTGACTGTACCCTCTCTACTTACTTTACTAATTTGAAAATACTATGGAATGAGTTTGAATTTCTACGCCCCATCCCTATTTGTTCTTGTTCCATTTGTTGTTCTTATTCACTAAGCAATGCCGTGGCTACGTACAAACACAATGAATACATCATCTGCTTCTTAAAAGGGATCAACGACAACTACAACACTGCAAGAACTTAGATACTACTCATGGATCCATTACCCTCCTTAAGCGAGGCATATTCACTTGTGGTTCAACAAGATCCTTCCTCAAATCCGAACTAACAAGACTCAAATGCCTTTACAATCAGTTCTGGTAATTCTTCACACGTGAAACCTTCTTTTAGTCAAGGCAAGGAGAGATGTCGTGGTCAATCATGACCCAATATGGTTTTCACCCACTACAAAAAGACCAATTACACGGTAGATACTTGTTATTTCAAGCATGAGTTCTCCCCAGGTTAAAAATATTCTCCACAATAGACTTCAGAGACTTCTGATATCAAACAATCTCAACCTACAAACAATCTCAATGTTTATTTTTCACCTATTACACGTGAAGATTGTCAACAATTAGTTTCAATACTTAAAGCTTCTAAGGCAACTTCCTCAAATTATAACTCCACCAACAAGGAGAATAGTCTTGCTCTTAACACTCACATTTGCTTCTGACCATGTTTGCCTTGATATTCATTGCTTTAGCACTATTCAATCTATTAAACATGTTTCTATTTTGTTTCGTAATGACACAAATTTGTTTTCCGATTTTTCTAGCACCATTTTCTTTACACCAACATTGTTCTTAACTAATATTTTGTTTATTCCTCAATTTAGATTTAGCTTAATTTCTATTTCTAAATTGACTCAAAATCTCAATTTTCAGTTGGTTTTCTAACATGATATTTATGCATTTATGATATGGTTACCAAGAAGATGATTGGGAATGTGGAGCTTCATAATAATCTCTACATCTTTAATCACTCTCCTTCTAGACATTCTTTTCCTAATAGCTTTCATATTATTTCAGATTCTACATTTGCCAATAATGTAAGTATTGTTTCTTCTAATTCTTTTGATCTTTGGCCTTCTCGATTAGGACATCTATCTTTTATTGTTTCTAATACCATGTCTAAAGAATTTCCTTACATTTCTATTAATAAAGATTTGATTTGCAACTCTTTTCATTTGGGTAAACAATGTAAATTGCCCTTTTCTTCAAATACTACTAAGTCTTTACATGCCTTTGACCTTGTACACATTGATATATGGGGTGCTGTTAATCGAATTTCTTTAGAAGGTTTTTGATTTCTTTTTCAATTGTAGATGATTTTACACGACACACATGGATTTTTCTTATGAACACCAAATATAAAATAAAAACTTATATTAAGGATGTTATTTCTTATGTTTCCAATCAATGTGTATCATCAAAACTATTATAAGTAATAATGGCTTAGAATTTCTCATGCTTGAATTTTATTCTTCATTAGGTATTATTCCATACTTCATGTGTTGAAACTACTGAACATATTGTAGAACACAAACATCGACATATTCTAATACTACTCGTGCTCTTTTATTCCATGCTCCTTTTCCTAAATGTCTTTGGTTTCAAGCTCTAAAACATGTTGTTTACATCATTAACCAGATTTGCACCTCTACGTTGAATCTTAAAACTCTTTACAAAATGTTATACAAAATTCCTTCAACTTTTAATGAATTAAAGGATTTTGGTTGCTTGGCAGATGATGCTACTTTAACTAATGCATAAACCAAATTAGACCCCCATTCAGTTAAATGCATTTTCTCTGGTCTTAAGATTGACACAAAAGGTTATGTTTTATTAGATTTGCATACCCTTGCTACTTTTATCTCTAGAAATGTTATCTTTTATGAATATGATTCTCCTTATCCTCAAAATAATGTTTCCGACACTGTTTTAGATCATCGCAATAACACTGATGATGTCCTTATTTTTGATAATTATGTTGTGATGAATCCGCTATCCCATAATTCCAATTATGCTACTGAAGTAGCAATGTCAATTTACAAGAAAGGGGGTTTGAATTGTAAATGTACCCTTTTAAAATTCCTATCAAAACTTGAAGAAAATAGCTCAAGATTGATCATGGATGTGAAAGCAGAAAATAGAGAACGTTCTTGGTTTTAACTAGAATACAGAGAATGTTCTTGGTTAGTTAAAATTAACAATTTAATTTATCTATTTAACTAGATAATAAAACAAACTGAAAGTAAATAGATAAGGGAAGATATATCACACAATGATTTATCCTAGTTCACCCAACCTGGGTTACGTCCAGTCCTCATAACCGTGAGATTTTCCACTAAGTGTTCAAACGGAGAACAATCTTGGTTTTACGCACTCTGTTTCAAATAAACCTTGATCTGTTACAAAAATATATCATTTCCATCTAGAAAGGAGTTAAATCAAATCACCTATCAGTCTTTAGATAGGATTTATAGTTCACCTTTTAATCATATACTTCACATTATAGCCTTGAGTTTACAATGATATGATTTAAAGTGTTTTTTCAGAATCTGAGAAGGCTCAACACTTGTTTGAGTTCTGATTCTTTGATAGAAAAATAAACAAGAATGATTCTAGGAATCAAATGGGAAAAATCAGAACTGATTCAATGTATGTGAGTGAGAGAAATTCAAGTATGGTTGAAATGAGTAATGAATTGCTTAATAGTTGAAGCTATAATCTTTCCTTGAGCTTGGCCTTCCTTTTATAGGCAATTTAGAGCATTTAATAATGGTCAAAAGAGCTGTTGGTAGTGCTCTATCAGTTTTGACCAAAGACCATATTTTATGATTAAAAAATGTTCAAGTCTTTGAACACTTTTGAGTTTTGTTTGACAGGTCTGGATTTTTTCATTCTTCGATAGCTATGATCTTGTTTAATGATCCTTTAATCTTCAGATATATGATTGATGATATTAGTTCAATATTGTTTTTCGATTCACACAAAACAAGCTGAAGAATGATTATATAAGGCTAGAGAATGATGTAACAAAGCTGGAGAATGATGGTCAGTAAGCTGGAGAATGTTTGTATCATTCTGGATTGATATCATCATACTTGGAGAATGATCTTGATCATTCTAGAGATAGTTTTTAATCATTATGGATAAAGATGTTTGCTGCTGAAGATCAAGTGTAACAGGTTGGATAATGTTTATCAATCTAGAGACTGATGTTACACTACTGGAGAATGATCATTTGACACTTTTTCTGAGTTGTTCCTTTGATCCTTTTAAGTGATTCTTTTGCCCATATGAGAATTGTACATTCCTAGTATATGAACTTGAAATCCATTCGCGATTTGCAAGAACTTTCCTTGCATTAAAAATTTATTTCATCTTGCTTGTTAGTTCTTGATGCTTAGCTTTTTCCTTTGTTAATATTTTTGGAGTAGATCTTTCTGGTATGATCTTTGTGTACCTACTTCTGGTACTTTCATAAGAGGGGCTGGTTTATCAACAAACTAGAAATGTTCGTAATAGGGACTGGTTTATCAACAAACCAAGAATGTTCTTCGTTCTTGATAGTCAAGCTGGATAATGATCAGTCTTACTTGAACTTATTTGATTCATCATAATCCATAGGTTTTCTACTCTACATTTTGAATTGATTCTTTGCCAAGATGAATCCTTTATATTCCTTGGATAGTACTGATAATATTAGTGTTAATATCATAAGCAATAAAGAAATAAAGATGGATTAAAGAAATAAACATGCTATAAGTCATGATGTATGGATTAAAGAAATAAATGTTTTAAATAAAAACAACACTTGGGTGATAATTGAGTTACCATAAGGCAAAAAGTCCATTGGTTGCAAATGGGTTTATAAAATCAAACACAACTCTAATGAAAGCATTTAAAGGTATAAGGCTAGATTATTTGCCAAGGGTTTTAATCAAATTAAAGGTATATACTTCTTTGACACTTATTCTACAGTTGATAAACTAACCACTATAAGACTACTACTTGCCTTAGCCTTTTCTAATAATTGGTTTTTACATCAATTGGATATGCGTAATACTTTCTTACATGGGGACTTGGATGAGGCGTTTTATATGAACCTACCTCCAAGTATGTCCACTATTCTTCCAAACCATGTATGTAAACTGATAGGTCCTCAATTTCTAAATGCAGCAATAAGAAATAATGAAAGATCAATCAACATATGGTAGTGTATTTTATTGATGATAAAGGGAAATTGAGCAAAGGAAACAAGCCTTCCTTATACTCCTGAGAGCTATGCTCACTTCAATGAGAGAGAATCCTCTCTCCACTAACAATTAACCGAATTTGTTATTTCCTTCTTACCAACCTCTCTCCCCTATATACATGATGGGGCCAGCTCACCTTTCTTGGATTTTCTAACATACACTCTCCATGACTTAGGTGCATTGTGTGTCCCACTAGACACGTCATCAATTCCCTCTTTGTCTCCATCAATACTCCCCCCTTGAGTCATAGACTTGTCCTCAAGTCTAAGGGCTGGGAATTGTGTTAGCATTACAAACTCATCCTCCCAAGTGGCTTCTTCAACAGGCTTGCCGTTCCAATGAACGAGCAATTGTTTGACGTCTGACCCCTCCTTAGTGATAGTGCGAGTCGCAAGTATAGCTGCTGGTTCCCATGGTGCAGCAGGGTCGCCGTCAAGTCCTGGGGGTAACTCGTTCTCAACCTGGTAGTTGCCAATTGCCTTTTTAAGCAATGAAACATGGAACACCGGATGAATGCGTGCTGTAGCAGGTAACTGGAGACGATACACAACGGCACCAACCCGGGCTGTTATTTCAAAAGGCCCATAGTATTTGGGAGCAAGTTTCGGATTGATGCGTGCTTCAACATAATTCTGCACATGTGGCCTTAACTTGAGAAAAACCCATTCACCAATTTTAAAACTCACATCTCTTCTTTTTCTGTCAGCTTGGTCCTTCATGCGTCCACGAGCTCGGTCGAGATGGTACTTCAATTATCTCAAAGCCTCGTCACGATCAACAAGTTCCCTTGTTACAGCTTCTACCTTGGTCTCCCCTCGAAGGAACCGCGTGAGAGCTGGTGGTGGCCTCCCATAAACCAATTCAAAAGGGGTCGAATCCGTAGAGACGTGGTACGTCGTATTGTACCAGTACTCAGCCCAAGGCAGCCACAATACCCACATTCGAGGCTGATCAGCAATAAAACAGCGAAGATATGTCTCCAGGCAACGATTAATGACCTCTGTTTGTCCATCTGTTTGTGGGTGGTAAGCGGTGCTCATTTTCAGCAAGGTCCCTTGTAATTTAAACAGTTCACACCAGAAGTTGCTTACAAAGATAGGGTCGCGATCACTCACAATGGAGGAGGGAATGCCATGCAGTCGAACTATCTCCTTTGTAAACACCTCGGCCAACACACGAGCATTAAAAGGACGCTTGAGAGGAATGAAATGGCTGTATTTGGACAGCCGATCGACCACCACGAAGATCACGTCAAACCCCTTGGATTTAGGAAGACCGGTGATAAAGTCCATCGATACATCTTCCCAAATCTGTTCTGGAATTGGCAACGGCTGTAACAGACCCCCAGGGGCAGCAGCGACATATTTTTGACGTTGGCAAGTATCACATTCTTGCACAAATTGTTGGATAGTCTTCTTCATGCCAATCCAATACACGTTCGACGCTACTCGTCTAAACGTGCGATGGAAACCGGAATGGCCCCCTTGTGGGGTAGAATGAAACTCTTTCAAGATAATCGGTATCCATGGAGACTGTGCAGAAACCACCAGCCTCCCCTCATACGACAACACTCCACGCACATAAGAAAACCCAAACTGAACCGATTTATTCTCCTTGAGCGCAGCAATGACTTTCTGTAGAGCAACATCTTTGTGGACCTCTTCAATCACTTCAGCCCTACCTAGCCACTCCGGGACATGTATCAAGGAGGTCATTTCCCCACTGTCATGCATACGGGACAATGCATCTGCACCTTTATTCTAAAGTTCGGGCTTGTAAATGATATCGAAATGATATCCAAGAAGCTTTGCTGCCCAATTTTGTTGATTCATGGTGCAAATCCTTTGTGACAACAACTGTTTTAGACTCTTTTGATCGGTACACACCGTAAATTTTCGCCCTACGAGGTAAGGACGCCAATGTTGGATAGCAAGAGCCACTGCCATAAGCTCCTTTTCATAGGCTGATTTGGTCAGATTGCCCTCCCCTAAGGCTTTGCTAAAATAAGCAATTGGCCTCCCTTCCTGAATTAAGATAGCACCCAGCCCATTCCCAGAAGCATCACTCTCAATAAAGAATTCTTTCTGAAAGTCTGGAAGTGCTAAAACAGGGGCAGACGTTACCTTTTGCTTTAACAGTTGAAAGGCTTGCTCAGCACCCTCTCCCCACTTGAAGTTGTCCCTCTTCGTCACCTCAGTTAGTGGCCTCGCCATTTTGCCATAGTCTTTGATGAATTTACGGTAGTAGCCCGTAAGCCCAAAAACCCTCGCACTCATTTCACATTCTTCGGAGTGGGCCACTGTAAAACATTTAGCACCTTAGCGGGGTCCATCGCTACCCCTTCGCTAGAAATGATATGACCCAAATATTCAACACTAGGCTCCGCAAAACTGCATTTCTTTCTATTAGCCACCAGACCTTGCTGCTGCAGAATGTCCAGTACTGAGGATACATGATGGAGATGGTCTTCCAAACTCGGGCTGTACACTAATATGTCGTCAAAAAATACCAGCACATATTTTCTTAGAAGATGCTTAAAAATGTCATTCATTAGGGCTTGAAACGTCGAGGGTGCATTCATCAATCCGAACGGCATTACGAGATATTCGTAATGGCCTTCATGAGTGCGGAATGCAGTTTTGTGCACATCTTCAGTCTTAACTCGCACTTGATGGTATCCCGATTTGAGGTCTAACTTTGAGAAATAATGAGCACTGTATAATTCATCTAATAGTTCATCAATCACCGGGATAGGGAACTTATCGGGAATAGTTACCTTGTTAAGAGCACGGTAATCTACACACATTCGCCATGACCCGTCTTTCTTCTTCACGAGTATCACTGGACTAGAGAATGCACTTTGGCTAGGACGGATGACTCCGGACAGCAGCAGGTCTCTAATTTGATTCTCTATTTCATTCTTGTGGTGGTAAGAATACCTGTAGGGGCGAACATTAACCGCGCCAGCTCCCTCCTTGAGATGAATAGCATGTTCTTGTCTTCTTTTAGGAGGTAACCCCTGTGGCTCTGCGAATACCTTTGAGTACTTCACTACTAGCTCATGAATCTGAAGAGCAGGGGTCATATGTGAATCATTGACTGTTCTGCTTGTGCTCAATTCAAGACCCTTTGGTTCCCCTTGTGCTCTTGCGGATAAAAACATTCCTCTATATCTTAGCTTGGGTCTTCCCAACAAACTTTGCAAAGCCAACTGATTTTTATGTTCACTGCCTTCGCCACGCAGCTCCACCCATTGAGAATCAATGGGAAAACGCAACACCTTTTGTGCCCAATCGACCCACATGCCCCCAATGGAAGCTAACCAAGACATTCCGAGCACAATGTCAATTCCATCCAAATCGAATAACCAAGCATCAATGGTAGATGTCATGTTCCCTAGATCCAACACCAATTTCCTGCAAACTCCTTGTGCCACCACTTTAAACCCATCCCCCATTTTGACATTGAGAGGAGTAGTTCCTTCCACTGGCCATCCCATTGACCTCACCAACTTGTGCGAAATGAAATTATGTGTCGCACCGCTGTCTACCAACACCAACAAGGGTACTCCTTGCACTCGACCTTTTAACTTGATGGTGCGCACATTCCCTAACTCCTTGGGACTCGAACTATCAATCTGAGCCAAACTCATAATGCTGAGTTCAACTCCTTCTCCATCTTCCTCCTCCGTATCAACTGCAAGGGCTTGCATTTCGCTGTCGTCGTCCTCCTCCATCACCATTACACGAAGCTGACGATCTGGGCATTGGTGACGAGGATGATAGGCACCACCGCATTTAAAACACAGGTTTTTCTACCGTCTTTCTGCAATCTCGTGGGCTGAGAGATGACGGATCCCACGATCACGAGGAACAGATCGTTGTGAGTCTTGACGGTTGGCAAACTTCTGATTCGACTTGTTTCCTCCTTTCTCTCCGTCGTCGTTGGAGCCCTTGACTACGACCCAATCGCTGTTTTGAGCTCGACCCGGTTGAGTTGACTCAGTTCCAAAATTAGGGTTAGATCTATAAGTCAAACCCGACCCGGATCCTTTAGGCCCATAACCACGAGGCCCATTCCAACCAATCCCCTTTTCCTGTACCTCCGCTTCCACAGCACGTGCTAGATTCATCAGCTTCGCACGTGAGACTGGACCTAGAGCTTTGAGGCTACGAACTCTTCCTCGTATCCCATCACGGAGGCCATGAATGAAATACCCAACAAATTGAGCTTCTGGTAAACGACCTACCTGTGCAACCAACCTCTCGAACTCCTTCATGTATTCCTCCACACTGCCTTCCTGCTTCAACGACGAGAGTTGCTCAAACACGCTCCCATCACCGAGACCACCGTACCTCTCCAATAAGGCATCTTTGAAAACTTCCCACGTCAGATCAATCTCATCTTCAACCAGCGCTTTGAAAAAATGGATGGTAGATCCTTCCATACAGAGTTGAGCCAATCTAACCTTGATCTCAGGACTCGTATCCTGCACTCAAAAATAGACCTCCGCTCGAGCAATCCAACCGGCAGGGTCATCACTGGTGAACATTGGGAGTTCAATCTTCTTTACCGATTGACAGAATTCGTCAAGCTTCTCTCCTTGCATCTTCTGGATCAGCTTCTTGATTTGCTCGTCTTCAGCGTGATTCAAGTCTCCATCCCCCTTTTGTTTTATAAAATCACCCATGTCCTTGCTTGGAGTGATTTGAGTGATGAGCGAGATGAGCCTTTCTTGATCTGCAGCAGCTTGAGCTCGCATCTCAGCAATTGCAATCTCCAGAGTTGACATTCGGTTCTCCAATGCATGAACCTTGTTTTCCATCTTCTTCTTCGGGGGCATTCACCAAAAATTCATACACTCACTGGCTTGTAATGTATCCGGCAGGTCGGACCAAATTGATAGGTCCTCAATTTCTAAATGCAGCAATAAGAAATAATGAAAGATCAATCAACATATGGTAGTGTATTTTATTGATGATAAAGGGAAATTGAGCAAAGGAAACAAGCCTTCCTTATACTCCTGAGAGCTATGCTCACTTCAATGAGAGAGAATCCTCTCTCCACTAACAATTAACCGAATTTGTTATTTCCTTCTTACCAACCTCTCTCCCCTATATACATGATGGGGTCAGCTCACCTTTCTTGGATTTTCTAACATACACTCTCCATGACTTAGGTGCATTGTGTGTCCCACTAGACACGTCATCAATTCCCTCTTTGTCTCCATCATAAACTTTTAAAATCACTTTATGAACTTAAACAATCTAGTAGACAATGGTTTTCTAAATTGTCCACTGTCTTACTTTCTAAAGGATATATTCAATATTCATCTGATAACTCTTTATTCATTAAAAGAGTTCATCAGTATTTTATTGCCAATGCAAATATGTTATGAATCTGCTGCACAATGTTTGACCATTTGCCTCTAAATTAGTATCTATACCTATTTTAAAGGGTAATAGAACAACTTCCACTACTGGAATCCCCCTCTCAGATCCTTCTCTATAACAACGACTAGTGGGATAACTCATATACTTTACAAATACAAGACAAGATATTAGTTTTTCAGTTCAACAATTAAGCTAACATATGATTTCCCTAATTGACACTCACATTGAAGCTATCAAACATGTACTTAAATATAGCAAATCATCATTTGTGAATGGAATTTTCTTGTCTACCTCTTCTTGCATTCAGCTCAAAGTGTTTTCTAATTCTGATTAGACCACGTGCCCAGAAACCTGTAAATCTATCAGTGGATATTGTGTCTTTCTTGGTGATTCTTTAATATCTTGGAAGTCCAAGAAGCAAACCATATTTTTCAGAAGTTATTTAGAAGCAGAGTATCAGGTCATGGCCTCCGCTGTATGTGAAATACATTGGCTGACTTATCTCCTTCAAGACCTCCAAAATGATTTTATTGCATTAGCTTTTATATATTGTGACAGACAGTTCGTTAGACACATTGCAACTAATTTTTCATTTCACGAACGCGTCTAGCATATAGAGCTTGATTGCCATCTTCTCTGTGAGAAACTCCAACAAAAATTGTTTCATCTTCTTTCTGCCAACTTTGCCAAATAGTTGGCAGATGTCTTCAATGTAACACCCCGTTTTTCAAAGCGAGGGTGTATTTTTTTTCAAAAGAGAAATTAAAATAAAACAGAGAAATAAATAAGGTAACACCTTTGGATAAATAATTAAGTCATTAAAATTTACAAGCAGCGGAAAAAGTTCTCAAAATATGAATTCAAAATATTTTCATAACAAAACTGGTACAGTCTTCCAGTTTAAAAATAAAAGCAACCCAAAAGAAAGACATTTGTTCCCTCTGTGTCAACCTAGTCTGATCATTTTACAAAACAACTAAACACCCTGAGTGATCTCCACGCTCCCCGTGAGATCCTCCTAACGTAGCTCCAATCAAGCATTCCTATCTACATTCCCATCTGTAGGGTACGAACCGGTAGGATCATCCTGGCTCTCATCTGAGGGCAAAGCCCAAATTTCCACAATAGTTGTAAAGGGTCACCAACCGAAATTAACAGTTAACACATAACATTTAAGTTTCTAAATGCACAAAATATCCTCTCAACTAAGCATGCACCTTAAAAGGATTTTCCATATGCTAAAAGTTCATATAATGCTTGCCAAATGTAAATGAAATCAAATAAAGTTCTCAATCCATCAAGTAATATATAACTGACCAAAACATTGATAAATCAATTGAGAAATCAATTATCTAACTCAAAATAAGATTTTCCACTGAGCCAATCGATTGGGAAAATCGATGTCGTGAAAGTTTTTAGTGAAAATTGAACTCTGAACTTACATCAATCGATTGGGGAAATCGATTTCGTGAAAGGCTGAGCCCCTGTATTGGCCAATCGATTGGGCAAATCGATTTCGTGAAAGACAGAGCCCCTGTATTGAAGCCAATCGATTGGGCAAATCGATTTTGCGAAAGACAGAGCCCCTGTAATGAATCCAATCGATTTGCTAAATCGATTTCGTAAGTGGTTTTAAAAAAACACATTACCAAATCGATTGGGTAAATCGATTCCCCTGTAAATTCTTCCAAAAATACATAAACTAACTCAATCATATTCAAACACAACTCCAAATCTTAACACTTAGCAATTTCCACACAAACACCACGACAATTGGGTTTCGAAATAGTTTTACACTCCATCCCCTTCACACACAATTCAAAATATAACTCTTAGTAAAATCATACAATCACAATGACATCTCAAGTTCAAACATTCAATCATAAACTTGAATCAACACACTTACGCACAATTTCAAAACATACCGCTTAACAGTTACAACGCAATACCCACACAGACAAGATGAACCAACAAATCACATGGCATCACCTTGGCGCGACAATCCCAACACAGACAAGATGAACCAACAAATCACATGGCATCACCTTGACTCGACAATCCCAACACGGACAAGATGAACCAACAAATCACATGGCATCACCTTGACTCGACAATCCCAACACAGACAAGATGAACCAACAAATCACATGGCATCACCTTGACTCGACAATCCCAGCACGGATAAGATGAACCAACAAATCACATGGCATCACCTTGACTCGACAATCCCAACACGGACAAAATGAACCAACAAATCACATGGCATCACCTTGACTCGACAATCCCAACGCAGACAAGATGAACCAACAAATCACATGGCATCACCTTGACTCGACAATCCCAACGCAGACAAGATGAACCAACAAATCACATGGCATCACCTTGGCGCGACAATCCCAACACAAACAAAACTCAAACATATTCATAAATTTATTCCACAATTCACGCCAAAACACAACAATTCATTTCTCCACAAAATCATTTTCACGACGACATTAAGTAAACGCAGATATTAAGAGATTCCCCATTCTTAATACTCATTTAACTTAACGATTTTCACAATAGACATTAAGCAAACAGAAATATTAAGAGATTCCCCATTCTTAATACTCTTTTAACTTAAACGATTTTCCAAAACAAACATTAAGTAAACAAGACATTAAGAGATTCCCCATTCTTAATTCTCATTTAACTTAAACGATTTTCACAAACTCACATTAAGTAAACAAGACATTAAGAGATTCCCCATTCTTAATACTCGTTTAACCTAATGGTTTTCAAATTCCACACAAAACAAACTCAAACATACTTTCACATTCAATCCACAATTCACACCAAATCATTTTTCCACACAAACCACACAAAACACATCTCAAATTCTATAATTATCAATTATGAACACGTCGAATACGACAACACAAATCAACACAATCCATCACTCAAACACAACAAATTTCATTTACTCAAAATCATACATAAATGAGGTAAATTCATTTTCCATGAAACATTCATCAATATCACCAAAACCCCACATTAGAATTTCACCCATAAAGCATTAATTCGTTTTTCCCCAAATCAACGCTTCAACCCTAACAAAATTCTTTTCCACACAACACAGATAAGGCCCTAAATGCAAGCTAAAAGGTTGGAAGGAGTCCTTACCTTCACGTTAGCTTTAACGTGCGATTACAGTACCGCGAGTAAGTCCGGTAAAATCTCCGCTCGCAACATCGCTTCCAAAGTTGGTCCACTAGCACCGTAGCACGGAGGTGAGCAACCTTCCCTTCTATCACTTCTTGAAAGGAGGCTTAGATCTAGATGAAACGGGGAGGTTTGTGTTTGAATCCCTAATACCGTTTTTCTTCGTTTTCGAAACAACGAGGAAGTATGAAGCTGAGAAAATCTTGCTCTCTTACCCACTAATCCTTGGGTTTCTATTCTTGAAGCAAAAGGAAGCCACGAAAATGAAAGAAAAAGATGGAGGAAGATGATTGGGTTGCGAGGCAGGGAGGAGGAAGAAGAGCGAAGGAAATTCTTTTCTTTTTGTTTTCCTTTCTTCCTTTTTCCTTCCTTTCTATTTCTTTCCTTTTTCCTTCCTTCTATTTTCTTTTCTTTCTATTTTCTTTTCTCCTATTTCCCTCCAACCATATATATATATATATATATATATATATATATATATATATATATATATATATATATTACTTACAATATATAAATATATAGATTTATATATTAATATATTATAATTAAAACAAACCAACAATTATCTAACAACTCTTACCCCCATCATTTTATTCCCCTCTTAATTTAATTTAATAAAAATATCTACTCTCGTCGCAACTCAATTGACCGGTACAATTATCAGCAACCCGAGATATTTTTAACAAAATTGCCCGATATTAAATCCTTCGTAACGTAAATGAATTATTTTCCGACAAATAAATTTTAATCCAATTTCCAAAAATATATTTTCGGCCTTTAACTCACTAAATACCGAAAATTGGGTTAAAAGCCTAAGCAATTTAACATAAAATATCCTAAAATTGTATAACTTAAGATTTAAAATTACGGGTCTTACATTCACCAAAGGTTTAGATCCCAAACCACTTCGAGATTTCTACTCCAAGCCAAGCTTAATGAACTTATGCCCTCCAACTTGAGGGAGGCTATTACATATAGTTACATTAGTAGATTTAGTCAAGATTATTTGTTGATAACTTAATCTTCTCAATTTGTTAGTAAAAGTAACTAAGTCAGTTAGATTAGTTACATCGATTTGTATTTTGCCATATATAAATAACTTGTATTGAATCATTATCAATTAACGAGAATAACGGTAATTCAATAATCTACCATGTTTTTATCGTAACATTAACATTCCATACTATGAGAATTAAGAATTAAGAAGGGTAAGAAGGGGTTTGTGGCAATTATGATGGACTGAGGTAGAGTTTTCTTTTGGATACTTTTGAAAAGGTGGAAGGCTTCCTACATATACTACGCAATAGACTATTCTTCCTAAACAATTTTGTAGTAAGTTAGAAGCAATGAATCATGATTTGGGGTTATGTGGACTCACACGCGGATAATGCATAGTGTTTCCTAGAATAATATCAGAGAGCCAAAGTTTATTGGAGGCAATGGGTTTCTAGATCTTCATATCTTTAACAATTCTCTTGTCATGAAGTTGGGATTAGGCCTCATCAATAAACTAAATAAAGTTTGATTATAGATACTCAGAAGTAATACAGGTGCTGTAAGTGGAGACGAATGCTAATTACTCTGATGTGTGGATAGGAATATCTATTATCTAGTGTTTGGGAGTGGGAGATTAAAGGCGGTAGATAGAATCTTTGACACAATAGTATATGTTATTTTTTAATGATGTGTGATTACCTTCTAGTGGTAACATATCCTTAGTGAGCATCTTATGCAACATTTACCGAGCCAAACCACCTATTGCATAAGAGTGGGAGAGATTTTGTGAATTTGGATGGAACTTGGGATCTGACGACTTTGATGGAGAAGCTACAAGGGTGACTCCTTATAGTATTAGGAAAGAGGTTTGGCGTTGAGAAGGGCACCCAATGGAGCAACATTTTGGTTGTTGCTTTCTTTTAAATGCATGATCTAATGGGATTTAAACTCCCTCTTCATATTTAGTATGAGAAATGATATTTAAAAACATATTTCGACACAAATATTTTGTATTGTATACTGTACTTACCTAATGGACAATTTAGCCATTTTGCTAGTTGTTTTAAGAAAACTTTTTCTCTTTCTTAGAAAACCTTTACTGTGTACCATTTCTTCTTTCTCTTCTTATTCTTCAGCGTTTCTTCCTTCTCTTCTTCAGACCTCTCATCTTTTTTCTTAGCCCGTCTCATCTTCTTCCTTCTTAGTCATCATCGATCGCTCCTCAATCGTTTTCTTTGTGTGATAGTTACAAGTTGTTGAGTGTTTATTTATTTCAATTAAGGGTTTTTAGTAATTGATTTAGGGTTTCTTTTTTTGCTTCTTCATTAGGATTTTTGGTTATTCAATTTAGGATTTTTTTTCTTTTTTATTTAGGGTTTTTTCATTTTGGAGATTGTTGGTTATACTTTTGGTCGTTGTTAATATACTTCTTATTCAAGTATATTTCCTTCTATTATTACAATCTAGACAAATTTAGGATTATAAATGAGCTATTTTATTTCAATGTTAATATTTTGATGTTTATTTTTTCTACAGTTCTAATGCATTAAGACACGACATCAACATATGAAAAAGATGTAAGGAATTCATAAACTAGTTGTAACTGTATTTTTTCAATTTATTTATCAATATCAACCATATATTCATAATTTTCAGATACATGTGAGACATGTATGTTTATCAAATATGTCGCTTAACGTCAAATGTCATCTGCCAAATGCACAACATACTGAAATTCAGACAATACCATTCAAGTGAATTTTAGATATGCCAACAAATTTACAAATATCTAGTGCTCTGTTGTAAAGTTTGACTAGTAGGTGAGATGGATGAAGTGGGAGGTTTATGATTAGGGGTAGGATATTTATTTTTACTCTAAGTGATGTATGTTTAGCTCTAGGACTGTCAATAGTAGTTGAGCCTTTGGAAGAGTATGAAAATAATGAGTGTGATACATTGTTGTTGTTTAAAGGAAAATAAGTAACTTGCGATATGATTGGTGTGTTTCTTCACGCATTTCATAATAACATGGTCAAATTTTGTAAACCTTATATACTTCTCGCCTTTTGCGAGTTCTATTTTCCCCAATCAAGGAATCGAGTAAATATTTGTTATATTAAAACACTTGATGGTCTAGAGTCTCTACATAGATACAATTGGGGTGTAGTTGTGTTAATGTTTTAGTTGAAAGTTTAACTAGGAACGAAATTGTGTTGAAAGAGGGAAAAGTAGATTCATACACACAAATAACAGGTTGTGCAGTTGTCCTACAAGTTTATATTTTATATCATTTTATATCACCATCTTGTGTTGTTTTTAAATTAAATTACATTTATTAAATATGTTAATATTTGTTTATGACAAGGCAATCGACCACTTGTCCTCGGGTCAAGCATATGTTCCCAAGTTTAGATTCTCGATATTTTTGAATTGGTCAATCTTATAGTGTTAGAAGAAAACAATATTAAAAGCATTTCAAAATAGCATGACAAGTATTTATATTATTTGCTTGTATAAGTTGTTTAATAATAATGTGTGTGTTTTAATCGTTTTTCATTTTGGAAGATAATTGAAGAGTTAACTGCAACAAATGAAGAACTTGAATTTGACATGGTGAATGAAGTATTGCATGAACAAGAAAATCAGATTGTGTGTTAACAATGATTGGTGGCAGAGAATAGGTAGACCCAAGATAAGATTATGATTCTTAAGGGTGAGGTAAAATGGTTGAAAGAAGAATTTTGTACACGTATGTCAATGCATGAATTCAATCATGAATTTGTGGGAGGTTCTTCAACAAGAGCTTGTAATGGATTGCCCTCAACTTCATATATTGATTTGATGGTATGGATTTTAATTTTTATTGATCAAATATTTATGTAATTGGCCTTGTTAATAACATATTGTTGAACTTTTATCTGCAGATGATGTGGGAGTTAATACCCTTTTTGAGAATGTTGGGGATGAAGTCGCATAAAATGTTATTGGTAAGTAATAAATTATATATGTTGTGGTGTTGTTGTAGTTTTGCTATGATATAATTTTAATACATTTGTAAACAAGTGAGCCTAAAGTGAATAGTTCTGCAAAACCAACATCAAACATAATTACGAGAATGAAAGATAAACCAAGGAAACGAGTTAAAATTGTAGTCAATCAAAGTCCATTTGTGAACCCGAATGAAAAGAAGAACAAGAAGAAGAAAAAAGTGTTATTAACATATTTTGATTGTATAGATTTTGAATTTTTTATCGATCAAATAATCATGTAATTGGACTTGTTAATAACATATTATTGAACTTTTATCTGCAGTTGATGTGGGAGTTAGTATATTTTTTGAAAATATTGGGGATGAAGTCGCAGAAAATGATGTTGGTAAGTAATAAATTGTATATGTTGTGGTGTAGTTGTAGTTTTGCTATGATATAATTTTAATACATTTGTCAACAAGTGAGCCTAATGTGAAAAGTTTAGCAAAGTGTCCCACCGTTAGACAAATGCTCTTCAGAATTTCATGTTCCGTAACCCATCGTTGATTATTTTTCTGAATCATGTTGCCTTTGCAATGAATTATCGTCATGTACTCGTGACTAAGTTAAGGCCTCCAATGCATGCATGAATATCATCACCTTAGCTAATAACAAAATAGATCACTCAACTATAGAATCCAAACCATTCAACTTTGTCCTAAACCAACCTGGTTTAGACACAAAGTCATCACCTTGTAAAATCATCCAATACCAATCAAATTATACAGATTTCTTATTCTCACAATATCATTCGTAAATATATAGTTCATATAATACACAAATCTTGAAGTTAACCCACAAATAGAAACAATACACAACATTGCATTGCATTTATATAGCATGTAATTCAAGTAGAAAAGCGAATGGAGTGATGCCCTTACCTTTTTTAGCGTTGTTCTTAAAATTATTAAGTATCGCATTTTCTCTGACAGGGTTCTACACCTTCACAAAATAGTCGCTCACTTAGTATCTAAATTTATCTAGTTCTACTTCTACTTAAGAATCTGAGGTGACTAAAGGTTCACATCAAAAAGTATTAACTAAAACATTTAAATCTTGTATTTAAATTAATAACATGAAGTAATCAGTATATAATTCCTCAAATGTATGAAGTTTATATAGTTTAATCCTTCAAGTAAATAAAATATAATAAGAAAATAAATTTCCATGTTATAGTGGAGATGTGAAAAAAAATCATTGCTTTTATCATATAATTCAGAAACAAATTTTGAAAGGATTTTAATTTTACTTTCCATCAACTAAAATAAAATTTCTCTTTAATAATACTAAAAAAATAGAATTAGATTCACTAATAATATCTTGTAATTTTGTAATAATTTTATTTTCAGCAAATTATTATATTTAAGGTTTCTCGATGTTGAGATTTTTTTTTTTGTAATTTATCTGCTTCTAATATCATAAATATTTCAACAAATATCAAAATTGAATTATAAGCACCTGTAAAATCAAGAATGACATAGGTGGTCCATTAAAACTTAAGTTTCAGATTTCACATAGATCAATTTTTCTATGCTTTTAAATCGGTTTGTTATAACAAAATTATTTAATAGCTTTTCAAGCATCCTAGAAATGCTTCCTACTTTCTTTGAGTCTAAAATCAACTCCTTAACTAAGAATCAGAATTTTGTTTTGTTTCAAATGCAACTAAAAATAAAATCTTAGACCTGCAACTTTTAAAATTAACATCTAAATGGAATAACTATAATAACAATTTCAACCACCTTTACTATTTATGGGAAAATTATTATTTTTAACTTCAATAAGGTTTATTTATTTATTTATTTTATAAGATTTCTTCAATAATCAAACTATCACACAATAAAATTTTAATCAAATAAAATTTGAGTTTGTAGTCAATAACAATTTCAATCGGTTAAAACACAACATATTCTTTATAACGATTTCTTCTGGATGAAAATTGATTTTCGACATAGATAAACATTTTCTCTAATCTAAATTTTTTTATATCAATATCTTAAGAAAATCCTAATAAATAAATTGCATGACACGATTTTCACATGGAACGAAAATACCAATTTAATAACTAATAAAGGTAAGTAACAAATTAACAGTACTTACTTGCACTAGTGTATTTTAATCTTGTTACATCGTTGATATTAAATCGATTGTTATACATTCAATGTAATAAGTAAGGAGGTGGTAAATTTATTATTATAATAAAGCTTTGTTAGATTGATTGTAATTGAACCGTTCTAACAAACACATTAAAAATTAAAAAAACTACACACCAAAAAAATAATAATAATGAATTTATTATTATATTAACTTTGTTAAATCTATTGTAATTAAACTATTTTAATATGAAAAATGTATTATTATTACAAATTTTATTAGATCTGTTATATTAGACAGATCTAATAAACATTTAAAAAGGAAAATCTCTTAGAAAACAAGCGCGAACGTGAAGCATGTGAAGCCATTCTTCGTAGTTCATCTTTCAGCTGTCTAAAATGGAAGTCGAGTATCTCCTCATGAATTCTCTCTCCTTATATCTGACCTTCCTTCTCTCTCCCTCCATCTCCACTTCGAGAATCTTCTTCAATTTATGCCTACCGACTCTGATCTCATTGATTGCGCTCTCAAACTGGGTTCTCTCTTTCTCGATGCTGCCAAACACTCCTCCCGCAAACACGCCAAAATAATTACAATTCAATACCGAGATAGACAATTGTAGCTAAATTTAGGGATATCACAATTTGACTCTTCCAACGGTCTAGGGTTAATCGTTTACGAAGAAATCCCAATCGACACTGATCTAATTGTTCTACCTCAACACATTTCTTTACACTTCACCGATTCCGACTATCTCCTACTTCAATTCACCAACCACGTTCCCGATAAATTTCATTTCTCTATTTTTAATTTCATTATTAACTTAATTTGTACTGTTTGAATTTCAACAAGTTGAATTGATTGGATATTGTGGTAGCATTTACCTAGTAGGCGTCATTATGCATCGAGCTATTGGATTTTGCCTATCATTGGTTTGATTGAAGATGTTTTTAAGGTTGAGCAGAAGAAAACGAAGGGACAAGAATGTAGCAGATTGTATGGTTATGACAATTCTTCTTTGTCCACAAGGAGCATTTTCATTGGACATGGTCCTCAATTTGCAAGAGGAAGGAATATTCCTTCATTTGAGAATGTTAAGATTTATAATTTAGTTACTTATATTCTCAAGATAAAGGGTGCACCTAATAAGGGCTCTACCTCATTTGTAGAGTATGTTCTTCTATTTGTTGCAAAGGACTATATCAGTTTTTGTTGGTTGACATTGAACACTAGTAATTTTTTTTTTTGTTTGTGAAAAATTGAAATTCAACCTCTAATTGAATACTAGTAGTTTTCGGTTACATGGTAACAAGCAATCAAATGGGATGAACTTTGACATACCCATGATGCTCCCTCTATTTGACATGTGTAATCATAGTTTCAATCTGAATGCTAGCACTACAAGAAATTCTGATAATTGCGGCACTTTGCTTGCGACGGTTAGAGAAGAACCGCCTCCGCTCCAACATTACGACAGTTCATGCGACGGTTTTTGACAACTGCTGCCACCCTTCAAATAAAACAAAATCAGTTATACGTTGTTATTATACAATCGTGTGTTCTCATCATTTCTTAGTCCTGCCTTCTACAAAACCCTAAAATCTCTCAAAGCCCCCAAATCTCACTAACCCCCCTCAAATCTCTCAAAGTAGAAAAACGAAATCACTTGCAATCTGGGAAATGAGAAAGCAAAAAAAAACTCTCAACTCTCAATCTCCCTCAAATATCTCGATCTGTCAATCTCTCAAAATTTGAAAGAAGAAAAATGAAAACTAACCCTATTCTGGCGACGATGCTGCTTCGCATCTTTGTCTCCAACGACGCTGCTTCCCACCTCTTTTTCAAGCGATGACGCTGCTTCTCGCCTATGTCTCTGGCATCGGCGTTGCTTCTCGTCTCTATCTCCGGCGTCGGCGAAGCTTCCTCCCTCTGTCTCTGGCGGCTGTGCAGAGCAACACCATTGCAACGGCATAACACAATATATGGTTTGTTAGTAACCCTAAAACTTGATCAAATTTGATATTAAAATTGGAATTTAAGTGTGTGGTATCATATAGTGAAATTGAAGTTTTGTTTTAAAGTTTTGCAAGAATTTTGTATTAAAAAATGTTTGCTATTTTGTTTGGATTTTTTTGGATGATGATATTATTATTGTTGTTGTTTTGGCTATGGTGTTGTGTTTTTTTAATTAAGTTGTATTTTTGCTACTGATGTGGTGATGAGAGGGTATGCAGTGGGGTTTTTGGTGTGGTGGTTGCTTTGAGGTGTTATTTTGTTGCTTGATTTTGATTGAGATAATGACTGTATGAGTACATACTTCCAGCAGATGACCTAGGATTAGGAAGCATGTTAGTATTGGGTACATGGGATTATGAGATAATGATTGTATGAGTACTTGCTTCAGAATTAGTAGTTGAGGGTTTGGTTGAACATTTTCATACATGCACCTCAACATGTTGAACCCCTCAAGAGATGATTCCATGTTGCTCATAGCTCTGTCTGTATTCCTCATCATTTTCATGCCTCGCATGTTCTTAAGGCATTTGAATTTGCGGTACCCAAATTAGTGGTACATTTTGTGAATTTATTTAGCTGCTTGCAGCTGTTCTATATGAGAAAAATGTTATTTTAATAATTTTGCTTAGTTATAATAATCTAATGATTTTGCCTTATATCTAACTAAGTTATTTTATTTTTAACCTAAGTATTTGTATACTTGATAGGATTAGACTACAAGTCTAATATATGATTTATGAATATACTATTTTTCGATTTTTGCTTCAGTTCCTTGTGTGTTTGGTTAGCTCTGCATCAATTATATCCTGCTAATATAGTAATAGTTTTTCTGTGTGTGAAGGATATGGTTGCATTTTCATGTTGTGGGGCAGAGGAGAAACATGAAATGGATATTTCTCGTGAAAGGTGAAAGGAGTTGGCGAGGTAAATTCAGAAGAAAGCATATGATAATAAAGTTTGGTGCAAACCGAGTGGATGGAAGATGTCCTTTGACTCCATTTGAGGTATGTAGTTAAAATTATTTCCTTCCTTTCTTGGGTTTCTTCTGTCCTTCATTTGCAAATAGGATCTAAATTAAATATTCTGTTTTTCTTTTCAAACAAGCTTATGGTACTTGAAGCTGGGGCAGTAGTCATGATTTTTGAAAACTATTTGAATGAGCATTTGTTTCCCTATTTTTTATTCCTTGCTAATTTGAGTTACTTAAGATCTAATTTGAAATATTATACGGTGATGTATAACAATCATCAATTCAAATGATAGGGTTATAGATAATTGGCTAAATCAAAGTAGAAAGTTAGAAGGATAATACAATCTTTTGAAATAGGAATAACATAACTCTGATTTTACAACTCATTTTATTTGATGTTGTGGATAGGAATATGCTTAGAGGCATGGGTTTGGTTTCGATAATACAACCTTAGTATATGTTGCAGTAGGAAAAAATTATAAAGAATAGTAGTACATGGCACCACTTAGTACATGGCACCGATCTAACATGTACATAAGAACCGACGTAACATGGTTGTAAGACCCATAATTTATAAGTGTATTTTATATATTTTGGTGTATTTTCGGTATTGAACTCAGAGGCTTTTTAGCCAAAGTTATCAATATTTTGGAGTCTATATGACCAAGATGATATTTTGATGCCTAATTAGAATTACTCGTCGATATATAAATTAAATTAATTGCGGTGAATCTTTTGCGAAGAATTTAATGCGTTATGGGTGAAATGGTAATTTAACAAATATCTAGATATTTTTAGATATTTGTTAAAAGTAAATAATATATATATTAAAATATATGTTTGTGTGGGGGGAAAAAGAAAGGAATTAGAAAGAAAGAAAGAGGAAAGAAAGAAAAAGAAAGGAAAAAACCAAAGAAAGGAAAAACTCCATCTTCTCCTCTGCCTCGCGAAAACCAATTTTCTTCCTTCCTCCATTGTTGCTTGTTTTTGCTTTAGTTTCTTTCCTTTGAGTTCGAAATTGAGAGTGGGTGATAGGACAAAGATTTCTCAACTTCATACTTCCTCTTTGATCCGAAAACGAAGAAAAACGGTATTAGGGATTTAAACACAAACCTCTCCGTTTCATCTAGATCAAAGCGTCGTTTCAAGAAGTGATAGAAGGGAGGTTGTTCACCTCCGTGCTACGGTGCTAGTGGACCAATTTTGGAAGCGGCGTTGCGAGCGGAAAATTTACCAGATTTACTCACAGTGCCGTAATCGCACGTTAGAGCTAACGTTAAGGTAAGGGCTCCTTCCAAACTTTTAGTTTGCATTTAGGGACTTATCTGTGATTGTGTGGAAAAGGATTTTGTTAGGGTTAAAGTGTTGATTTGGGGAAAAATGTATCCCTGGCTTTAGGGGTAAAATCTTAGAGTTAGGTTTTGATTATATTGATGAATGCTTCATGAAAAATGAATTTACCTCATGTATGTATGATTTTGAATATATGAAATTGATTGTGTTGATTTGTGTCGTCGTATTCGACGTATTCATGAATGTTAATTATGGAATTTGATGTGTTTTGGTGTGAATTATGAATTGAATGTGAAAGTATGTTTGAGTTTGTTTTGTGTGGAATTTAAAAACCATTAAGTTAAACGAGTATTAAGAATGGGGAATCTCTTAATGTCTTGTTCACTTAATGTGTGTTTGTGAAAAATCGTTTAAGTTAAATGAAAATTAAGAATGGGGAATCTCTTAATGTCTCGTTTACTTAATATTTGTTTGAAAATCGTTTAAGTTAAATAAGTGTTAATAATGGGGAATCTCTTAATGACTTATTTACTTAATGTTATTTTGAAAATCGGTTAAGTCAACTGAGCGTTAAGAATGGGGAATCTCTTAATGTCTTGGTTACTTAATATTTGTTTTGGAAAATCATTTAAGTTAACTGGGCGTTAAGAATGGGGAATCTCTTAATGTCTTGGTTACTTAATGTTTGTTTTGGAAAATCTTTTAAGTTAAATGAGAATTAAGAACGGGGAATCTCTTAATGTCTCGTTTACTTAATATTTGTTTCGAAAATCGTTTAAGCTAAATAAGTATTAAGAATGGGGAATCTCTTAATGACTTATTTACTTAATGTTGTTTTGGAAAATCATTTAAGTTAATTGGCGTTAAGAACGGGGAATCTCTTAATGTCTTGGTTACTTAATGTTTGTTTTGAAAATCGCTTAAGTTAAATGAGTATTAAGAATGGGGAATCTCTTAATGTCTCGTTTACTTAATGTTTGTTTTAGTAAACCGTGCAGACCCGGGATAGGTGGCACCTTGGTAAACGGTACGGGCCCGTGATAGGCAGTACGTTTATGGTTTACGATTTTTGGTAAGTTGTGCAGACCCGTGATAGGTGGCACCTTGGTAAACGGTACGGGCCCGTGATAGACAGTACGTTTACGACTTACGTTTCTTGGTAAACGGTACGGGCCCGTGATAGGCAGTACGTTTATGGTTTACGATTTTTGGTAAGTTGTGCAGACCCGTGATAGGTGGCACCTTGGTAAACGGTACGGGCCCGTGATAGGCAGTACGTTTACGACTTACGTTTCTTGGTGAATTGTGTTTGTCCGTGAGAGACTGCACAGGGGTTTGTCCGTGAGAGACTACGCCCTGGTGAATTGTGTTTGTCCGTGAGAGACTACACCCTGTTAAATTGTGAATTGTGATTGTGTTATAAGTGTTAAGTGTTATGTTTTGGAATTTGGGGAAAGCATGTTTGATTGCAATACTATTTTGAAACCCATGATGTTGTAGTAATTATGTCATAAGTGTTAAGTGTCATGTTTTGGAATTTGGTGATAGCATGTTTGATTGCAATACTATTTCGAAACTCGTGATGTTGTAGCGATTGCGTTATTAGTGCTAAGTGTTAATATTTGGGATTATGTATGAATATGATTGAGTTAGTTTATGAATTTTTGAAAGAATACACAGGGAAATCGATTTACCCAATCGGTTTGATGAGTTACAGGGGCCCTGTTTTACACGAAATCGATTTACCCAATCAATTTTATAAGTTTTATTTCAAAATCATTTAAGAAATCGATTTGGTAAATCAATTGGATTCAATTGGATTTCAAGTCAGGGGCTTTGTCTTCAAAAAATCGATTTGCCAAATCGATTGGATTCATTATAGGGGCTCCGTCTTTCACGAAATCGATTTGCTCAATCGATTGGATTCAATACAGGGGCTCTGTCTGTCAATCGATTTACCCAATCGATTGAGTCAATCGATTTACCCAATCGATTGATTTAAGCCCAGAGTTCAATTTTCACTAAAAACTTTCAGGAAATTGATTTCCCCAATCGATTGTCTCAGTGGAAAATCTTATCCTGAGTTAGATAATTGATTGTTCAAGTGATTTATCAATGTTTTGGTCAATTATATATTACTTGATGGATTGAGAACTTTATTTTGATTTCATTTTTATTTGGCAAGTATGGCATGAACTTTTAGCATATGGAAAATCCTTCTAAGATGCATGATAAGTTGAGAAGGTTATTTGTGCATTTAAAAGCTTAAATGTTATGTGTTAACTGTTAATTTTCGGTTGGTGACCCTTTACAACTATTGTGGAAATCTGGGCTTTGCCCTCAGATGAGAGTCAGGATGATCCTACCGGTTCGTACCCGATGGGAATGTGGATGGAAGTGTTTGATTGGAGCTACGATAGGAGAATCTCACGGGGCGCGTGGAGATTACTCAAGGCGTATAGTTTTTTTGGGTTATGTATAGAATGATCAGACTAAGTTGACACCGAGGGAACGGGTGTCCTTCTTGTGGGTTGCTTTTAAATTGTAAACTGGAAGACTGTACCACTTTTGTTATGTAAACCTTTTGAATACATATTTTGTGAACTTCTTCCGCTGCTTGTAAATTATAAGGACTTAAATATGTATCCAAATGTGTTACCCTATTTATCTCTCTGTTGTATTTTAATTTCTTTAAAAAAAAAAAAAATACACCCTTGCTTTGAAAAACGGGGTGTTACAATGGTTTAATTGCACTAGTGATTGTTGTTGTTTTAATTTGTTGTTGTTGAATTCGAGTATTGCTAGACACTACTTAATCATAATAATGTCCATTAGTTTCAAATATTTTGTTTTATTTATATTGTTGTAATTAAATCATAGATCATGTTTTAATATTTTATTTGAGTTGTTTATTATCACTATCAAATCGGGAAATTAGTTTGATATTTGCATGTTTTGATTTTTGAGCGTTTGACTTGTTTAAGTTTAATTAGTTTGATGTTAATATTATAGTTTAAGTATGTGTGAAAAAGTGATGTTGAATTTAATATATATACTTATATGTTTTTACAGGCAACACATACATTGGATCGTCAAGAGATAGAAGACGTTCTTCTGAGTCTAGTTGTCGGTCTAATCATGGAACAATATCATTAGGAATTTAGGAACTATCTAGATAAATTATGAACTAAGTTTGATGTTGCTTTTCATTTTCAGTCACTTTATTAATGTTTTGGTTTTTGAATATTTTAACTAATTTACTTATTGTTTTGATTAATTTCAATGTATGGTTGTTACTTTTGAATATTTTATATGAATTAGATTTATTTATAATTTTATATTTGTGTATTTTTGTTATGTAAATGAGATTTGAATATTTTTTTATTTTAATTAAATAAACAAAAAATGGAGAAAAAAATAATAAAAAAACAAAAAATTCAAATTTGCGACGGTTTAAACTGTCGCTAAAAGTATATAAAGGCTGTTTGTAACCGTCACTAAAAGTACGTAGAGGCGGTTTGTAACCATCACTAAAAGTACATAGAGGCGGTTTGTAACCGTCGCAATACCATCTTAGGTGATTTAAAAACTCTATTAGAGGCGGTTAGAACCGTCGCAAACATTTGCGACAGTTGGTACGACGGTTTTTTTAACTGTCGCAAAACAGCCTCGCGACGCACGAATCTGCGACAGTTGAAGAACCGTCGCAAACATCAAACTGTGGCGGTTACAACCGCCGCAAACCCCTTATTTAACCGCTGCAAAATGTTTTTTTTTCTTGTAGTGTAGAATTGTTCAGGAACAAGAGACTGATAGCACTAAGATGCGGGTGAAGGTATGTTTTCTTATACTCTTTCCTGCATGACCTCTTTCCTAGATACACACATAACAAATTCTGCTTTTTAGAAACAAATATTGTTTTATCTTTTCTGTGTAATTCAATCTTTGCCTTAGGTTGTGGCTGAGAAAGCAATCAAAGACGATGACCCTTTATTACTTTGTTATGTCTAATGTTCTTGCTGCTACTTTTTGTTTAATTTTGATAACTTAATGTTTTTTGTTCCTCTCTCTTGCTTTTACTTTGTTCATTTTCACTGCATTTTTCTTTCTTTCTTTTTTGAAAGAACTGTATGCGCTCAATGTTTCTTGCTGCTACTTTTGTGATTTGATTTTTCCGGTGTATTTTTGCATTTTTCAATTTCACTATTGCATTTAAGCTATTGATAAACTAAATTTGGATGCCCAGTTTGGTCTTTTGGTGAGATTTTGAAAGCTCATTGGCGTGGAACACCAGTTTCCGTCAAGCGCATTCTTCCATCTCTTTCAGAAGATAAAATGGTGATGTGAGAGCCTTTCTTTTATCTCCTGCAATTATTGTGATAAATGTTCTCTGATTGCATGGGGCTGATGATGATGAATCTGTTCAAATAAATTTCTCTGCTGTCAAGTTGTATGTGGGACTATATGGTAAATTATAAACAAGTAATTATAAATCTCTCTGATATACAGGGATGTTATGTAAAATGTAAATTAATGATATAAATGGATGTAAAGTAAAAAGTGATATACTAGTTTTGGATTTTATCCTCCAAATTACGCTGCTCATTTTGAAGGAGACAAAATCCTTTTTGATTTTGAAATTGAAGTATGGTTAGATACATAGATATGCTTACCATACTATTATTAGGCTACTGTCTCAGTTTATGAGAGTATGGTGTTGAATTCTTTACATACACGCTACCTTTTATGATCTATTTTATAGAAGAAATCTCAAATTTCAATTATTAAACTGCTACTTCAAATCTGTTTTTAGTTCTGTATAAATATACCATGCATACAACAGTTTACTCAACTAGTCAAACTGAACAACATAGACTCAAATCTTATGTACAACTCAATCTTATGGGTATTAGAATATCTCACCTGAATTCGGATTCCCTGCAGTCAACGGATCCCATATTTAGGATATCGGTGATCATCTAATCTTAATCAGATGATAAAAAATGCAGATTTTAATTTTTATAATATTAATTCAAAAATGCTAGCTTGATTCTAGACCGTCTGATCTTGATCGAACGGTCATCGATATTCCGACTGTAGAGGAGCCAGATTCTACCAAATTTGAGTCAAGTGAAGGTGGTGGTGTTTTATTCTTAATCAAAGCAGCAGCAACATCTCCTGAGATATCTAACACATGAGGTTTACATTCATATATCCCAACACATGTTGGTCAAGTTGCATGTGGACGAATAGTAGCAACATCATCCGCCGCTGCAGAACACCACATCAAGCAGTCCCTTGAGTGTGGTCGGTCCTGCAATGCAAAAGCAGTTGCTGTTGTTGGGGAAGTATTGGCCAGGCGGCTCAAAGTTGAGGGTCTTAGTGAAGGACAAGGAGGAGGTATTCATGTAAATGTAAATAAAGAAGTACATAAGAAAGGATTTAAGAGCCAAACCAAGATTTGGGCTGTGGTAAATGCTCTTAAGTATAATGGAGTTAAACCCATACTTGATGATGATGATAGTGACGATACTCCTTGTTCTCATTCATAAGATAGGAGTGGAATCTTGTGTTAAGAACATCTCTGAAATAATAAAATTGCTTGGAACTATAGATTAGTCTAGTTTCTTAGAAGCTTTTGAGTCACACGTAATTGAAAGATCATTAATTTAATTATATCACACTAGGAATTTATTGATGATACTCTTTGTGACCATTGTAATGATATACAATACACTATTGATAATCTTAATATGATATAAAATTGGAACCCATAAAATTGGTTTGAGTGTTTTTTACTTTGTCTTTGTTTTTATTCTCTTTTATTATTACTAGCAGCTAGCAAGGTAACTAATTGAGGGTTGTGATAACAGGCAACCTAGTTTCTTTAACACTAGTAACGTTTTTTGGATTGGCTTAAGTGGCCTCAAGTATTGAAATTGAAAGATTGGCCTCCTTGCGGTGTCTTGTTACTGAATTAGTGTATTTTTAAATGTTATAAATGCAGGAACTTGAGTCATAATCATCTTGATGGTCTCTTGTCTGCTAAATTTGGCAATCTTAGAAGCATAACAATTATGTAAGTCTTGTTGATGTTTTCTGATCTAAACGATTGACTTTTCAACGTCGTGTTAAGTTGTTTTTCCTTGGGGTTTAATTGGTTCATAATGATTTATATTTTCTCTAGTGATATGTCATTCAACAACCTTTCGAGGAGCATTCCACCAGAGATTGGACAACTGCAAAACCTTGCATCTCTGTATGTCTAACTATGAAGAGTTTTGTGCTTGATGTTTTGTGTTTATTCCTTGTCGGGTAACCCATTTATGTTGCAATAAATGATGCTAATGTACATGGTTTGTGATGTTTTGTGTACCTTGTCATCCTTATATTCCAAAATCAAGAGGTTTGTGAGGTTTAACCCATTTTGAAGTATTTTTTTAGACTGAGTTTTTAAATATAACTGACCATATTATATTATTTTTTCAGAGATTTGTTAGACTGAGTTTTGTAAAGGTGTTTCATTCAGCTTTGTGATGATTTCTTGGGCGCTAATGCGTTAAATTGTTGTGCAGATTTCGTGCTTGCAGCATACAATGAAATCTTTGGTCAGGGACGGTGAATACTAGTAATCATTCAAGTGATTTGGTTGTGTTAATTCATATGAATCTTTTTGTGTTAATCTTGATTATTAATATTATTACTATCTTTTATGTATACCCAGACTTGTGATTTGTTTATGTTTTCATGTTAAGTATAATGTATTGTCAACATAGTTGGTGCCATCATTTGACTCCTTTGATCGGAGCATGTTCAATTCGATTTTGTCTATAATTACATTAGCGTTTTGGTTCTACTTATTTGATGTGACGATGCTACGATGCAATTGATATTTAGTTGATTTATTAATTGCTTTAATGAAGAAAGTATGAAATTTAGTTAAATTTTGAATATGACTTGTTAGATTGGTTCAAATTTAACAGATGTAATAAATCAATTTTGAATTTGACTTGTTAGATTGGTTCAAATTTAACCGATCTAATAAATCAATTTTGAATTGACTTGTTAGATTGGTTCAAATTTAACTGATGTAATAAATTATTAATAATTTTGACTTGTTACATCTGTCATTTTAGCCGATTTAATAATTAACTATTTATTACAACACTTGATGTTAAATCGGACAAACAACGGATCTAACATGTACATAGGAACCGATGTAACAAGGTTTAATTGTACTAGTGTTGATAATGATAATCCACTAAATTGACCTCTACTTCTCTTCCTAAGACTTTGTTATTTTTCCCTCTAATTTTCTCCTGCCAGATTGAGAGTGTACGAGAGAATGGAGGAGGCGGTGTTGAGTTGTCTTGCTAGGGTTAGGGGAATCTCTTGTTATAGTCTTACTTTTAATTAGGCTTTGTGGTTCAACTCCAAATTAGTTTTTTTTTTTATAAATATATTATAGTATCATCTTACTAATTCTTAATTGCACCCTCTATAAGTACACGCATATATTTTCATTAAAATAAATTTTACCGTATTGCTAATAACACTTCCTAACTTCAAATATTTCTATGCGATGGTAGATTAAAATCACAATATTTAATTTTTTGAATAAAACATAAATAGCAATATCACTTAAATCAAAATGACAAGGTACCTTCAATTAGTTAGAAAACCACTAGTGGTGACAATCTTTAGCAAAATAGTTCACATTTAAGAAAATAAAATATTTTTAATATACAAGCAAAACCATAATAAAATATTTAAATATGAGAATAAAATAGAACAAAACATACAGTTCTTACATTACACATAATATATGGACTACAAAGTATCCTATTTGCCAAATATTATTTTGTTGGTTCGTACAATCGTATTAGAATTATCATTGGTTATTGTAAATTTAAGTACTATTATATTCCTACTTTTACCCTTTTGATATTTGAGGTCATTAATTCTTTTTTCCAAAAAAATGGTCAAAGATTTTCTCTACAAGAATATTAATGTTAGAGAGAGAAAACCTTTACACATGATAAAGTGAGTGCTCCCACTTAATACTGAGTCAGTTTAGATCAATTTCTATCGACCATTCTAAATTAAGTAACCTAATACAAGTTTCCCTTGCACTAGAAACTAAAGGTGAACACATAGCTGCATCTATATAAAAAGTGGAAATTGTGTTTTGGTGTTGATGGTGTAAGTGACCTCTGTTGGATAAAAAAATATGCAGAATAATGCCTATTTAACAATATGCGCAGCAGTTTAATAAATTCAAAATTTACTAAACAAGATATTAAACAAGGTCCCAAAAAGATCAATTCTAAAGAAAAACAACAATATCAATTATTGTTAAAATGAAGAGTGCAACATATACAATTATTATTCAAGATATTGATTCACATGCTATCATGCTAAAACAATCTATATAAAAAACTTAGTAAGGTGCATTTCAAACCTTTTACGTAGTCACCTTACTTCATTTAACCAAAGTTTTCAATTGAGAGACAATAATTGTGATTTGTCTCCTGTCCTATGCTTGGAACATCCATTCTAGATACCATGATTGAGTCTTGGATGTCAAGCATACCTGCAAAATAAATTTAAGTTTTGGTTCTAGGTACCCAATTCACATTGGGTCCTGGGGGGTCAGTTTCAACTAGTTGTGTCTTTGCTACCCAAATTTGCTTCCATCCTCTGTTGGCTAGTTTTTTCAATTTACAATTAGACACAAAGTGTCCCTTTCTACAACAGAAGTTACATGAGCCAGCAAATGATGAATGTGATTTTGGCTTAGTAAAGATGTCATACATATTCATTGATCTAACAGATTTCTGATTATGTTTGACAGTTTTGGTTTGCATATAACCAATTCCACATCTAGCCTTATTCTTTTGAGCATGCATATTTGGGTTAAATCCCAATCCAGATTTTTTATGCACATGCCTTTGATTGCTAAGAATGACGTTCAGTTTATTCTTGCTACTAGTAAAATTCACTAAATCAGATTTCAACGATGCAACAGTTTTCTCAAGCTCAATGCATCTAGCAGATTTATCATGCGAATCCTTTTTCAATTGTTCATACAAGTCCTCAATCTCCTTATGATCATTTTTCATTTGTTCATGCATCATGCATTGTTGTTCAAGCATTTTCTTAGTACTAACTAACTGCTTAACAGATTTACCATATTCATCATGCAGTTCATTGAATGCATCTTGCAGTTCATCAAAGGAAGGGTTATATTGAGAACTTACCTCATTTTCTGATTCAGAATCTGTGTGTGCCATAAGACATAGATTTGCTTCTTCTGTTTCTGAAGAAGACGCAGATGTATCTTCATCACTCCAGGCTGTGTAGGCCTTTCTGGACTTAGAATGTGCCTGATTGCCCTTAGCCTTTGCAGCCTTATTTTTGTTCTGCAATTTGAAGCATTCTGATCTTATGTGGCTTGTCTTTCCACACTCATAGCAGGTCACTTTGCTATCATTTGTTTTCGAACTTGATGATTTTTTGAACCTGTCATCTTTCTTTCTCAGGAATTTCTTGAATTTTCTGACCAACTTTTCGACTTTAGGTTCTTCATCATCTTCGTTTGCAGAATTGTCTGTGGAATCTTCTGGTTCAGACTTTAACTTTTGAGTGTGAACTTTCAGTGATAAGCTTTTTGTTTTCTTCTTAGTTTGTTCTGTCTCATTTAGCATGTGTAGCTGCATCTCATGTTCTCTTAATTTTCCAAACAATGTGGCTATTGTCATGCTTCCTAGATCCTTTGATTCTGCAATGGCAGTGATTTTTGGTTGCCATTCCCTAGTCAAACACCTCATCACCTTGCTAATTTGCTGATCATTATCAATCTCCTTGCCTAAGGCATTTAGGTTGTTGACTATGTGCGTAAACCGGGTCTGCATGTCGTTTACTGATTCTTCTTTCTTCATGCTAAACAATTCGTACTCGTGCATGAGAGTATTTATCCGAGCTCTCTTTACGTTTGTGGTTCCTTCATGCGTCTGTTGAAGTGTGTCCCACATTTGTTTTGTTGTCTTGCAATTTGAGACTCTGAAGAATTCATCATGACTCAAGGCAGCAGTTATAATGTTCTTGGCTTTGGCGTTGTACCCAACTTTCTTTTTGTCATCCTCAGACCAGTCACTTTTAGGCTTTAGGATTGCTGATTCACTAGTACCTGCTATGGTTGGCACAAAAGGTCCATTTTCTACAGCATCTAAAATGTCAATACCACTAGCTTCAAGAAAAATTAGCATGCGTTGTTTCCAATACATGTATGCGGCCCCGTTAAAGGCAGGAGGCCTAGCTAATGATGCACCCTCTCCTAGGAAATCAGAGGTCATGATTTTTGATGAGAGTTACTCTAAAAAAAATAGTCTCTTGATGCCAATTGATGGTGTAAGTGACCTCTGTTGGATAAAAAAATATGCAAAATAATGCCTATTCTAACAATATGCGCAGCAGTTTAATAAATTCAAAATTTACTAAACAAGATATTAAACAAGGTCCCAAAAAGATCAATTCTAAAGAAAAACAACAATACCAATTATTGTTAAAATGAAGAGTGCAACATATACAATTATTATTCAAGATATTGATTCACATGCTATCATGCTAAAACAATCTTTCATGTAATGTCAAAATATGCAGAAAGATATTTACGCATACAATCAATATCAAACAAATACACAATGCAGGAATTAAAAAGAGATAAGGGAAAGAAAAAGGTACACAGTGGTTTATACTGGTTCAGCCGTTGTTGAGCGGCCTACGTCCAGTCCTAAGATCAAATCCGATCTTAGTCTTTCTACTAGAATGTCTCAGAATCTGTTTACAGATGTTCCAGCTCCTCGCCTATCAATCTTAAACTATTCTTTCTATTCTATTCTTATCTCCCTGAATCCCAGAGTCTATCTCCCATAAACTCTTCCAAGATTTCAGTCAAGTGTCTTCTTGATGAGATCCCTCAATCACAAAAGATCACTACCAGTTAAGACTGGATTTCACAACCACTGTATCCCAGAGTTTATCTCCAAACCCTTACAAGATAATAACAAAGTTTCTCCTTGATGAGATCCCTTAATCACAGAAGATAACTACCAGTTAAGACTGGATTTCTGAATGTTATTTGATTACATAATTTGTTTACAGATGTATCTAAAACAGAAATTATACAAATTTCTTCAGCTGTCTTCTTCTCGAATATTCTTTCTCAAGCAATCTTTTTCAGTCTTTGTTGATCATGAAAGATGAATGTGCATGACTGAAAAAGCAATGTTCAAAGTTATTTCACAGTGAGAAAGGGATATCAGAAAGTTATATCAAATTATGTCAAAGTTCTGTCAAAGTTGTGTAAGAAAAGTTATGAGAAGAAGAACTTGAAAACAGTTTATATAGATTCAGAAAAAACAACACATGAGTCGATTCACCCAATCGATTTATTAAAGTTATAAAGCATGCAAATCCATTTACCCAATCGATTTCGCGAGTCTTTTTTTTCTTGAATCTTGAAACTGCAGAAACTAATCGATTTACCTAATCGATTATTTTAAAGCATTCTTCAGGTTTGAATAACAGTTCATATTTGAATCGATTTGCCTAATCGATTTTGTATGTTTTGTTCCAACAACGAGATCAAAACAATCAATTTACTCAATCGATTCAAACACTCACATAATCTATTTGGCCAGGATTAAGTCTTCTCTGTTTGTTAAAACTTTTGTGCTAATCGATTTGATCAATCGATTTCACTACTTACAGAGAGACCTTAAATCATTTAATCGATGTGCCTAATCGATTATGGACTTATGTCTGAAGAACAATGCATCAGTTTGTTTCATTCAATCGATTTACCAAATTGATTAATGTCAAACTTATTTCAAAAGAAATATATTAATGGATTGTGCTAATCGATTGTGTATGTCCCAGACCAATTTCATTTTAAAACAAATTTTGATAAATCGATTTTCCTGATCGATTTATTAATCATTGGTTTGGCTCTGTGACATTCACAATTGATTGTGTCAATCGATGTAGACAAACAAAAATAATGGATCAATCGATTATCCAAATCGATTTGCTTGCAAGGCATGCCACTGACTTGCACATTTTAATCTGAGTAAATGTACCAATCGATTTGTGTAATCGATTGATAGCCTGCTTGATTTTTCAGAAGATGTGCAAATCGATTTTTCCAATCGATTGATTAATCCCAGACTGCATAATTTTATTCAACCCTATTACAAAATCGATTTAACTAATCGATGTGCTTGTGGATCTTCAAGCTTTTGTTGATTTTTTTTTTGAGTTCCAATCAATTTACTCAAGTTTGTAGGGTTGAGTTGTTGTTCCTGAAAATTTTCTCAGTTCACATTTCATGATGTATGTTTGTCAATAATATCAAAAACGAACATATGTCTAACAGGTGTTTCTCTTTTGGTAACCCTTGGACAGAAAGAATGCAAAAGAAGAACAAGGAAGAAGAAGAAACAAAGAAAGAAGGAAATGAATAAATAGAAAAAGGAACCATTTGAACACTAGTGTGTTGTACGAAATATGGAATAGTGTTGTATGAAATATGGAAGAGAGTAGGATCAAGAAGACAGGGTGGGAATAAGAATAAAAAAAAAGATGAAAAAGACTTCACATATATTACATGGACTACAAAATATCCTATTTTTCACATATTATTGTGTTAGTTAGTACAATCGTATGAATATTACCATTGATTATTGTAAATATGATTTTTTTTCCAGAAAAAAGGGTCAAATATTTCCTCAAGAAAAAAGAAAAAGAAGAAGAAGAAAGGCATAATGGGAACAAGAATAAAAAGGAAAATGAACAAAAAGCCGTTACACATTATATGGACTACAAAGCATCCTTATTTTCACATATTACTGTGTTAGTACAATTATATCAGGATTACCATTGGTTATTGTAAATTTATGTAGTTTTATATTCCTATAATTAACTTGTTAAATTTAAGATTAGTGATTATTTTTTCCAAATAGATGGATCAAAGATTTCCTCTGCGAGAATACTAATGTTCAAAACAAAACCATTACACATGATCAAGTGAGTGCACCCACTCAATAATTATTAACTTTCGCTAAATTTCTATCAAATGTTCTAAATTATGTCACCTAATAGCATTTTTGCCTTGCACTCACAACTAAAGGTGCACACGTTACTGCATCTATATAAAAAGTGAAAATTATGTTTTGGTGTTTCTCTTTTGGTACCCATTAAATAGAAAAAATGAAAAAGAAGAACAAAGAAGAAAAAGAAACAAAAAAAAAGTAAAAGGAACAAACTAAACACAAGTGTGTCGTCCAAAATGTGGAAGAGTGTTGTATTAAATATGGAAAAGAGTAAGATCAAGAGGGTTGGGAACAAGAATAAAAAAGAAAGAGGAAAAAACTAAACACTAGTGTGTTGTATGAAATATGGAAAAATGTCGTATAACCACTACGCCAAAAATGACATTTAACAGCGCCCTTTTTACAGCGCTTGCTAAACACAAGCGCTGTTGTAAATGTATTTGAAAAATAACGTAGCCTTTTACAGCGCTTTTATTCACAAGCGCTGTAAAACAAGCGCTGTTGTAGGTCATATAACGTTTGCGCATAATGTTATAAGGCTTTTACAGCGGTTTTCAAAAAAGCGTTGTAAAATGAAGCGCTTTCGCGTATGATTTTACAGCGCTTTTTTCACAAGCGCTGTAAAATACGTGCGCCTTAAAATAATTGAACCACCTATTACAGCGCTTTTTTCACAAGCGCTATAAAATACAAGCGCTTTCATTGAACTTAACTACCTATTACAGCGCTTTTATTGACAAGCGCTGTAAAATACATAAATTTCAAATAATTATATACGTTGGGAACCCTCATATCCTCTACATCTTTCATCACCTCTACTCTGGGAACCCTCATACCCTCATATCCATTACGTACTATGCCGCCATCTACGTTGTCTCAGGTATTTTTTTTTTAACTAAATTTTTTTTATCAAATTAAAAATTCATACCACATGATCTGTGTTTTGTTTTGAAATTGTTATATATATATATATATATATATATATATATATATATATATATATATATATTAAATCTCTTCTACTAGTCAAAAACTCATACCACATGATCTGTTTTGTTTTTGAAATTGTTAGTTGATATTGGTTTCTTTTTGAAACTTGTTGATATGTTTTGAAAGCTTATTAGTTTTGTAACTGCATTTATATAGGTGGTATAATATAGATAGAAAATGGATGTCAGCCAATCGATTGTTAAAAGAGTATGAAATTGGAGTGAATGAGTTTGTTGAGTTTGCAGTGAAGAATGCAAAAGATCCAAATAGAGTAGTTTGTCCTTGTTTAAAATGTTGTTTTGGAAAACGTGTTAGAGAAGATGAATTAGAAGGACATCTAGTATGTAATGGAATTGATCAAAGCTACACATGTTGGATAAGACATGGTGAGAAAAAAAAAAGGAAACATTAATTTTGAGAATAGTTCGACATATGCTTCAACTGACTTCGATACAGATACATATGAGCCGGACCGAGTTGATGAGATCGCAAAAGCAGTTGAAGAAGATCTTCGAGATTGTCCTAAAATGTTTGAAAGTTTGTTGAGTGATGCAGAGAAAGAATTATATAATGGTTGTACTAAATTCACAAGACTGTCGGCGATAATAAAGTTGTACAACTTAAAAGCGAGTAATGGATGGTCTGATAAAAGCTTTACAGAATTATTAACACTCATAAAAGATATGTTACCAGATGATAATGAACTTCCCAGTCGAACCTACGAGGCTAAACGGATTTTGTGTTCTATTGGCATGAGTTACGAAAGGATTCATGCGTTTCCTAACGATTGCATTTTATTTCGAAATGAATATGAACTACTTAAGGCATGTCCGAAATGCAATGTCTCTCGATATAAGTAGAAAGAATCTACTCCAGCAAAAGTCGTGTGGTATTTTCCTATAATACCAAGATTTAGGCGCATGTATCGCAGTGAAGAAGATTCAAAGCACTTGACATGGCATGCAGATGAAAGAATTAGAGATGGAATGTTTCGACACCCTGCAGATTCCCCACAATGGGCAAAAATTGATCACGAGTATCCTGAATTCGGGATAGAGTCAAGAAATCTAAGACTTGCACTTTCTACTGATGGAATGAATCCACATGGTCTTCAAAGCATCTCACACAGCACGTGGCCTGTGATTTTGGTAATATATAACCTACCTCCATGGTTATGTATGAAGCGTAAGTTTATGATGTTGTCTCTGTAAATTTCTGGACCCAAACAACTGGGGAATGATATCGACGTATACTTGACTCCTCTAATAGAAGATTTAAAATGTATGTGGGAGACAGGTGTGGAAGTTTATGATGGGTATAAGAAAGAATATTTCAATTTGAGGGCTATGTTGTTTGGCACAATTAATGATTTTCCAGCATATGGTAATTTATCAGGATATAGCATTAAAGGACAGTGTGCATGTCCTGTATGTGAAGAGAGTACAAATTGGATGCGGTTGAAACATTGTAAGAAGAATGTGTTTCTTGGACATCATAGATTTTTACCTTATAGTCATCAGTATCGTTGGTGGAGAAATGCATTTAATGGAAAATCAGAGGAAGGTAAAGCTCCTTTACCACCGACTGGATATCAAATACTTGAAAAAGTACAAGGTTTGACCAATAAATTTGGCAAACCTTTTGCGGGAGAGCTGGTCAAAACTGGGTGGAAGAAAAAGTCAATTTTCTTTGAATTGCCATATTGGAAGTCATTGTATATAAGACATTTCCTCGATGTGATGCATATTGAAAAAAATGTATTTGATAGTGTTATTGGTATGTTACTCAATGTTCCAGGAAAGTCTAAAGATGGCATCAACGCAAGATTGGACTTGGTCGATATGGGAATAAGAAATGAATTGGCTCCAGTAAAGAAAGGAAATCGCACATATCTACCTCCATCCGCTCATACTCTATCTAGAAAGGAAAAAATTGTTTTATGTAAATTTCTACCCGAAGTTAAAGTTCCAGAAGGATACTCTTCGAACATTAGAAATTTGGTTTGTATGAAAGACCTCAAGTTAAAAGGTTTGAAGACCCATGATTGTCATATTCTAATGGAGCATTTGCTACCAATAGGTATACGTTCCATTTTACCTGAAAAAGTTCGACTAGCATTAACTAGATTATGTTTCTTCTTCAGGGAAATTTGTAGTAAAGTGATCGACTCTTAGAAATTACCGACATTGCAGAGGGAAATTGTTGTTACTTTGTGTGAGCTTGAAATGTATTTCCCACCATCGTTTTTTGATATAATGGTTCACCTTACTGTTCATCTGGTTAAGGAGACACAACTTTGTGGGCCAGCTTATATGAGATGGATGTTTTATAACATGGTTAAAAAATCACATAGAGTCAAAATTTGATATAGACCCCAGATCAATTTCACAGAGATTGAGGTGGCTAGCAAATGGTCCGAGCTTACATGTCTTTTCTTACACTGGTTATGTTATTAACGGCTACACATTTTATACCAAAGAACAAGATGATCAGACCACTATGCAAAATAGTGGAGTCACTCTCGTAGCTGAAGCGATGCATGTCTCAAGTGCAAAAGACAAAAACCCAATATATGCAAATCTATCATATTTTGGGGTTATCGAGCACATATGGGAGTTAGACTACACAATGTTTCGCGTTCCCATATTTGGTTGCAAGTGGGTCGATAATAATAATGGCGTTCGGATTGATGAGTCAGGATTCTTGCTTGTTGATTTTAATAGGGTGGGATAAAAAGACGAGCCTTTTATTTTAGCGTCGCAAGCTCAACAAGTGTTTTATGTCACCGATCCTTCTGATGATAAATGGTCTGTTGTCCTATCGACCAATAAAATAAGTGATGATAACAACAATGATGAAGATGTTGGTAAT
This sequence comes from Cicer pinnatifidum, assembly GCA_037974775.1. Lineage (NCBI taxonomy): Eukaryota > Viridiplantae > Streptophyta > Magnoliopsida > Fabales > Fabaceae > Cicer > Cicer pinnatifidum. Next base: position 48,533,364 of record JBBPBR010000004.1, read on the forward strand.
GATCTTTTATTTGCAACATCACAACAACCACATGAAATTGATTTAACTGATGATGGTTTATATCTTAGAGATGATCATGATGAGGGAATTTGGGTTAATCCATCGTTTCATATTATAAATGGACAAACAAATGTGAATGCCACTAGGAAAAGAAGAAGGGCATCTTAATTTACATGTTTAATTGTTTTATATAAGCCATGCATGTAATCTGAATTATTGTTGTAATCTGAATTATTGTTGTAATCTGAATTATTGTTCTATTCTAGTTTTATTGTTGTAATCTGAATTATTGTAATATGAATTATTGTTCTATTGTGGTTCTATTCTGGTTCTATTCTGGTTTTATTGAATTATTGTGGTATTATAATTTGAATTATTCTGGTTCTATTCTTGTTTTATTGTTGTCTAAGAAGGCAAGCATAACCAGTGATTCAATTAGGACTTAAGTTTTTGGCTTTTGGATAGTTTGGTTGATGGGTGGGGGATAAGGGTCTTTGGTGAAGTGCATGTTTATGTAAATTTGGACAATTTCAATTCTTAAGAACTATGCATGTAAAAAAAGTGCATGCCTTTTACAACGCTTTTTAAAAAAAGCGCTGTAAAAGGCCCTTTTGAAAATAAAATAATGAGACATTTTACAGCGCTCTTCTTACCAAGCGCTGTAAAAGGCCCTTTTAAAAATTAAATAAAGATACCTTTTACAGCGCTTACATCAAAAAGCGCTGTAAAAGACTCTTGTAATTTAAAAATGCTTACATTTACGAAGTTCACTTAATTCAGATTCGAACCGAGACCTTCCAAGTGTGACAACGTAGATGGGTATTTAATGTATAAGTATATAACAATTTTTACAATATATGACATTAAATAATTGAAGTGTGACAACGTAGACAAGAATGAGTATTTAACGCTCAAGATTAACTAATATTAAAGGAAAAATTAAATATATGACATTAAATAATTGAATGTTGAATACTGTTCCAATATAATTTATGGATTTCAAAAATGTGTTAATATTTATAATATAACTTTAATGTATTCAACAATAATTAATGTGTTAATATTTATAATTAATAATATTAATTAATAATTTATGGATTTCAAAAATGTGTTAATATTTATAATTAATGTAACTAATAAAGTAAAAAATAAAGGTTATATTTGTTGTTTGATGGAGACCTTTTACAACACTTATTGGGAAAAGCGCTGTAAAAGACTCTTCGAAAAATAAAATAAAGAGACCTTTTACAGCGCTTATGTGAACAAGCGCTGTACAAGGCTTTAAAAATAATATTCATCAGATACCTAACATGACTTTCTCTAACAGGATTTTCTTCAAACACCTTGTACGCATCATGGGAATCCCCAAAAACACATTGTTAACAAAAACATCAGACCCATTGTTAACAAAAACATCAGACACATTGTTAACAAACCCATTTTTCGCAACATGGCAATGAACCTGACGATCAAGTTACGATTTAAGAATGAAAGGGAATGTAAAGAGATAAAAAGGGTGTTGAGGTGGAGATTGAAAGAGTAAGCTTTGATGTTTGCGAAGAAGATGCATAAAAGGACTTTGAGGTGGAGTTTGGTGAAGAGGAAGATAATTTGGTGGTGACCAGTTACTACTATGTGGGTTTTGCAGAGCTTGTTTAAAAAATAACATAATAAGGCCTTTTACAGCGCTTCTTTGAACAAGCGCTGTAAAAGGCTTTTAAAAAAAACATTATATAACATACTAAAACAATGAGGTCTTTTACAGCGCTTGTTGGGATAAGCGCTGTAAAAGAGTCTTTTAAAAATTTAAATAAGGACGCCTTTTACAGCGCTTCTTTGAACAAGCGTTGTAAAAGGCTTTTAAAAAAAATATTATATAACATACTAAAACAATGAGGTCTTTTACAGCGCTTGTTGGGATAAGCGCTGTAAAAGAGTCTTTTAAAAATTTAAATAAGGACGCCTTTTACAGCGCTTTTATAACAAGCGCTATAAAAGGCTTAGGCCTTTTAGAGCGCTCTTTGGAAAAGCGCTGTAAAAGGGTTATAAAAAAAAGCGCTGTAAAAGGGTTATATATATAACAGTAACCTCTTCAGTTTCCTCTTCATTACGTAAACTACACTATCATCTCAACCTTCATCGTTCTTCTCTTCTTTTGCAAACCCTATAATCCCGTCCATTACGAACTGTATTTCCACGATCATCTCCTTCATTTCGAACCTTATTTCCATCCAAGATCATTTCGAACCTTATATTTTCATTGAAATATGTAACCCTCATTACGTATTTCTTCAAAACCGTTTTTCTGTGAACTTTATTGCTGTGAAATTTCTGCGTTCGCTCTTTTCTTTGCATTACATCTTTCTTCGAACCAATATTAAGGTATTGATGTTATTAATTTTTTGTAATGATTAAAATGCATGTTGAGGTTGTTTAAAATATATATACTGATACATGTTGAGGTTGTTTAGAATAATCCATGATGCATGTTGAGCTTGTTGATGTTATACTAAACTGCATGTTGAACTTGTTGTAGTTAAATGGATACAAACAAAGAAATAGAATGTCAAAATGAAGAAGTTGGCACCAGTAAGACTTATGAAAATGAAGTCAAACGTGGTGCAACTATAATGCAAAATGTGATTAAAGCAAGGAGCAATGGCACCAAGTTTGAGGTAATACTATACTCTACTCTGTTTGCTGTGTATTTTTCTAGCTTTTTTTAATAGCATGTACTTACTATATGAGTTTATTAGGTTGGATGGAATGAAAGTGGTCAGCCATTTGACCCCCACAGCGCAATGTTTGTGAGCTACATTGGGGCTGTTGTTCGTCAAAATATTCCAATCACGATTGACGACTGGAGAGATAAGGCGTTGAAGGATGCCAAAGATATCATATGGAATGATATTCAAGTAAATTTTTTGATCCAATCTTTTGTCATTTATAAATATTTTCATTGAAATACTTTACTTATAATTTTTTTCATTGCAGACAACTTTTGTCCTTGATGAGGGACGAAAGAATTACGTTTTGAGAGTTGCTGGCAAAATCCATCGGGGATTTAGATCGCATCTCTCAAATTTCTATCTTAAAGATAGAGAAGGAAACACAACTGCTGAACCTCCAAAGATATATCAACATTATATATCAAATGATGAATGGAAAGCATTTGTTTCCAAACGTACTGACCCCGCGTTTGTCGTAAGTGATTAATTTATTAGCATTTGTGTGTTTTATTATACATATTTCTATCGTATTTTAAATTTTTACATAATTGCTATTTTTTTATACAGACTATTAGTAAGGCAAATCGCGAGAGGGCAAGCAACCCGACGCACCCATACAGAAGATCACGTATGGGATATGCACATCTAGACCAAAATCTTGTAAGTCAATGTAACATCAATGATGAGGGAATTTGTATTATAAACTATAGTTTCTAACTAATATTTTGTTTTAACGAATAGCGACAAGAGACCCAATCCGATCAATCGTTGGGTCGTCATATCTTGTGGAAGAAAGCTCGTGTAAATAAGGATGGAGTGGTTGATAACGAAAATGTTCAAAAAGTAATAGAACTTTGTGTAAGTATATTATGACTTTAATGTTTTTCAATATTGTATTTATCACTTGAATACTTTTTAATATTGTATTTTAAAAATGCTAATGAACTTAACTATTTTAATGTTACATGTATTTTAGGAGACCATCGAACAAAGTTCTGAAAATGAAGAGGGCAACAAGGCTAGTTACAGGGACATTTTGGGCAAAGTTTTTAATGTTCCTGTATATTCCGGTCGAGTTAGGGGGAAGGGATTTGGCGTAACTCCCAGAAGCTTTTTTCCTCAAGAGAAGCGCCAATAACCTTCCAACGAGGAAGTATTAGAGAAACTCAGAATCCTATCTGAGCAAGTGGCACAATTGGTGAATACGAACAAAGACAAGCAACTTCCGGATCAGCTCCAAGGTGAAATACAAATGGAGAGTGAAAGCGGGAGTTGCAACGTCGGTTTGAAAATTATTCCCGAGGTAATTAATTACTTACTTGCTTATGTAATTACTTATGCATTAAACAATATTATATATTAATTGTACTTATGTTTTAACTATTGATTTAGGGTGTCACTTCATGTTTCCTATACTTGTCCTCGCCCACTCATCGGAAGGTGGGAAAAGGAAAATTGTACAATACTTTGGGAGAAGTATTGCACAATACTCCGATCCCAAAGGGCCATGTCAGAGTATCGCCTACTGTTGCTTTCGAACCAACTGCACCGTTGCCGATACCGGACAATGACGGAGATATGCAAACATTGGGCGAAGCTATTGGTAGTTACGTGGCATGGCCCACGAACCTTGTTGCCCTCGTTAAAAGCCCTCCCAGAAACAAATCAGTTACGTCTCCCGAAAAGGTTTGTCACATTTATTGCATAAGCTTTGTCAATTTTTTCAGATTCAATAAACTAACATTTAACCTCATTTTTGTAGGTCCAAATAAATAAACCACCCGCACATCCAAAAAAAGGCAGCAAACCTCAAAAATTGGAGGTTAATAGAGCTGCCAAATTACAAAGGCTGGAGGCCAATAAAGCTGCCAAACTTGCAGCAATAAAAAAATTGGATCGTGGGAAATCAGTCGCTATTGCTGCTGCTCCTAAAATAAGTCAGCCACGCCTTGGTAAATGCGGGGCGTGTCTTGACATCCAAGTAAAAACAAACTTGTGCAGCAGCGACGATTCGCGCATGATACACATGAATAAAGAAATATTCGGAGAAGAGTATGAGGAATTGTTCGACAAGGAGCACGTATACGAACTTCTCGAACATAAGGAGCTCAGTGCAACTGTAATGTGCTTGTATATAAGGTAAAAAATACTTTTAATTGCATTTATTGGTAATTAATTAAATGTATTGGTAATTAATCTAGTTTAAAATTTTCATTGAAGGTTTTTGCATGAGAAGGTCGTGTGCCCGAGGAAATTATCAAATAAATACTCATTCTTGTCTCCGCATAAGACGTCCATGTGGAAACTCGATGAAGACAATGTAAAGAAATACATTGTAAATATGTTTTTAGGAAATATTTCAAAGGATAAATTGTTCTTCGCACCATATAATTCAGGGTGTAATTTTATCTTTTTTAATTGATGAGAATTTAATTTATTAGTTGTGTATAAACAAAATTGTTTAACCAATTTTTTGTTGTTGTAGGGCACATTGGGTGCTATTTGCAATCAATGTCGTCTCTGAAGTTATATACTATTTGGATCCCTTGCATGGCGATTACAACAATCACTCCGAAATCAAGACTATGTTCGACACGTAAGTAATATTCATTTATTTTTGTTACACATATATATAAATAAGTGTTTGTTCATGATAAAATAATCACATTTATTCATTTGATAGTGCATTAAAAGTTTTTCGAGCTCAAAGAAGTGCAGTAGTGTCGAAGCAAAAGTCTAATAATATTACATGGATCCCAATAAAGTGCCCTCGTCAAACAAACAACATCGACTGTGGGTACTACGTATTGAGATTCATGAAGGAGATTGTTGACAAGAATAAAACTATTATCCCATAAACGGTACGGTATTTTGATTATATGATTTTCATATATAAATTATCTATATATTTGATACTAACTTAATATAATATGTTCAATTTTTATATTGCAGTACTTTAAAAATTCCAGTCCATCATATTCTGAGCAAGATCTGATGGAATTAAAGGAGGAATGGTGTGAGTATGTGCTTGAAATGAAAATTATTTGATTTTCTAGGAAATAGTATGTTGCTGGGCAAGGGATCTGAATATTATATGGTGCATAGTTATTATATGTATATGATCATAGGACAGTATATAAACATGCATATGAATATGTTGTAAATTAGGTTCAATGTATATTTAATTACTTATGTTGTAAATTACTGTGTTACAGGATAATATATATGTATCATATTGTGTGAACTGATTATGTTTTAACTGATTCTGGGCTCTGGTTCTGGTTCTAGTTCTGGTTGTGTTACAGGGTAATATACATGCATATGAATATGTTCTAAATTATTGATTCTGGTTGTGTTGTGTTGTGTGAACTGGTTCAAACTAATTTTGGATAAAAAGATAAAAGACAGCGCTTTATAAAAAAAAGTGTCATAAAAAGCTAAAAAACGCTTTTAAAATATATACAGGGTTTAAAAAAAAATAAAAATAACACGTTTTACAGCGCTTGTTATAAAAAGCGCTGTAAAAGGCATACCAAAATATGAATTATGGGTATTCCTTTTACAGCGCTTGTTACAAAAAAGCGCTGTAAAAGATACCCCAAATATATGAAATATGGGTATGCCTTTTACAGCGCTTGTTACAAAAAAGCGTTGTAAAAGGTACCCCAAATATATGAAATATGGTTATGCCTTTTACAGCGCTTGTTACAAAAAAGCGTTGTAAAAGGTACCCCCTTTTACAGCGCTTGTTACAAAGAAGCGCTGTAAAAGGTACCCCAAATATATGAAATATGGGTAAGCCTTTTACAGCGCTTTTTTGTAACAAGCGCTGTAAAAGGTGCATAATAAGCGCGCGTTATAAAAGGTGCCTTTAAGAGCGCTTTTTTAAAAGCGCTGTTGTATCTTTTATAGCACTCGAATCCACAGCGCTTTTTTTTAAAAAAAAAAAAAAGCGCTGTAGAAGGCTTAAAAAAAGCGTTGTAAAAGGCAATTTTTGGCGTAGTGAACATGTGGAAAAGAGTGGGATTAGGACGGATAATGTGGAAGAGTGTTGTATGAAATATGGAAGAGAGTAGGATGACGAAAGCAAGGTGGGAAAATGAATAAAAAGGAAATGGAACAAAAAGATGTTACACATATTCTACCGACTACAAAGTATCCTATTTACACATATTATTGTGTTGGTTCGTACAATCATATTAGTATTAGCATTGGTTATTGTAAATTTAAGTAGTATTATATTCTTAATTTTACCTATTTGAAATCAGGGATTCTTTTTTTCCCAAAAAATGGGTCAAAGATTTCTCAGCAAGAATGTGACACCCTAAATCCTAAAATAATATATAAAATAATTTATATCACATTCCTATAAAATTTGCAGCGGATAAAAAAAAATATATTTCCAAGAAAATAAAAACTCTATAATTAATTTAGGATATCACGTTTCTCAAAAATAAAAATAAAAACACTTTAAATTTATTTTATCCATTAAAATAGTGCAATCTCGATAAGCTTGATTTAAGTATAATTACTTGATTTAATTCTAAAAACATACTAGTACTTCTAAGGTTTTCATACAAAAATTCGATTTAAATTAAATAAGTAAAATATAAATTAAAACCCTTATTCCCGGTATCACCTATCAGAGCGGGGTTCCACCCAAACTTGAACTTCAAGACTCATTAACCTGTAATAACTGCGATTTCGCAAACGCAGGGCTCAGCCAGTCAAACACAAACAACGAAGGAGGTGAGTTTTGAAATCATGTCAATAGTATAATATGAGTAAGAAGAACACGCAAACAATCATAATAGAACCGTATCATAATCACTTTACGATATATCAAAATATTTAATTAAATAGTATCATAATATAACATCAAAGTCACTCAAGTAAAATAATCATCTCATTATAATATGCATCAAATCATCTAATTAATATTACCTTTGAAACACATCAATCACAAGGAAATGCAATGCTATGCATGAGCTTAGACTCTACTTCACAATGTGGTACCATTCTAACTCTGAAGTACTTGGTTAGGAGGCCATGATACTATGCCACCATAGATCCTTGTCCTCATAGATCCCCTCAACTCAACCCGAGACACATATACGCGACAGTCGAGGTAAACGTGTGTTGCATGGTAGCTCCCGGCATTTGGAGTCCTACCTCCAAGTCACCTAGGAATTCTCCACCAGAATACCTTCAAGGTCTAACAATCTTGCCTTAAGGCTCGACAGCAGACCGCCACGATCAGCCTCATTCAGTTGTACTTCCCCAAAATCACTAGCCTACCTATATGATGACAAAATAATCTTCACTTCACAATTCACAGTATTTATTTTCTCCCCTCGTTAGCTTAGACTACTCCATTAAGAGCACCATATTTAAGAATCATCACTCTCTCATCAAGTATGGGGTACTTCAATATTTTCATCACAATTTTATAATATCATTAATCATAAATAATCATGATCATCGTATAAACTCATCACAATTTTATAACATCACTATCATTAATCAAAAATCGTTGGGAAATACAGTTTTCTCGTTCATCTCACAATATATTATACTCATGAATTCAAACGCTCTCTCACCCCTTACCTTATTTTGACGCTTTCACACACAAATACGATTCCACGAGCAAACAACCTTTGTTCATTGACTCTTTGTCCTTCGATCGATCTAACTCGACAGTTTATGGGTAAACGTTAAAAATAAATTATGAGAAGATATTCTAAAAACTAATTTTGAAAACCGGTCAAAGAAAATTACTATAAATCAGAAAACCAATCAGTGGATAATATAGCCACATTTCACACAGTCGTTTTGGCGTTGGTTTCACTCAAATCGGACTTACGGTGAAGGAGAGCGATGCAAAATAATGAACTCTACAAACGAAGAAGTCGGGTATTTTAGAGAGAAATTGGGGTTGTTAAAAATCTGAAAAATTATGTTTAATTGACGAGTTAATTGAATGAAATAACATACTCAAATTTGGACAAAAATGGAGAAAGTTTTTTGGAACATCACTGGTGTCAAACGATAGGGTTATTGTTGTGTTTGCTCTTTGGTTTTACGGCTGCCCTGCCAACTCCCTTCCCTTCTTTGGTTTGTTTTATTTTATTAACAATTAGGGTTCATAGAGTCAAACCCATTGGTTTCTTTATTTATATTTTACTATTATTATTTTTATTTTGTTAAAATAAACTAATAATTATTTAATCTTTTTTTTTTAATATTCCTCCATACACCATTTAGTTTTCCAAACATTACTAATATTTTATAATTTAGAGTAATGAAAATAATCAGTATATAAAAATATATTACTAATGACTGAAACTTTCACATTCAAAATAATCCCTACAATTATATTTATTTCTCAGAATATTCATATTATAATAATATCATCATATTAGAAAATAGTTAAAAGTATAAAATAAATAAATATAACAATAATATTTTATGTTAATTACTAAATCATAATATATATATAATCACAATTTCAAAATGAATATATAAAAACAAAGAAAATCAAACACAATATTACTACGATCTCAATATAATTATTTATAGAATAAATAATTAAAATAAGAGATACTTTAAATGATTAAAATATAAATATGTACACACTTAACATTAGTCAAACATATAAGAAAATATCATATTAATTACCAACTCACATATACACTTAAAATCATATAAAATCTTATTCTTTAAAATATTACACTACAATACTTTTATTTTTATTTATTATTTATATTGCTCATTAAATATAATATCTATCAAACCAACACATCATAGAAAATAACTCTATAACGAAAATTACTCACAAAATTTATCAATATATATTCTAAAATAATTTTAAAATCAAATTAATTATTTAAAATCCTATTTAATTAATAAAATAGTTTATTATCAAATTTAGGATGTTACAAAGAACATTAATGTTAGGGAAAGAAACCATTACACATGATTCAGTGAGTGCTCCCACTCAAAATTGGTAAGTTAGGCATAATCTCTATCGGACATTCAAAATTATGTCACCTAATAGGAGTTCGGCATGCACTAGCAACTATAGGTGCACACGTTACTGCAACCATATAAAAAGTGAAAATTGTTTCTCTTTTGGTACCCATTGGAGAGAAATAATGCATAAAAAACAAGAAAAAGAAACAAAAAAAAAAAAGGAAATGAATAAAAAGGAGAAAGAACAAACTAAACACAAGTTTGTTGTATGAAATGTGAAATAGTGTTGTATGTGGAACATAGTAAGATCAAAAGGGTTGGGAACAAGAATAAAAAGGAAAAGGAACTAAAAGACGTACAAATATTATATAGACTACATATTGTTATTATTTCAATAAAGAAAAAAAGAATGTGAATGCAAAATGGATTATTGAAAATGATAAAAGATGAAGAAAACACGAGAATTATCGAGGTTCACTTAAATAATCTCCTACGTCCTGGTTGATAGTTGCTTTATTTCCTTTCTCAATAACCAAAATATAGTACAATATTCTAGCACTTAGAATTTATGCTATATGCTCAATTGAACTATCCCTTATTGGCCTTAGAACACTTACTATCACTTGCCTTTTATTACCAGTTTCTGGTTACAAGTTACAAGTCATACCTTATATAGCTCTCATTTTCCTATAGTTAGTTACAATCATAACTAACAAAAAAAACTATCTCATTGGCTTAATATAGTTAGAAAGTCTCAAGTCCTTTTAGAGACTTTAGTTGGGAAAAACCCCAAAATTCTCAAAATCCAAACAATGAGCAAACTTGGTGCTATAAACTCTTCTAGTTAGAATGTCTACTAGATTATCTTTTGTATATACCTTCTTTACCTCCACATTCCCTTAAGTAATGATATCTCGAATGTAATGCAGTATAGTTTCAATGTGTTTGATCTTCTCTTGAAACATAGGGTTCTTAGAAAGGAAGATGGCACTTTGATTGTTACACCAGACAATTACAATATTGACCTTCCCTTCTATTTCATTAACAATGCCTTTGAGCCAAATAGCTCCCTTGATTGATTCTGTAAGTGCAATGTATTCAGATTCTATTGAAGATAAAACCAGAATAGATTTTAAATTTGTCTTCCAACTTACTACTCCTCCATATAATGTGAACAAATACTTGTTGTAGACCTTCTCCTGCCAAGGTCACTAGCATAATCTACATCAACATATCTTGTCAGTCCATTCCTTTCTACTTTGGATCTTCGATAAGTGAGTCCAACTGATGTTGTGCCCTTAAGATATGATAGTGTTTCAGCAAGTATACTGAATCGTTGCAAGTAACAATAAAACGGTAGTACCGAGTGTCGAACTCAAGGATTGCGTTTTATTATTGAATTATATTTAATTACTACAATTGAACAGAAGGTTCCCAAGTTGATTGAAATAATATCTAAAATTAACAATGGTAATAAAATTGATCATTTATAATGAGAAAAATGTCAGGGACGAGTTTCACTTCGAATCCAACCTTGGTGCCTAATTTGATCATAGTTATTGAATTCATTTATTGAATTATTACCCAATTCTCTTTATTATTCATGTCCTAATGTCTTAGCGACATAACCTTTAATTCCAAAGTAACCCCTAATTCCTTAGTAGATTTAAGATTAGAATTAAGCATTACCGTATAGAAATCCTCTTGTAAACTATTGATTTGCAACTAATTTAATTGGTTTCATGACCTGTATCTATCCCTAGACTACAAATTCATGAATTTCTCATCTCAAGCATTCGTAAAGTCCACTTCCGTTTCAAAATATAAATTGTAGAACATTTTAATGTTGATCAAACAATAAAAAAGCATTAAGCACACAGATGAGAAAAATAATTCAATAAACTCATTCATTTAATTAAAAATCAAATCAAAAAAATAAGGGTTTCATCTGATTACACTCATCTCTAACAAATAGGGTTTAGTTACTCATGATAGAGATACAAAAGATAGGGATTAAAGAAGAATTACAAGAATGATTTATGAATGGTTCTTGATAAAACTGTTCCAATGATGTTAAAAACGGTCATCTTTGGTATTTTATGCTAAGACACAAGTCTCCCAACTTCCCAAGAGTCAAAAAGATATTTAAAGAGTGAAAAATTGTGTTTTTATGAACGTTGATGCGCGTCGCGCACTCCAGGCGCAGGATTTGCGCTCCGGGCGCGCCTGGACAGTGCTGAAAGGCTGGAAATGCGCCTCAGGCGCAGCTGGTGTTCTTCAGGCGCACAACATCTACTGTCTGACGTATACTGCATTTTACTCCTCTTTCGAGTCTGAATTTGGTTACAGTGTCTTCATGAAAGTTGTAGCTATGAATCTTAGCTTTCATTTGCACTTGTTTCTCCAACTGAACATCTAAAACTCCAGATATGACTAAAATACTCCACATAGGTCATGTTGATTTCTCACCAAAATTCAGCACTGCACTAAAACAAAGTAACAACGCAAATGATGAACATAAACATTTCATTAAATCAAAGAACTAAAATCAACAAAATATATCAAATAACTCATTAAATTAACTAATGGTTAAAGATAAATAAGACTAAAATCAATAAAAATTATGCATATGATGAAGAGTCATCACAACCCCAAACTTAATATATTGCTTGTCCCCAATCAACAATTAATTTCAGATTTGGTGCAGTTAAACTAACCTTAAACTCAATTTCTCAAAAAAAATCAAACTCAATTCTCAAAGTTTCAGCTACTACAAAACAATCATCATGCTCCATGGTTGCTTACAAAAAAAAAAAAAACACAATTTATACACTTTAGCATTCATTCATCAAGTTCAACTCTCTCTTCACACATTTTCACCAAAATTTCTCTCAAGTGTTTAGAAAAGGTTATGAATTTATTACTCAAATCCTAGAAATGCATCACGCTACCATAGCCTTGAAAAAATACTAGTTAGCAATCACAATGCAGTAAACACATACATTTTTGGAGGACTTTCGGGTTGTAATGGGGCTTAGGTAAGGGTAGGACATTTTGGGATAGTAGGCTTTACTACTTGGAGTTAGGCATACATTTCCAAATTATTCTACCATTTTTTTATTTTTCTTCACCTTTTCATTCTAGAGATTCTCAAACATTGACAAAAGGACCAAGAAGATATTATTTACCAAAGTACACCAGCTGGTTTTTTTTTTCTTTTTTTTTCTTCGTTTTTTTTTTCTTTTTGTGAGAATCACCACCCCAAACTTAAAAGGTTGCTATCCCATGAGCAACCTCAAACTTAGAACTTTATCAAGACAATAATTTTTTTTTCTACCTAACTCCAAGAAAGGTGATTTAATTAAAGTGAGGTATTTAGCTTGTAATGTGGCTAGTAACCAAAATAAAAGGGCAAGGCTCAAAAGGGCTAGCAAAGGGTAAAATTTTCATAAGGTAGTTAGAAAGGCTCAAACGACCAAAAAAAATTGCCTCAATGTATGCATAAATTAAAAGTGATGCAAGTCAGAATTAGTGCAAGTTCTGAAGAGATAACACATGTCTGGATAATCACACAACAAAGAATTTAAGTGTTTAGGCTCAAAAGCTCACAGCTAAGATAATAAGAAAGAGTATAAACTATCTAAATGATGTCAAACATGCTACTACAAAATTTATTTAATGGCAAGTGAGACTTCGACAACCAAGAAGTAATCAACAACGCATGCATTAGTGAAACTTATCGAATTGGGCAATGATATGGGCAACGAAATAGAGTTTAAATTTCAAAATCCCAAACAGAAAACTTAAGATCAAATGCACGTTGTTAATAATTCTTCATCATAGTGCACATTTACACACAATTAGAAAGAAACAAATTCAAATAACAAAAATAAGATTGCAAAAAATAAAAGCTACCTCTACCTGTGGGTTGCCTCCCACGAAGCGCTTCTTTAATGTCATTAGCTTGACGCCTCAACTATTGTCACTGTGGCATATATGACAGAAAGAACACATCATCCTTCTTTTTCTTTTTGTTTGGTAGAAATTCCATGAACTTAAGAAATAAAAGATGTTGCTTCCATGTCCTTCTCAATTGGACATTGATGAACAAGGCATAGATGGAATCTCGAACTTTATCAATCTATTCTTTTTTCTTTTCCTCGTTCGTCTTTTCTTCTTGCTTATCTTCTTCTACCACAACAATGAAATTATCTTCAATATTCAACTTCTCCTCCATATTCTCAAACTTAGTCACTTGCTCAAATAACCTCTCACATTGATTTTAAAATCTGTCAATTGAAACCATGTTATTCTTCATGAATTCAACCAAAAAGTTCGTAACGTGAAAGTCTTTGTCATCTGATTATTTAGATAGAATTTTAGGAGGTAGAAATTGTTCCTAATTTATATTTTGAATGTAACACTCGTTGTTTTCTGTAACTTTGAGAAAACAATCTTCATATTCTACAAGTTCAGGAAGGTCATCAGAACAATTTCCATTCTTATGTGCTTCTCTGCAAAAGTCACACCTAAGATGCTGCATCAGAGGGATTTGAGGGTGATATTATAAAAATGTATAGCTCAAGATTTGCCCCTCAATCAAGCGACATATACCCGATATAAGACAAGCATCACACTCTTCATATAATTGTAGTAGAATATCATCATCATAATCTTCCATGCTCTACAGCGAATAGTTATCTCAAACAAAGAAGAGACAAACTACTAGACATGACATTATCAAGTTCAACAAATAAAAATAGAAAATAAAAGAATTTTTTTTTCAAAACAAAATAAAATAAAAAATTTTATTGCATAGCAAAAAATTTCAATTAAGTAAATAAATTAAATTCAATAGTGATATGGCAATCTCCGACAACGGCGCCAAATACTTGATAGCGTTTCAGCAAGTGCACTGAATCGTTGCAGTTAATAATAAAACGGTAGTACCGAGTGTCGAACTCAATGATTGCGTATTACTATTGAATTATATTTAATTACTACAATCGAACAAAAGGTTCCCAAGTTGGTTGAAATAATATTTAAAATTAACAATGGTAATAAAATTGATCCTTTATAATGAGAAAAATATCAGGGATGAGTTTCATTTCGAGTCCAACCTTGGTGCCTAATTTGATCCTAATTACGGAATTCCTTTATTGAATTATTATTGAATTCTCTTTATTATTCTTGCCCTAATGTCTTAGCGACAGAACCTTTAATTCCAAAATAACCCCTAATTCCTTAGTAGATTTAAGATTAGAATTAAGCATTACCGTATAGAAATCCTCTTGTAAACTATTGCTTTGCAACTAATTTAACTAGTTTCATGACCTGTATCTATCTCTAGACTACAAATTCATGAATTTCTCATCTCAAGCATTCGTAAAGTCCACTTCCGTTTCAAAATACAAATCGTAGAACATTTTAATATTGATAAAGCAATAAAAAACATTAAGCACAGAAATGAGAAAATTAATTATATAAAGTCATTCATATAACTAGAAATCAAATCAGAAAAATAAGGGTTTCATCTGATTACACTCATCCCTAACAAATAGGGTTTAGTTACTCATGACAGGGATACAAAAGATAGGGATTATAGAAGAATTACAAGAATGATTCTTGATAAAATTGCTCCAATGATGTTAAAAAACGGTCGTCTTTGAGTTTCTATGCTAGGGCACAAGTCTCCCAACTTCCTAAAAGTCAAAAAGATATCTAAAAAGTGAAAATTTGCGCTTTTATAAATGTTGATGCACGTCGTGCGCCCCTGGCGCAGGATTTGCGCTCCGGGCGCACCTAGACAATGCTGAAAGGCTGGAAATGCGCCTCAGGCGCAGCTGGCGCGCTTGAAGCGCACATCATCTACGGTCATATATATACTGCATTTTACTCCTCTTTCGAGTCTGAATTTGGTTCCGGTGTCTTCATGAAAGTTGTAGCTATGGATCCTAGCTTTCCTTTTCACTTGTTTTGACTACAATTGAACATTTGTAACTCCAGATATGAATGAAATACTCCACATAGATCTTGTTGATTTCTCACCAAAATTCAGCACTGCACTAAAACAAAGTAACAACACAAAAACAATGAAAAATCTCTATTTAATTAAGCAAATACGAACATAAACACTTTATTTTAATTTTAAGTGACAATTTGATCTTTTATATTTTAAAATGTCAACAATGTTATCCTTTTTATTACAAAAATTCAAAAAAAAAATCATTAAAATTTTCAAACAAAACCCAAAAAATTAATTATCTTCTTCAATATAATACAAATTTCATCAAATTTATAACTCAAATCTTCAAATAAACTCATATTTTCATTCTTTATTTGATGTTGTTAGAGATGAAAATAAGAGTTTATTTAAATATTTAGTTATGAATTTGATAAAATTTGCATTATATTGAGGATGACAATTAATTTTATGGGTTTTGTTTGAAATTTTTGATGAATTTTTTG
>JBBPBR010000004.1:48558161-48585153 GCA_037974775.1 Cicer pinnatifidum
ATTAGAAAACTAAGTAATTAACATATTTAATGACACTTAATAGGAATTTAAGTAATTCTTAAAAATTCAAATTCAATGAGGTTACACAATTAATAACACATAATAGAAATTTAAGTAATTAGTAGAATTTTAAATTCAAGTAGGTTATACAATTAATGACGTAATAAAAGTTAAAATAGTTAATAAAAATCAATTTCAAGAAAGTACATAATTAATGACA
The DNA here is from genome assembly GCA_037974775.1 of Cicer pinnatifidum. Lineage (NCBI taxonomy): Eukaryota > Viridiplantae > Streptophyta > Magnoliopsida > Fabales > Fabaceae > Cicer > Cicer pinnatifidum. Next base: position 48,558,382 of record JBBPBR010000004.1, read on the forward strand.
AATAATAGATATTTAAATAATTGATAAAACTCAAATAATTAGAAAATTAAACAATTAACATGAACAACATCATAAAAACAATTAATCAATTAATGTTACAAGTCTGGAAGCATGGGTATTTCGAACACTTTAAATTTGTCATATTTGTAGACCGTCACATTCGTAAGTGTTTTTATTTTATATTATTAATCTACATATTATAAGTTGGTTTGCAAATTTTTCCTTTCAATTTTAACCATTCAAAATTGTATTGTTCTCGATCGATATAATCTATATCAATTTAAATGAGTAAATACCGGTATACATAAATCAATATATTCATCTCCAATGCTAGTCTCTTAAGTTAGTCTCTTATTTGTTTTATAAATTACCCTATTATATTTTAGCAACACTTGATTAATTTACTCCTATTCTTTAAAATGAATCTCTTAAGTGACTCCACAAGTCACGCTTTAGTACTTTAATATTCAAACATAAATTTATTTAAATTAGAACATTGAATTTGTTCTCATATTTGAAATTTATTTGACATTTTTGAATCCATATCTCTTTCTATATTTGCATCTGAATATTCAAGAAGCATCAAATTTACTTTGCCAAAGCACAAAGCACCTATTAACAGTTCCTTTTAGATATTATAATATCGATTTCAATGCATTCCAATGTTCCTTTCCTAAATTCAAAAGAATATGTTTACAGCTCCTACGCCATAAGCAGTGTTTGGTTTGGTACAAACCATTGTGTATAACGCTAAAGATTATGATAGTCTTTATCGTACACAAGTCGCATATATGAGTTGTGTTGTATATAATTGGTAACAATGTTTATTATAATGATTATTATGTTCTACATATTAACACCTTTAATTAGGACATGAAGAGGTCGATGACCATGATACAATTGGAGGTTGACAGCCAAGGAGACCTTAAAGGGATTGTTTATAGGAACGTCCTAACATCAAGACAAGTATGTAACAATATTGGAGGTAGTTCGTAAAATATTGGTCTTCCTACTTGTCACAATCCAAAGTTAGTTTAATCCATGTGATGAAGTTATATGTTGATAGGAATGCATCACATTCTATATATTACATGTACGTGCATTTCATACATTCCATAACCTCATTATTAATGAATGACTATATAATTAAATCCATAATTTAATTAACCAAATGATACGGTGACATTGAATAAGATTTTAAATTTTAAAAAATAATATAATGTATATAGACTTTAACATATTAGCACTATTGTAAATAAGATTTTAAAATTTTAAAAATAATATAACTTATTCATTTTGTTTGTAGAGTATTTTTTTTAAGTGAGTTTATTTAAGTAATTATTATATATGAGTTGACAAACACACATTTGAGAATATGTAAAATCTTTTGTAGAACGTAATTGCAACTAATTCATATATTTTATATTAAAAATTCATAGCGGTTATCATCATCCTACAAACAAAATTCATAAATTATATTAAGTATTAAAAATATTAAAAGTATTTTAATAAATATTAATATATGTAATTATCTACCGCAAAATCAAATTAGTCATGCTCTTTTTTTGTATTGTCAAATCTAAATTTATTTTCAAAATATTTTTAGAAAAATATAAAAATGATTTTGTCATTTGGTATTCATTTCATTCAAATCATGTCAAAGAAATGACAAATTTAAATTTCAATATTTTGAGTACATGACTTGAGAATTTTCACAAACAACTCATATCTACGGTTGAGTAGAAGTAAAACAGATGTAGAAACTTCAAATTGATAGTATTTTTTAAAAAATATAACAACATAAAACATCTCCGTAAAAAAATAACAAATAATTTTTTAATCTAAATATTAAATAGGCTTAATTGCACTTTTGGTCCCCTTATTATAGGTGAAAATTGAAAGTAGTCCCTCCATTTTGTTTGTCCCCAGTTTTAGTCCCCCAAACTGAATTTGAAGCCAAATCAGCATGAGGTGTCATTTTTTTAATGACGTGTCAAGAAACAGCTGACGTGGCAGACGCTGACGTGGAATAAATTTATTATTATATTATTTTTGATTAAAAAATATAATTTTTATTTTTAAAAATCATTTTAATAATTGTTAAATATTTTAAAAAATCTAATTAAAATTATTAAAATAAAATTAAAAGAAAAACACGAATCAAAACCCACAAAGGAGGAGCAAGATACTCCTGTTCTTCATCATCATCATCATCATCCTGTTCGTGCAAAGGAGGAGCAAGATACTCAACACGAATCAAAACCCACAAAGCATAAAACCAATCATCTACCCATTAAAATAAGCATAAAACAAAGCAGGATGATGATGATGATGATGAAGAACAGCAGTATCTTGCTCCTCCTTTGTGGGTTTTGATTCGTGTTTTTCTTTTAATTTTATTTTAATGATTTTAATTAGATTTTTTAAAATATTTAACAATTATTAAAATGATTTTTAAAAATAAAAATTATATTTTTTAATCAAAAATAATATAATAATAAATTTATTCCACGTCAGCGTCTGCTACATCAGCTATTTCTTGACACGTCATTAAAAAAATGACACCTCATGCTGATTTGGCCTCAAATTCAGTTTGGGAGACTAAAACTGAGGACAAACAAAATGGAGGGACTACTTTCAATTTTCACCTATAATAGGGGGACCAAAAGTGCAATTAAGCCTATTAAATATTACTCTTTTATCTATAAATGGTAAATAGTTTTCTCCCGAAGACACAATAATAACACTCATATAAAGCTTAATATGGACAATATTCTTTGTCTTTTGAGTAGTCAATATATTTTCATGTCGTAGATGAGATCAATTAAAATAATTTGGTTGCAAGTCACTAATCGTAGAGATTGTTTGAAGAAGTAGAATAATATGTGTCAAAACAATTTTCTCTCGACGACACAATCATAACACTTATATAAAGCTAAATATATAATATTAATATAACTACTATATCAATAACCAATTGACAATTGAGACATAAAACATTTTTTAAAATAATGTGGAATTAATGTGAAAGATGTTGGACAAACATTATGAAATAATAATGTGACATTATGAAATAATAATGTGACATTATGAAATAATAATGTGGAATTAATTTAGAAAATTGAGTAGACGTTATAAAATAATATTTAAATAGGAGACATAGGATAAGATAGTGGATGATGTACATGTCAGCTTTTTGGCTGAGGTGGGAAATGTTTGCATATGTGGAAGAAATAATATGAGATGGCAACGGAGACTGTTTTAAATATATATAATAGATGGGTACACCATAGTTTTCCTAATAACACTAGAAAATATCAATCAACAATACCCATCATCAAAACAATGTGAAAATCAAATAAATAACAAACAATCTTTCATTAAAGTGAGTGTTATAAGGTTACTATCTAAGGAGGTAAAACTATCAAGATTGTCTACTAAAATAACAAACTCAGTGGTAATAGTAACATACTAAAATTATAGAGCAAATAGAGCAAATTTGCCACACACCTATTACCATAGAAGTAACATGCTAAAATTGTAGATCAAATAAATAAAATTTGCTACATACCTATTACCACCAAAAACCAATTTCTTCTTCTCCTCTATGTTATGTCGTCACTGCCTTTCTGTTCGTTCTTCTTTTTCCTTTCTGTAGCGTCGTTATTTTCCTTTTCTCTAAAATTGGAATTTCAAATGTTTTTTTTTCCTTCACATGGATCAACGCCAATAAAACACATATTCTTTTTCTTTCTTTAATAATAATAATAATAATAATAATAATAATAATAATAATAATAATAATAATAATAATAAAATTGATAGATTTCCCTTGGGGAGTGAGCTCACCCAACAAATCTCCTTTCACGACTCAAGTAAGAAGGTACTGCTCAACCATGTAAGTCTTCTTTCTACAACATATCATCTTTGACACAAACAAGACCTTCGTCGTCATATCTGAAACATTTTCATCAGTATGAATCTTTTCAATTGAAAATGACTTAACAACCAGAACCACTTATATAACTTGGTTCACATGATATGGTTAACTGTACACACCCTTACTTTTTTGTCGGCATGTGTGGCTTGTATTTAATGAATAACAATGTGTAGTTTAGATTATTCTTTTTAATTAATAGGTGCGATTAGGGTTGACAACACAACCTACACCTGTGGATACCACCCAAATTCTTCACAGTATGTTCGAGAAAAACCCGCTATGATTGAGCGTGGGTAGGGATGACAACATAACCCGCACCCGCAGATACCCACCCAAACCCAATTGATTTGGTAGGGGAAACCCCACTTTGATTGAGTGCATATGTGGATTTTCCCCAAAATTAAAAAATTTCAGGGGCAGAGACGGGTTTGAGGGTGACGATATTCACTCCGCACTAGCACCCGAATTCGTCCTACAAGTAATATTATAATAATTTTTAAATTTTCTATACATATACATATTGAACATACTTAATATTTGTTTAAATATTAAAAATTATAATCTTATCTCTGTAGAAAATAATTTTTTATTTTATGATTGTCTAATAATAAGTATTTATTATATTAATTATAATATATATTATTTTTAAATTTATAATTTTATATATATTAATGGATGCGGGTGTGGGCGTGGAAACTCGAACCCCGTTATGGACAGGGATGAGGTCTAAATTTCACAGCCGCTATGAAATGGATGTGAGTGTGAATTTTTCTCAATTAGTCATATGCGGGGGTGGATTAGACAAAATCCGCCCCGACCCACCATGTTGCCATGCCTAAGCGTAGGTGCAGGTGCAATTTTTTTCTAAAATTAAAACTCAGAGACATAGACGAGTTTGTGTGTTTTGATATCCACCCCGCTAGAAATATTATTATCATTTTTAAATTTAATTTACATGTACATATTCAATATATTTAATATTTTTTTAGATATTAAAAATTCTAATTTTTTCTCTATAGATTTTAATTTTAATTTTTTAATTTTAGTATTGTATAATAATAATTATTTTCTTATACTTATTATGATAAATATGATTTTTTTTTAATTTTATATATATATATATATATATATATATATATATATATAAATGGTTGCGGGTGTGAGTGGAGAAATCTGAATTATGGACGGAGGTGTGGACTTGAATTTCACATTTGATAAAAAATAGAGGTGATGGCATATTTTCTCCAACTAATCAAATACATGAGTTGGAGTAAGGGTGTAACGAGTCGGTTTGGTTTTCTGCAAAAATAAATTCAAACAAATGAAATTTGCACAGGTTGATTTGGTTTGGTTTTACTAGTTTGTTATAACTTGATGCAAACCAAACTAAACCGGTAATATACGAGTTGGTTCAATTTAGGTGATTGGATTTCAACAAAAACAAAATGATAAATATTTCAATTTTTTGGCAGAATAAAAAAAAAGAATATACAATTGCAACAACCATTTTAATTTCATCCAATAAAATATAATTTAGAATAACTGCAAACTCATAATTTAATCACCTGAAAGACTAAAACAAAATATGCAGTAGCATTACATAATTTGGTTCCCTAGAACAGAAATTGAAATAACATAGTGTAATAACAACCCAAGTTAAAATACAAAACAAGTAGTAGTGTGCTAAATTAAACCAAAATTTAGTTGACTAGATTCTAAATGAGAATTTAAATTACAATGCAAAATAACAACTATCCAAAGTAGGTAGTAATAGTCCACTTGAATGATGAGAATTTAAATTAAAAAAATAAAGTACAAATCCAACAACCGCAAGGTGGGCACCACAGTTTCAATGAGTGAGTTGTGGGCGACAAGGTGAGAACTAAGAAGGATGCTACGATATTGTCGATATTGGTGAGCCAGAATGAATGAGAGATTGTTGCGGCAAGGTTCGACTGAATCTGTGTGAGGATATCACTAGTGTTTGGAATTGGGCTTAATGAATGATGAGTCTGATTGTTGTATTAAAAAAAGTTGTCTTACTAGATCATTTTTTTATGTAAAAAATAAATATATCAAAATAATATAAATAATGTTAGTTTGGTTCGGTTTTTATTGGTTTTTAAAACTAAAATCCAATACCCGAATCAATAATCTTTACTTTACATTGGTTTGATTATTTTTCACTTGAACTAAAAATAACGGATAATTTTTTAGTTGCTTTGATTTAGATGTTTAATTGATTGAATTTATTTTTCACAGTTACACATCTTTTTATTTTGAAACAAATAAAAAATCAATTGAATTTTTTGTAACCCTAAAAGTAGAGCTTTAATTATGTGATACTTCGAATGATCCTTAAAGTACCACTACTAGAAAAATATAATTTACCAACTGATTTTAGAGACCAAATTATTTCCATCACGAATGAAGACGCAATTGGAGACGGAAATCAATTTGTTTAGACAAATGTAAAAAAAATTATGTTTGAGAAGGAATTTAGAGACGGAATAACCCATCACAAAGTTAATCTATCTCTAAATCCGTCTCAAACTCTATTTCTAAAAGTCACACTTGCGCTCTAAAAATCAAAAAAATTATAGAGACAAAATGTAGAGACGGAACAATTATGTCTCAAATGTTTTCCGTCTCTAAATTCCAAAGTTTTTCACAAAAAATTCCATCCATCTATAGAGAAGTTTCTCTCTCCTTAAAATTTTCTCCAACCCTCAAGATTCAGTAATTATAATTATAATTATTGTTGTTGTTGTTGTTGTTGTTGTCGTCATTTTCGTTGTTGTTGTTATTGTTCTTGTTGTCATTGTTGTTGTTTTTGTTGTCGTTGTTGTTGTCTTTGTTGTTGTCGTTGTCATTATTGTTGTCGTTGTCATTGTTGTTGTCGTTGTTGTTGTCGTTGTTATTGTTGTTTTTGTTGTCATTGTTGTTGTTGTTGTCATTGTTGTCGTTGTTGTTGTCATTGTTGTCGATGTCATTTATTTATTTTTTTCGTTATTGTTTTTGTCATTTTTGTTGTTCTTCTTGTTGTTGTTGTCGTTGTTGGTGTCATTGTTGTTGTTGTCTTTGTTGTTGTTGTCTTAGTTGTTGTTGTCGTTGTTATTGTTGTCGTTGTTATTGTTGTTGTTGTTGTTTTTGTTGTTCTTCTTGTTGTTGTTGTTGTCATCGTTGTTGTTATCATTGTTGTTGATGTTGTTGTCTTTGTTGTTGTTGTCGTTGTTATTGTTGTCGTTGTTATTGTTGTTGTTGTTGTTTTTATTGTCGTTGTTGTTATTGTCGTTGTTGTTATTATTTAGAAAAACAAAAAAATAAAAATCCCATTAATATGTTAAAATTCTCTAACAAACACGGTTTGCATTTTCTCCACCCCTCCACATTCAATACGCGTTGCAGAAATTTTCTTACTAAACCCTAAGCGCATTTTTCTTCCTAAACCCAAAATCTCGCCTTGCTTCCAATCAATTGGTGTTGCTGATTTGCGTCCACTACCACTCCATTGTGGGTTTTGTTGGGTTCCATTCGTTTCCTATTTTCGGCATTGTAAATTTAAAGTATGTTTCTATCATACTTCATTTAAAGCTTGAATATATTTTAGATTCAAGCTATATTTTGTTATGTTCCTCTTTCACCCTCTATGTTGAATCCTTAAAGTATGTTTATTTCTCTTCGCATTTGATTCCTTTGTGAAAATTTTAACCTTCAATAATTTTTTTGATAGTTTTGTTTACTTTAATAGTTTTCTCATTAAAACACTGAATACTTTATGTTTTACAAGATTTATGATGTATTTCATCTATTAGATTATATATTAAAATTGCATTTTTTTTTTGTGTTCTTATTTGAAATTTATTTGAAGTCTATTAGATTGTTATTTAATAGTTTATTTTTCATTGTACTTTGGTTTGGTTAAGTATTATTTGTTTTAATAATTTAGTAGTTTGAATTTATTTTGCACACTTACACCCTTAAGTAGAAGTAGTAAAATTTGTTTGTCTCGTTTCTTAATTAAGATGATCTTTTCATTTTGAAACAAATAAAAAATCAATTGAATTTTTCGTAAGCCTAAAAGTAGAGTTTTAATTATGTGATACTTGGAATGATCCTAAAAGAACCACTACTAGAAAAATCTAATTTACCAACAGATTTTAGAGACATAATTAGAGACAGAAAACAATTTGTTCAGACAGATGTAAAAAGTTTTATGTTTGAGAAGGAATTTAGAGACGGAATAACTCATCACAAAGTTGATTTATCTCTTAATCTATCTCAAACTTTGTTTCTAAAAGTCACACTTGCCCTCTAAAAATAAAAAAATTTATAGAGACAGAACAATGATCAAATGTTTTTTGTCTCTATATTCCAAAAAAATTCACAAAAAATTCCCTCCAACTATAGAGAAGTTTCCCTCCCTTTAAAATTTTCTACAACCCTTTAGATTCAGTAATTATAATTATAATTGTTATTATTATTATTATTATTATTATTATTATTATTATTATTATTATAATTGATGTTGTCGGTGTTTTAGTTGTTGTCGTTGTTGTTGTTGTCGTCGTTTTTATTGTTGTTGATGTTTTTGTCGTTGTTGTTGTTATAGTTATTGTCGTTGTTGTTATTGTTGTTGTTGTTGTTATTGTTGTTGTTGTTGTTGTTGTTGTCATTGTTATTGTTGTTGTCTTGTCGTTGACGTTGTCGTTATTATTATTGTTCTTGTTGTTGTTTTTGTTTTTGTTGTCGTTGTTGTTGTTGTTGTTTTTGTTGTCGTTGTTGTTGTTGTTGTTGTTGTCGGTGTTGTTGTTGTTGTTGTTGTTTTTGTTCTTGTTATTGTTGTTGTTGTTGTTGGCGTTGTTGTTGTCGTCATCGTTGTTGTTGTTGTCAGTGTTGTTGTTGTTGTTGTCATTTTAGTTGTTATTGTTGTTGTCGTTGTTGTTGTTATTTAGTAAAAAAAAATCCAATTAATATGTTAAGAACCTCCAACAAACACAGTTTGTATTTTCCCCACGCCTCCACATTCAGTAAGAGTTGTTGAAATTTTCTTCCTAAACCCTAAGCACATTTTTCTTCCTAAACCCAAAATCTCACCTTGCTTCCAATCAATTGGTATTGCTAATTTGCATCCACTACCACTCCATCCTAGGTTTTGTTGGGTTCCATTCTTTCTCTATTTTCGGCATTGTAAATTTAAGGTACATTTCTATGATACTACATTTAAAGCTTCAATATTTTTTAGATTCAAGCTCTATTTTGTCATCTGCCTCTTTCACCCTCTGTGTTGAATCCCTAAACTATGTTTATGTCTCTTAGCCTTTGTGAAAATTTTAACCTTTAATAATTTTTTAGATAGTTTTGTTTACTTTAATAGCTTTTTCATTAAAACACTGAGTAGTTTATGTTTTACAAGATTTATGATGTATTTCTTCTATTAAATTATATATATTAAAATTGCATTTTTTGTTGTGTTCTTATTTGAAGTTTATTGGAAGTCTATTAGATTGTTATTTAGTAGTTTATTTTTCATTGTACTCTGGTTTGGTTAAGTTTTATGTGTTTTAATAATTTGAAAATTTAGCTGCAATGTCACTCTCTATCATAATTTAGTTAAGCCACATAATATTTTATTGCTAAAGAAATAAGAAAACTTTGTTATTTTTCTGAGTGATACCCTTAGTATAGTCTCAATTAGTTTTATATATTTGATTTATAAAAATAATGTTACAGTTTTATAAATAAACATAAAAAAAAAAGTTTTCTCTATGCTTTTAATCACATATTAATAATGTAATCAATGATAATTTATTTTCTTATATATAAATCAATTTAGATTAATAATATATTAATTGGGTTTCATTGTGACTAGAAAGCTCCATATCTTCTTTTGTCACTGAATTTATAGGAATGATAATTAAGGCAAATTTATAGGAATGATAATTAAGGCGTGTGTAAAATATAATATTGATTAAAATCAACAACATATTTAAGTCTGTGTACTTTTTCCATTATATTTTTTTGGTGATGAAACTTAGGCATGTGGATATGTTCAAAATATATATTAAATTAACAAATAGACGATGTCTATTCATTATTGTCTTCCAATGTGTGCCATTCTCACTTTTATTCATTAATCTTATAATTGTTTCTTCTATACAATATATATACATATATATCCTCAACTACACGTGTTGAGAGATTATGTGAAGTGGAAGCAAACAAACTTGACTTTAAGTAGAATCTATAACAAAAGTAACTATACATGCAATCACGATGTCATAAACTAGATATACAAAAGTAACTATACGATGCATCACCAAGAGATTTAGTATCCATCAAGCAAACATCGATATAAACTACATCAAGGATATTTTGCTTCCTATGAGGGGTAGTATTATGAAAAGAAACTCTATGTTGTTTTCTAGCAAAACAATGAGTGCAAGTTTTTAGAGACGTACTTTTCACAAGAAGGAAAATTTTATCCGCAAGTATGTTGAGTCATTTCTCACTCAAGTCACCAAGGCGCATATGCCATAAATCATAAGAGGCATCTTCAATTGCACTTACTTCTTCCTTGCATAGTTTCGTAGGCATCCTATAGAGAGAAGTGGAACTTTGCTCATTTTCAACCACTAGGGACCCTTTGATGATTTTACACATACCACCACCATCAAAGTAAGTGTGATAACCCTCAATATTCCATACTTTCACCGAAATCAAATTGAGATGAATATCAAGAATATGCCTAACATTCTTCAATTGAAGCTTGTAACCGAAGCTTGTAACCAATCCCGAATTCAACCCAAACATCTCTCATACTGATAATTTTACATACTCATTCATCTCTCATATTTACTATCCAAAAATCACCAACATTGTAGGCTAAGAATAAATCAGGTCTAGGAGTAATATAATATGAGGCACCCGAATCAATAATCCAAGTTGAATCATGACATGCAAGGTTTATGGAATTATCATCACAAAAAATGTAGACATCACTAACAGATGCAACTGTTGTTGTATCTTTATCATTTTTCTTCTTTGTCTTCATCTTTTTCCCTTGATTGATCTCTCTTAAAGAACCTACAATTTCTTTTTATGTAACCTATTTTGCCACAATGGTAGCATATCACTTCTTTTCTAGTCCTCAACTTACATCTTAACTTGCTACAACTTTTAGAGTTGTCGCGTCTATAATTTAGATTGACTTATCCCCGTGACTTTTAGCTAGTGCTTCTGACTTTAAAGAAAAACCAATCAAACCACGTTTCTTTTGTAACACCCTGTTTTTCAAAGCGAGGGTGTATTTTTTTTCGAAAGAAATTAAAATAAAACAGATAAATAAATAAGATAACACCTTTGGATAAATAATTAAGTCATTATAATTTACAAGCAGCGGAAAAAGTTCTCAAAATATGAATTCAAAATATTTACATAACAAAAGTGAAACAGTCTTCCAGTTTAAAAATAAAAGCAACTCAAAAGAAAGACATTTGTTTCCTCTGTGTCAACCTAGTCTGATCATTCTACAAAACAACTAAACACCCTGAGTGATCTCCACGCGCCCCGTGAGATTCTCCTAGCGTAGCTCAAATCAAGCATTCCCATCTACATTCCCATCCGTAGGGTACGAACCGGTAGGATCATCCTGGCTCTCATCTGAGGGCAAAGCCCAGATTTCCACAATAGTTGTAAAGGGTCACCAACCGAAATTAACAGTTAACACATAACATTTAAGTTTTTAAATGCACAAAATATCCTCTCAACTAAGCATGCACCTTAAAAGGATTTTCCATATGCTAAAATTTCATATAATGCTTGCCAAATGTAAATGAAATCAAATAAAGTTCTCAATCCATCAAGTAATACATAGCTGACCAAAACATTGATAAATCAATTGAGCAATCAATTATCTAACTCAAAATAAGATTTTCCACTGAGCCAATCGATTGGGCATATCGATTTCCTGAAAGTTTTAAGTGAAAATTGAACTCTGAACTTACATCAATCGATTGGGGAAATCGATTTTGTGAAAGACAGAGCCCCTGTAATGAATCCAATTGATTTGCTAAATCGATTTCTTAAGTGATTTTGAAACAACACATTACCAAATCGATTGGGTAAATCGATTTCGTGAAAGACAGAGTCCCTGTATTGAAGCCAATCGATTGGGCAAATCGATTTCGTGAAAAATGGCTGAGTTCTTGGATGGCCAAATCGATTTGGTCAATCGATTTCTTCAATGCATTTTCAAAATTCAAGAAAACAGGAGACATATCAATCGATTCATTCAATCGATTTCTTAAAGGGTTTTGAAAGAAAAATTACAAAATCGATTTGACAAATTGATTTGATCAATTTAGAGAAGTCCCTGTAACTGATCCAATTTAGAGAAGTCCCTGTAACTGATCCAATCAATTTAGAGAAGTCCCTGCGTAATCTTCCAAAAATACATAAACTAACTCAATCACATTCATACATAATCCCAAATCTTAACACTTAGCACTTATAACACAATTACTACAACATCATGAGTTTCGAAATAGTATTGCAATCAAACATGCTATCACCAAATTCCAAAACATAACACTTAACACTTAACACTTATAACACAATTACTACAACATCATGAGTTTCGAAATAGTATTGCAATCAAACATGCTATCACCAAATTCCAAAACATAACACTTAACACTTATAACACAATTACTACGACATCATGAGTTTCGAAATAGTATTGCAATCAAACATGCTATCACCAAATTCCAAAACATAACACTTAACACTTATAACACAATTACTACAACATCACGAGTTTCGAAATAGTATTGCAATCAAACATGCTCTCACCAAATTCCAAAACATAACACTTAACACTTATAACACAATTACTACAACATCATGAGTTTCGAAATAGTATTGCAATCAAACATGCTATCACCAATTTCCAAAACATAACACTTAACACTTATAACACAATTACTACAACATCATGAGTTTCGAAATAGTATTGCAATCAAACATGCTATCACCAAATTCCAAAATATAACACTTAACACTTATAACACAATTACTACAACATCATGAGTTTCGAAATAGTATTGCAATCAAACATGCTATCACCAAATTCCAAAACATAACACTTAACACTTATAACACAATACCCACACGGACAAGATGAACCAACAAACCACATGGAATCATCTTGACACGACAATCCCCACACAAACAAAATGAACCAACAATTCACAATTTACCAGGGTGTAGTCTCTCACGGACAAACACCTGTGCAGTCTCTCACGGACAAACACAATTCACCAGGGCGTAGTCTCTCATGGACAAACACCTGTGCAGTCTCTCACGGAAAAACACAATTTACCAGGGCGTAGTCTCTCACGGACAAACACCTGTGCAGTCTCTCACGAAAAAACACAATTCACCACGAAACGTAAGTCGTAAACGTACCACCTATCACGGGTCAGTACTGTTTACCGAGGTGCCACCTATCACGGGTCAGCACAACTTACCAAACGTAAATCGTAAACATACCACCTATCACGGATATTAAAAGATTCCCCATTTTTAATACTCATTTACTTAACCGATTTTCACACCAAAACATTAAGCAAACAGACATATTAAGAGATTCCCCATTCTTAATATACTTTTGACTTAAACGATTTTCCACAACAAAACATTCAGTAAACAAGACATTAAGAGATTCCCCATTCTTAAAACTCATTTAACTGAAACGATTTTTTAAAAACAAACATTAAGTAAACAAGACATTAAGAGATTCCACATTCTTAATTCTCATTTAACTTAAACGATTTTCAAAACAACATTAAGTAACCAAGACATTAAGAGATTCCCTATTCTTAATGCCCAGTTAACTTAAACGATTTTTCCAAAACAAACATTAAGTAAACGAGACATTAAGAGATTCCCCATTCTTAATACTCATTTAACTTAACGATTTTCAAAACAAACATTAAGTAAACGAGACATTAAGAGGTTCCCCATTCTTAATACTCATTTAACTTAAACGATTTTCACAAACAACACACATTAAGTAAACAAGACATTAAGAGATTCCCCATTCTTAATACTCGTTTAACTCTAATGGTTTTCAAATTCCACACAGAACGAACTCAAACGTATTCACAAATTTATTACACAATTCACGCCAAAACACAACAATTCATTTCTCCACAAAATCATTTTCACGACGACATTAAGTAAACGCAAATATTAAGAGATTCCCCATTCTCAATACTCATTTAACTTAATGATTTTCTAAACAAAACATTAAGCAAACAGAAATATTAAGAGATTCCCCATTCTTAATACTCTTTTAACTTAAACGATTTTCCAAAACAAAAATTAAGTAACCAAGACATTAAGATATTCCCCATTCTTAACGCCCAGTTAACTTAGACGATTTTCAAAACAACCTTAAGTAACCCAGACATTAAGAGATTCCCCATTCTTAACGCCCAGTTAACTTAAACGATTTTCAAAACAACATTAAGTAAACGAGACATTAAGAGATTCCCCATTCTTAATACTCATTTAACTTAACGATTTTCGAAACAAACATTAAGTAAACGAGACATTAAGAGGTTCCCCATTCTTAATACTCATTTAACTTAAACGATTTTCACAAACAACACACATTAAGTGAACAAGACATTAAGAGATTCCCCATGCTTAATACTCGTTAAACTCTAATGGTTTTCAAATTCCACACATAACGAACTCAAACGTATTCACAAATTTATTACACAATTCACGCCAAAACACAACAATTCATTTCTCCACAAAATCATTTTCACGACGACATTAGGTAAACAAAGATATTAAGAGATTCCCCATTCTTAATACTCATTTAACTTAATGATTTTCTAAACAAAACATTAAGCAAACAGAAATATTAAGAGATTCCCCATTCTTAATACTCATTTAACTTAATGATTTTCTAAACAAAACATTAAGCAAACAGAAATATTAAGAGATTCCCCATTCTTAATACTCTTTTAACTTAAACGATTTTCCAAAACAAACATTAAGTAACCAAGACATTAAGAGATTCCTCATTCTTAACGCCCAGTTAACTTAGACGATTTTCAAAACAACCTTAAGTAACCCAGACATTAAGAGATTCCCCATTCTTAACGTCCAGTTAACTTAAATGATTTTCAAAACAACATTAAGTAAACGAGACATTAAGAGATTCCCCATTCTTAATACTCATTTAAGTTAATGGTTTTCAAATTCCACACAAAACTAACTCAAACATATTATCCAATTCAATCCACAATTCCCACCCAAAACACATCAAATCATTTCTCCACCAAAATCGTTTTCACGACAACATTAAGTAAATAAGTCATTAAGAGATTCCCCATTCTTAATACTCATTTAACTTAGACGATTTTCACAAACTCACATTAAGTAAACAAGACATTAAGAGATTCCCCATTCTTAATACTCGTTTAACTTAATGGTTTTCAAATTCCACACAAAACAAACTCAAACATACTTTCACATTCAATCCATAATTCACACCAAATCATTGTTCCACACAAACCACACAAAACACATCTCAAATTCTATAATTATCAATTATGAACACGTTGAATACGACGACACAAATCAACACAATCCATCACTCAAACACACAAGTTTCATTTACTTAAAATCATACATAAATGAGTTTAAATTCATTTTCCACGAAAGATTCATCAATATAACCAAAACCTAACTCTAAGATTTTACCCATAAAGTCTTAGATACATTTTTCCCCAAATCAATACTCCAACCCTAACAAAATTCTTTTCCACACAACCACAGATAAGGCCCTAAATGCAAAATAAAAGTTTGGAAGGAGCCCTTACCTTCACGTTAGCTGTAACGTGCGATTACAGTATCGCGAGCAAATCTGGTAAAAACTCCGCTCGCAACGCCGCTTTCAAAGTTGGTCCCCTAGCACCGTAGCGTGGTAGTGAGCAACTTTCCCTTCTATCTCTTCACGAAACGAAGCTTAGATCTAGGTGAAACGGGAAGGTTTGTGTTTGAATCCCTAATACCGTTTTTCTTCGTTTTCGAAACAACGAGGAAGTATGAAGCTGAGAAATCTTTGCTTTCTTACCCCCTTAAGCCTTGGGTTTCTATTCTTGAAGCCAAAGAAAGAAAAAGGGGAGAAGAGGAAATGTCGCGGCAGAGGAAGGAGAAGATGGAAATGTTTTGTTTCTTTATCTCCCTTTTTCCTTTCTTCCTTTTTCCTTCCTTTATATATATAATTAAACCTAAACCAATAAATATCTAACAACTCTCACATCCATCCCTTCGCTCACATCTCCAACTATTTTGATAAAAATATCTACTCTCGTCGCAACTCAATTGTCAAATACACTTTTCGGCAACCTGAGATATTTTGAACAAAACTGCCCAGAATTATATTCTTCGAAACCTAAATAAATTATTCCTCGACAAATAATTTTAATCAAATTTCCAAAAATATATTTCCGGCCTTTAACTCACTAAATACCGAAAATTGGGTTAAAAGCCTAAGCAATTTAACACAAAATACCCTAAAATGGTATAACTTAGGATTTAAAATTACGGGTCTTACATCTTTCTTCGAGCTTCTTCATTCAACATGCTCTCTTTAACTGTTGACATTTTCAACTATCCACTTGGAGTTGAATTGATCAAAGTCACAACAAGCACTTCCCAGTTATCAAGCAACGAACTCAACAATAACAACGCTTGCAACTAATTATCTAATTTAATATTTGTCATTGTTAATTGATTCACTATATTCTGAAAAATATTCAGATGCTCTGCCATTGAATCCATATCTTTGTATTTCATATTCACCAGCTTTCGAATCGAGCATGCTTTATTTTGCACATTTTTTCGTTCATACAACTTTTAATTTCTTCCACATTTTGTTAGTATTTGTCTCAGTTTCAACATGTAGATATACATTCAGATTCAACCACTATCTGATCAAAGCAAACTGCCTTTCTATTCATCTTCTTCCAATCAGATCAAGGCAAACTGCCTTTCTATTCATCTTCTTCTAGTCAGATTTATCTTTGGGTTTAGCAGTGTCACCCTCAATAGGATCATACAAATATTTATCGTATATCATTCTTCCATGATAGTCTTCAAAAGTGTGTAATTAGAATAGTTGAACTTATTCATATTCGGACATTTATGTTCCTCCTCGATTTAAATGCACAAACCAAACCATCCGAGCTTTATATACCACTTTATTGGGAAAATCATAGATAATTAGATATAATTATCTCAATAATGCAGAATATTTTTCTCTTACCTGTACAGATAAATGGACAAATAGAAAATACAATTCCATAGAGCAACAACAATTGACAAAAAATTAAATATAGGATCAACACAATTTTTAACGTGAAAAACTTCTATCAAATTGCGAGAATAAAAATCACGGAACTTAGTCCAATAAACACTTAGTAGTAGTAGTAGTTCTCACAACATGAAATTATGAGTTCCAACTCTAACCATATGAATTTGGTGATCAAGTTATTTGTGAAAATATTTTATTATGGATTTAAAGTTAAATTAAATAATATCTTTTATATCACTAATAATATTTTGAATGTATTATATAAAGTTTTATTTCCACAAATTTCTTTTCGATATCATATTTATGCCTTTTGCTGTGCATGCCCCAAGTCACCTTTTCTGAGTCATTCAACTTCAAGAAGGGTTATAGAGCCTCATTTTCCTAGCCTAATTTGCGATGTATATCTTTAAGAAATTGATCTTTCGGATCAAACTTTGTAGCTCCTTTTAATTCCTAGGAAGTCTAGCTTCCAGAAATGCTATGGATTGGTTCTTTTCTACCTCTATCCCCTTGTTAGTATACAAAGAAACCAAGGAAATTACCAGTCGAGACGCCAAACATACATTTTGCAAGGTTCATATTGAGGCCATGCAACCTCATTTTCGTTAAAACTTACTCCAATTCTATCAAATGTTGTTTAAATCCCTGAACTTTACTATCATATTGTCTATGTAATTCTCCATTCTTTTTCCAATCAAATCACGAAAGATTGCATTCATGGTCCTTTGATAAGTCCCCCTAACATTATTTAACTCGAATAGCATAAAAATCCACTTGAATATCCTTAAAGCTCCAAGACACATGAAATATTTTTTGTGGGTGTGTCCCTTAGCCACAAAGATCTGATAGTAACTTGAATACCGATCAATAAAGTGAGAGTTGCATGGCTAGTCTCAGTGTCGACTAACATATTGACCACTATCATTCCATATTCATCTTTAAGTGTGGCCATGTTTAAGATTCTATAGGTGTATGCAAACCTATACCTATCCATTTTTCTTTATAACTGAAACAATGTTTGACAACCAATTAACATATATAACCTTCGTAATGAACCCTGCTTTAAGCAATCTTTCAAACTCGGCTTTGATATATGGCATCAATTGTTGGTTAAACTTCCTAGGGCTTTTTAAATTGGAGTCTGCATTCTACAATCTCTCTAGCTAGGCCGGACATTTCATGATAATCCCAAATAAAACAATGTCTATAAAGTTTATTAACTCTGCCAATTATTTCCTTTCTGTTTCACCTAGGAGACACTGTTTCACCTAGGAGACACTGATTTTAGTCATTCACGACTCTTCTAGGGTACCCAAGTTTACTTCAATTAGGTATCTTGAGATCCGAATGATGAAAACCTTTACTATATAAGAGACTTCACGTGAGATGGTTCAGCTGAATGAGTGTCAAACTCATCAGTCGAACCATCTATATGGTATTTCTTTTTGTCCTCCATTATCATCATTTTCACTCCCATCTTAAGGGAATAGCATGTAAGAATTTGGATCATCTTTCAACATTTCCAGGCAATACATTAAATTTTCTAACAAGTGAGGTCGTATATTCATTAAACAACCCATCGAAAGGTCATACATTGGCCTGCATGTTTAACTTGAAGCCTTCACAGATTAAGTTGCATGCCCAATGCTCCTTCTTTACATTACTTGGGTACAACAAGGAGACTTGAATGAGGAGAATAAAACAAGTCTTCAAACATATTCAACTCAGCTGAGAAAGGATTTTTGTCCGATTCGACCTCATCCTTATCACCACCCAAAACATATGCCTATATTGAAGAGTAGAGGGTACACACTTACTAGTGTGAATCCAATATCTCCCCATAATCACTAAATATGAAGGCTTCCCATCAATTACAAAGCAACCATATCTAACTTCCTTGAGCCCAACCATTACATCTAGAATTAGGACCCCAAAGGCATTGGATGTCACTATTCCATAATTCCACAAGGATGAGATCAATAGCCTCAATTGTTGCCATTAAGCTACTATCATCCTCATTGAGCATACAATATAGGACAGAGTCTTCCCCGAGTCAAAGTTGAACAACAACTTTATCATAATCCTTCTCTACGTTTGGTAGGTCTACTACAGCTATGAGCTTTTCAAACTCTATTTGCTCAGTTGATATCTCATCGTTCCCATGTGGAACCACACTTCCAACAACCATTTCTAAGTCATCATTTTTTCTATTTCATAGTTAACGCACTATAAAACCGACTAATGTTTATCAATTTAAAGAAGATAGAGAACCAAAATGAATCTTAAAAAAAAATAAAGAACTAAAATAAAATATTAATTAAAAGATAAATGACGAAAAAATACATATTAATTTTGTTTTTTCACTCTGAATATTAATAACAAGCTTGGAAGGCTTTTTATTTTGTACTATTTCAAAGTTGATTTTTTATATTCATTAATCAGGAACCTCCTAGGAAAATGAACACCAACAAGTAGTAAAATCCGTGACATTTATGGAGGAAATTTCATAGAAGCAACGTCTAAGCTGATGTTGGTGTTGCTCTGTTTGGAACAGCATAAGCTGAATTCTCATATTTCGCATCCCATCTGTTTGGAATTAAAGAAATGAATTTTGGTAATAAATATCAAAATAAGTTTAAGAAAACATGTGTATTAACTCAAAACACAAACAGCAACCAACCTGTTTTCTACACTGTCTGGAATCTGAAGCTCCAATTCCTTGTCAAAAGGCTTAAAGATTAAGTCCAACTTCTCATCATCTACTTTGTCAAGTGATGGAGGATCCCACTGAACAAGTAGATTATTTAGTATTATAAATTATACGATAAAAACAACAAAGAACAATATTTCATTATTAGAAAATAAACAACAAAACATATTGACATAATTTTTGCAAATAGCATTATGTTATTAACTTGACATTGAAGTTTACATTTTTCTAGGATATAATTTACTTTTATATGCGTGCTAATTTCTTGGTATTATATGATTTGATGGTATAGAGTAAAATGAAATGAAATAGTCTATTTATTAGATCTTAAAAACGGATTGGTGTCATAGTTCTAATTTATGTTCCACAACTGCAATCGCAGCTGTTTCAGCCGCTTTTTGCCGCAATATCAAGATTCTCTAAGTAACTACAACTGCGTCCATAATTTGTAATAATGATTAGTGTGGCTCCTTATAAAGCTTTATCTTTTGATTATTCCGATATAGCACAATGGAAAAAGAAAAAAATATTGAAATTAATGAATTAGAAGCATGTATGCATATTCCAAAGAGGAGAGATGCACATAAAATGAATGAGAGGGAGAGTACCTTTGGAGCATTGTCCTTGTCAACAGTGAGAGCTCTAATACCCTTAACATCAAATGACAATGAAAGTTTGGTTCAGATTTTAGTAGGGAACATAATTAAAACATTTTTAATACCAACATTGAGCTGCATTTAGTCAAAGCTTATTCTAGCAATGACATCGCGACATTTACCTCGTACATATCCTCAGATATCGTAGTTCGCAGTATATTCATTGTTAATCTGAATTCCTTTTTTAGACATTCAGTTAGTGATTGGTTCCTTCCTTCACGAACCTGCGCATAACCAACACAGTATACAGAATAATGAAATTCTAAAAAATAGCTTGTCATTTATAATGCAGAACAATATTAAACAAGTTATCCATGAACCTTTTCAGTTCTTTGTGCTGATTTTATCTCTTTTATATTTATTTATTTTTGTAGGAACTCCCATAATTAAGGGCTCAGGTATTCACATGGCTCTACAGAGTATTTCCACAAGTTTCTACCTATTGAACCGATTATGGGACTAATCTCCACTCAAATGCATAGGGTGCAACTTAAAGTTTTTGCCACTCCCGAAGAGTGTGTTCGACAGGGTTTGAACCATGGTCCTCAACCACAAGTTCAGCGCTACGTAAGAAACTAAGTTACACCCATGGGATTGATTTAGTCTCTTTTAGAATATGACAGAAAGTAGTTTAAGAAACCTAGGATATCTTCCAAGCATAAAATTTAATGAACTTAATTATAGTCATTTAAGTCCTGTCAAGGATCCTAAAAAATTAATATTATAAAGTCCTTACCGATCTTAATGCTATTTTCAGTGCAGTTGGTGATGATCTTTTCATTCCTTTTAAACCTGGTCCTATCCATCCATTTCCTTCCTTGCTTGATTCAACTTCCTTCACATCAATAACATATAGTATCATATAATCCATAAAAATAAAGAGTATGCAATTAGACGATAATAATATTCATATGAAAATTAAATGGTAAGAAACTTACAAGTGATTTTATAATTTCTTCAACAGAATCCTTTGAGAAGCACTCATCAATTATTGACTTCCTGAAAATCTCCAAAGGTTACTGTTAAAGTACAGTACAATTTGGCAATTTGAAAGTGATTGTGAGACTAGAACTTAAAAAATAAACTGCATATCATTAACAACAAGAGTAATTACTTGTTTAATATACTATCTTCATCCAGTTTAACTTCTGAAGAAAATTCCTCAATTACTGATCTCACAGCATTCTCATCACCAGAATTTAAGCTTATCAAGCGCTTCTCTAGTTCAACAATTTTCTGGTACACATAAAATGTGATCGAACTTTTTTTTGACAACGAAAATGTGATCAATTTAACAAAAGGAGAAACCAGAATGAGTTCAGTTGTATAAAACAATAAAAAAATTCCACAATGTTCAATGTTTTCTCACATATCTTCCTGAGATATCATTTTCGATTTCTTGAAACCCAACAATTAATCCATACAAACATTTGCAGGAAAATCATTTTTATTACCCCTTTCTAAATTTTATTTTCAGGAATTTTAATAATCGTAGACATATAATATAACCAGTAGCAAGTTCAGATTAGTTAATTCGACGATTAGTCTCATATACTATCTCTGTCTCTAATTATAAGCATCTTTTAAGAAAAAATTTATCCCTAAATATAAACACTCTTTCAGTTTACTAGGCGCATTTATTATTTTTTTTTCCTAATACTACTTATTTTCTTGAAATATGAAAAATCAAATTTAATACATTTAAATTCAAGAGTTATTATAGGAAAACTAATACATAAAATCAACACATTAACTATACTATCAACTTTTCTTAATAAGAATGAAAAAAGCGACAGGGGCTTATAAAAAGGGATGGAGGTAGTAATTAATTTGAAGAGTCCAAACTCCAAACTATAGAATATTTTATAAGGCAAATTCTATGGATGACCACCGTGTACAATGTCACTTGAAACTCTAAAAAAGATCAATGACACTCTTTACAAGTTAGAAGCCGATCTAATTAGTAACGGTTCAACGAGTTGAGTTTTGAAAATTACATTCTTTTCACTTATATTTCTCGAATTTACGTCGATCGAGTAATTGTCTTAGTTGTAAAAATCAAGAAGACAATTAACTAATATTTTTTAATAGTGTTTTAGAGTTTGCGATGACTTTTAAGAGGTGGTCAATAGTGGATAGCATCCATTATTTTATTTTTTTTACAAAGCATCCTATTATTGAAAGTAAAAAATCTTAATTATAATGGTTCTATATCAAAAATAAAAAATAATTATAGTGATTAGTAGCAAAAATAATAATCCCACTTTATCGTCAGGTCCTCCAAAATGATCTTCAACCATAGTAACTCGCATATCCCTTGTGCTATTGCCCTAAATTTTGCTTCAGCACTGGATCTAGATACCACATTTTGTTTCTTACTCTTCCAAGTCACAAGATTCCCACATAAGAAAGTGCAATATCATGTGGTTGACTTTCTATCTATAATTGACCTTACATAGTCAGCATCAGTATATGCTTTCAGGACCCACATTTCCATTTGGCCTAAACAAAATTCTCTTCCTAGAGTTTCTTTCAAATATTGCACGATTCTAAGTGCAGCTTGCAAGTGTACCTCCTTTGGTTGATGCATGAATTAACTAATTATCCTTACAGTGAAGGCAACATCAGGTCTAGTATGTGACAAATATATGAGTCTTCCAACTAATCTTTGGTACATTTGGTTAACAACTGCAATGTCTTCTTCTGCATTTCCCAACTAATCTTTAGTACTCCTATACAACCGAATCCCTATACTAGAGGGATATTTTTAATAATAAAAAAGAAACAGATTTTGACAGAGTGTTGTGTTATATAATTAGTAGCAATTTGCTTCCTTAGTTAGGACAAATTTAATTACATATGATGTGTACAGTATTTCTTCTCTTGTGATTCCTTAATTATGTTAGAAGTAGTCTATACTTATGATGTATGATCACAGCTAACAATATTTTTATAAAACAAACCAGAAATACCAAGATTTAATTAAATGCAAAAACGATAATGGAAATACTAGCTAATGCAGTCAAAATCTGATTTCCTTCATGTGTTCAATCTCTGTGCATATGTTTAGATTACAAATTAATTAAATCAGGATGAAACATTTTCCATTTGGTTTTAGGCATTTAACTAGAAGATGCCTTACCCTATCAACAATCAAATGTGAATCTATGATTTTAAAATGATTATGCTAACATATGTGATTGCAGAACATTGTGAATCCAATTACTTCTAGAGGCAGACCATATATAAGTAAAACATAACCAAACCTCAGAAGTGACAAAATGAGTTGCCAATCCAGCTGCAATTAATTCCATTCCGTTCAACCGCCCTCCGGTAAGTGCCAAGTATTCGCCTGTATATTAATGCATGACATCATCTCTCAAGTTTTCTATACAAATCAGTACTCCCTCAAGTTCCATAACTATTGATGTGTAAGATTAGCGCACATAGATTAAGAAATATTCAATACATGGACTAAAACACCTTTGTTACCACGATGCAAACCTCACGATAATTAAATGTGATCAATCTACTTATAATCCTCTTTAGTTTATTTGAAATAATTTTTCATAATTATTACCCTCATTCATGAAAATGTTCAATTACACTTCTGCTGTCATGAAATCATCATAAAGAGTTAAGGAGACAGAAGAGTAAGGGGAAATTTTCAGAAACAGAAGAATTATTTGTGAGATTCTGGTTACCTAAAGAACCTGGCAAACGAGAATGGTAATATGAAAAGCCACAATCAGTATGAAATCCAAAACTTGCTTCAGGAGTGGCAAAAACCTGTCAAAGCAAAAATTTTGTTTATTTTGAATTTGGAATGTTAATACATTGATAACTACTCAAATAAACCATAAATGATTTAGATAAATAATCTCTACTGAGATAAAAAATACCCACTGTTTTTTCTGTTACAATTGAGAATTTCAATGGGATCATCAAAGCTGCACCTCCACCCATTGAAATTCCATTAACAAGAGCAACCTGATGTAACATAAGAGCAATCCTTTTTAGAAGACATGAGAAAATCGCAAAATTGATTTAAATGTTCAAGGACGGTAAGATTAAGTTAATATAACAGAACCTGAGTTTTCTTATAGGTACTAATGTGATGGCAAAGCCAGTAAAATCTGTAGACCACTTCAAGGCATGAATCCTCTGTTGAGAAGAAACACATTATTCTTCAAAAGAGGTCGTTGGACAGTGTAAAAAAATCATATATTTTATTTCTCTTCTCAGAATTATCGGAACTGAATTCACTACGGTCACAAATGATGTTATCACGGTAGTAGTGGATGTCAGCCATTGGATGAAGATCAAACGGCGTGTATTTTAACTTCATCAAATCAGATTTAGAATACAAGTTGAAATTCAAGTTATCCATCTTAATCTTACAGCTGAGATCATGACTACTAGAAACCTCGATTACAATAGGTTATGTAACATCGACACTTCATATTGAAGACATGTCTGATGTCTGACACGTATAAGTGTATGACACTGAGACAACACCGATACATGTAATTACATTCAATCACTTTCATTTTTTTAAATTATTATCGGTGATACTTGTAAGTCAGTGTCATGCACATGTTTTTGTGTCTATGCCGATGCTTCATACTCAACATGGGGACCATTTCCAACACTATCCTCCAGGCTAATAAAAGAAAGAAAAAACAAGTTG
Organism: Cicer pinnatifidum; assembly: GCA_037974775.1. NCBI lineage: Eukaryota > Viridiplantae > Streptophyta > Magnoliopsida > Fabales > Fabaceae > Cicer > Cicer pinnatifidum. The sequence goes on from JBBPBR010000004.1 coordinate 48,583,774, forward strand.
TATATTTCTATGAACTTGTTTGAACTGATTCCTCAAAATATTATAGAGAATGATGAATTTACTTATTTTCCTGCCATTATAGAATACTCTCAAATCCCCTCCAGCACAGAAAGCCCTACCAGCTCCCTGAACAAAAAAATAATAGAAAAATCAAAATAATAACCAAAAGGTTAATTTCAAAAATTTCAGAGGGTAATAAAGTAAATTACAACCTTAAAGATAATTAGTTCTGCTTTCTCATCTTTCTCCCATTTTTCCAAATATTCTGCTAACAGATAAACCTGATAAAAATAAATAATAAATAAATAAAATATTTTTCTTGATTAACACACTTATAATCACTAGAGAAAAAAAAATCAAGATTGAATTGAGTGGACTTTACCAGGTCAGGTGAGATAGCATTCAATTGTCTTGGCCTGTTCAAAGTGATGACCCTTACATGATCTATCTCTTGTCCAAGAACAACATCCTTCAAGATCAAAATTCAAAAATAGACATTCATTATTTACAAAGCATATTCTAAACCCACTATCAATATTAGCAATTGCAAAAAAAGTAAATAAATAATTCAATAATTTAAATCAGCACATTTAAAGAGAAAGGAAACTGCTCTTTCAAAAAGCAAATGACTTGCCTGTTCCTCTGGTATGGTAGCACTAGGTGCCATTTGATGTAAAAATGCTGAAAATCAAAATGCTAATTGAAAGATGATCAGGTGAATTAAATTAAAAACCTAAAAATGATGATGATAAACACAGATTTTTTTTTATTATTAAAATTAAAATAAGCAAGTTGAAGTTTTATTTAACCTGTAAGTGTATGAAGAGAATGGAGGAAAGAGTTTAAGTCACTAGTTAGAACTAGAAAGGAGAAAATGAAGACATATAAGTCAACAACCTTCTCAACAATACTACATATTTTATTTTATTTTATTTTGACAAAAGACATTTGTTAGGTTAAATTATAATTTTGTTCTATCCATGTTTAACAAAAACACTATTCATTTTAAATTATTTTGTTTTCTCATTCAAATTTATAAACTTGTATAAATAAAACACAAAAGTCATTTATATTAGATTATTCTTATTAATTATTAGTACATTTTAATATTATTATTAATATAAAGTAAAAAAAATATCATATTGGCAACATATGATATTAATTAGAGATACTATAAAAAAATAGTTAAAAATTTAAAAGTTTATTTATTTTTTGACAATTTTTATTTATAAATTGACCATTTATTATGAAATAATTAAATTAAAAAATACCACGTAATGGGAATGCTGCTTGCCACCTACCTCTTGTAGATTATGAGTCGGTTTGTTAATAGATTATAAAATATAATTTTAATATTTACTGATTACATACGAAGATATT
>JBBPBR010000004.1:48596509-48644041 GCA_037974775.1 Cicer pinnatifidum
ATATATATATATATATATATATATAATAAAAAATAATTTTTCTAACAAAATGATTTTTAAAAATATGAAACAAACACCCTTTAAACCCTAAAAAAATGATTTTTGGTTTAAAAAAATAAATTTTTTATTCAAACAAAACGCACTCATTATTATCTCTCAAACAAATACTCTCAAACAAACTCAGATTATTAAACCCTAAAAAATAATTTATGATTTAAAAGAATAAATTTTTTATTGAAACAAACACACTTATTATTATTTCTCAAACAACTAGAAATATTACCTCTAAACAAATACTCTCAAACAACTCAAAAAATTACCTCTAAACAAATACTCTCAAACAAACTCATATTCAATAATAATAAACAATTAGGGTTTCAAAGTTTATATACTAATAATATATATAAAGATAACAAAGAAATAGTACTGATTTTTATAAAATATAAAAGTAACATATAAATAGTATTGATTTTTATAAAAAAAAAATATGTTGCTTACATACCTGTTTGTTGGAGTGAGTGCAATGGAAATTAGAAGAAAAAAATGGACAGTGAAATAAATAGTAAAATATATATAGGCCGGCCTGTCAGGCTTAATAGGCTTTTTTATAAGCCTGAGTCTGACCTATTTACATAAATAGGCTTTAAAAACAGCCTGAGCCTAGCCTTTTTATTAAATAGGTCAGACCAAGTCAGGCCATAGGCCCCTACGAACGGCCATCCCTAAGAGGGAGTAGTATATATTTTTATTAAATGATTTTCAATGTAGTTATTTTTTTTTTCAAATTAAATATTTTAATACTTTATTAGATTCATATATTTATAATATGTAATTTTCAATCGAATAAATGAAAATCAATATATTTGTAACATATATTTATTTAACATCGATTATTTGTATTTGATGTGACATCTTAAAACCCCAAAATGTAATTCAAATTATTAATCTTAAATAGTTGATTTTGGTAGCATATAAAAATTAGAAGTTTTTCAAAAACCTTTTTTAAAGATTTAAGATATCACATTGTAACTCATTTCACATATAGAGTGTCCAAATAATTTATATCACATCAAAAGAAGCTCAAGATCACATTTAAAATCTTTGAACTCCACTCGTTTACATTCTATTCTTGATACAACAAAATTGTTTATATAAAATGCATTAACTATCCCAACTAAATGTCACCTATCAGACCAGAGAAAATCACAATATAAAATTCCCTAACTCTAAACAAGCAAATCAAAAGAATTTTTTTAAACATTTATGAGAAAATATATGACGAGTCGCTACCTATGCTCGTCTTCCTCCAAAAACCTCATTTATTGTACCATTTCTCGGCCTCCCTCTTATTGCTATGTTTCTGACTAGAAAGGGGTTAGTCGTAGTATTCTAGGGTTTGCCGTGAAGTCAAAGGTTTGGTCCAACCATGGTTGTGCGAAGTTTGACTTTGCCACAATTGACCCTCTAGTGTGGTCCTATGCCTTCTACAATGTACACTCTTTTCTATTGCTCGTGAATTCCTTTTGTAATGTATATGTAAGTGATAATTATGATTGGTATTTTTTTTTTTGGAATTAATTAAATAAAATGGAGTCAAACTATTTTGACCATCTTCATCCTGGGAAGCGCACTTGTCATTGTGCAATGAATTAAAGTAAAAAATTCCATGCATTGATCAAGTGTCCGGTGAAGTAAATCTTGTGTGGTGTTTTTCTATGTGAAGTAACTTTATATGACTATGTGCTATATGTGACTATGCACTAACAATCTAAACCAATTTTACATTAACTTCCATCAATCATTAACCATACAATTTGGTTCATATTATCTGACCGTGTAAAATTATTTACACCGTTAGTATATATCCATTAAATCTCTCTATGAAAAATTAATATAAGATTATTTTGAAGTTTAGAGTATCATACTATTTAAACCGCATGACTCTATTAACTTGATGTAAATTAAGGTCTAAAAAACATTTATGATACAAATTATACTTCATAAATATTAAACTAGTATACTAATGTCAAATCCAAAGAAAAAAATATTAAATTGGGATTTATTCTATCAAAAGAAATAAAACAAATTAGTTGATACAATTATAAATTTCATAATAATATAGTGATGAAATTATATGTAGATATGCAATATTTTTTTACAATATAATATATACTGTATAATATATATTTCGTGTACTTATACAAATTATAAAAACAAATTATAACATAACCCAGTAGTACGAGAGTTTATCCGAGGAATGGGACTTGGATTCTAATCCGTGGTTAGCATTTTTAATATTCGAATTTATGTGGTAAACTTCATACCTGAAAAACTGAGCTGTACATGTAAGGGGGTTAAGGGTCAAGGTTGGATAATTGTTTGTTTGATTCAGTATTTGCAATATTTTTTACAAAATGTCAATCGGATGAGAAACTGTTACTTCGGTTCGGTCAAATCAAATTTACATTTTTAATTAGGAAATTTATTTTGTAAAATTTTAAAATAACTCAATCAATTGTGAAAAATTAAATAATCTGTAATGATTAAAAATCTGTAATGATTAAAAATCTGTAGACAGATACATTAACAATAAATAAGTACATAAGCAGCTGCGATCTTACGTGTTTAACAAATTGTACACATTTTTTTTTATAATCTGTACTACTGTTACAGATACATTAACTACAAAATCAAGCAATGAATACACGAAAAAGTGAATGGCCTCTTTCATCATACTAGAGGGGAAAACAAAAAAAGACAACATTGAACACATTATCCTCGAATTTAGCAGATAAGATACACTTTTAACACAATATACACAATAAATGTTCAAACTGAAGGAAAATAAATAGGAAAACGGTATATAAGGTGGGAAGAAAAACCATGAAAGAAAATCATGAAGCGCCTTGGAAAGACAGTCGATCTCGAAGAGTATCAAATATTGATGAAGCTCCTGCATTTTGTGCAAAAGTCAATTTCAACCGACCAAGCAATTCACCATCTTTTGCCTGTGAAGCAGCATCGGCAGCTTCCTTGGCCATACCAATACGAGCATAAGACTGTCCAAAATAAGAGAAAAGTAATGTACTGGCCACATTTTACATGGACTAGAGTATACTAAAATATAAAATAAAAAAGTATTAATTTGAGCTAAAGTCTATAGTTTGGGCTACAAATCGTAGCACACACTTTATGCAATCCATCAAGGTCACAATGCTTGTATCATTAAGAGTGTCTCGCCACGATACTTGTTATAGAGTAGGACTTTTTTTCTTATGTTCGGCATTTAATTCATAGCTGTTTCAAGAGAATAGTTATCTCTTACACATATAAGACATCTCTAAGGGCACATGTTAAGGAATCCAAAAGTAGAAATGTTTCGTTGAAAAAACCGATGTTTGATCTTTTAAAGAGTTCAATGCACAAGTTCCAAAGTAAAATTTCTACGTTTGACACCTTAAAAGTTAAAATATGTCCTTGGGCTTAGGTTAAGCATTTGCCTAAAAGTTATTGATGGGATAAGTATTAAATAATAATGACCAAAGGGCCAGGAACCAATATAGGCAGTACTAAACTACTAATAACATTTATAATGATAATCCTTGAATAACTGCTTAATACATATACAAATATGTGACAAAAGTTTGGTTATTTTGTTTTTACGAAAATTTATTATTCATTGAGCTGTGTTTTATTTAAAAAAAAATTGGGTGTGGTTTCTGGAATATTGTCTCTATTGTAGGCTTCATTTCTGGAGAAATGATTATTCATAAAGGATTGGGATTCTCTACAGTAAAATTTTCATTTTAAATAAAAGTGAGTTGTGTCATTATTTAAAACTCAAACAATCAATAGTGTGTATATTTTCTTCTAAAAAGAAGAAGCCAAATCGATTTGGGGCAATTGGTTCAGTTAATGACATGAAAAAAACAATAATGAAGAATGAAAACTGGAACTGACTCTGTTATTGGTTATTCAATCATTGAGATGAGACAAGTTTAAAATACCTCGGCTTTTTCTCGAGGGTCTGCAAGTTTGGGGATATATTTAATAGCTTCTCCCTTTTCATCTGCTTCAATGCATGCCTCAACAAATGGCCTATAACCTATGCATGCCAGAACATGTAGGTATTGGTCATCAAAATAATAGTAACTTAGCGCAAAGTAAAAAAAAGGGACAGCACAAATTTACAAAACCATAGAGAAATCCTAAAATAAGATTATACTTGAACTTCTTTATCTATGTCCTCATACACAATTATGTCAAGGAAATAAATCATTTATTGCATGTTTACCATCCAAACAAATCAGTTTTTATCAGCAAATGTCTTTAATCTATTTGAATATTATCCACAGAACCCTCTTGAAAATTGGCGGGACAAAATGCCCCGAAAAATACAGGAGTTTGGGCTGAAGCTGGAATTCTTCATTTCAGTATTTCTTGCATTGATTTTATTTTAAAATAACAATCTAAAACATGCTTCATGCGACTAGATAGCAATGATGATAATTATGAGGATGATATTTAAGGCATTGAAAAGGTTGTTGACAGGTCATTTTTATTATTCTTGGTTTAAGATTTTGTCTGCATTGAATGTCAATTTTGGGATAGCTTTTTTACTCCCTAAGTTTTTTATGGCAGTTTCTTCTCTAAAATCCCGCAATGTCTTTTTTATTAGTATATCAACAACTTCTCTTATACTAGTTTTCTAGCAATGTATATCAAATTAGTCTTTTTTATATGTATTACTAATTATATACTTACTTCTAGCAACTTCTCTTATACTAGTTTTCTATTACAAATTTACAAACTTTTAACTAATTATTTTGTATATTAATTACTTCTAGCAATGTATATCAAATTTAACTTTAAAATATTTCTGGTAATTGTTAGAATATTAGAAAATATCTTATAATATCTATTATATTATATTAGAGCATATTGGGTTATTCCTTAGGATCAATTTATAATCATCGAGATATTTTAGAATATCTCTCATTATTATTATGATTATTCCTGATTTAAGAATGAGTCTATGTTTCTTTATAAATAGAGATTAGTATTGAATCTTTTGTAATCAAATTAGCATAAAACTATTATCAATAATATTCAAACTTTTATTATTTTCTCTTCTCCTTTTCTCTAAAATCCCACAATTTCAACATGGTATCTAGAGCCTATTTCGATCATCCTTGAACAATTTCGCCGTTGTTCAGCTTCCGAGTTCCCAACAGTTAGGGAATATAATCATAGTTTCTCTTTTTTCAACGTGAACATTCCTTTTTCAAACCATTATCGTGTTACATTCCGACACCGGTTTCGCTCATTTTTCGTTCAGTTCACTACCGCCGCCGTCACCGCCACTGTTTCCGGCGACTTTTCCAGCAAACAACCCTCTCCCCTAAAAAAAATGAAGAAAATAAAAATCCAAAAAAGTTTAAGTTTCTTCGACGTATCCCTTATCCGTTCTGATCACCGGCGGGTTTATCCTTAGTCTATTTACACACAAAGAAGAAGAGAAAAAAAAAATAAAAATTGTGAAGTAGTTTGATTAGGATGGTTCCATTAGTGATGAAAAGCTCAAAGAAATGTTCTGAGTTTGGCACAATTGCCTCATACAAGATTATGCGAGATCCAAACTCAGTAGAGGATTAGGATTTGTCGCATTGTATTCATTGACCTCCTTGTTTGCAAATCTTGGGCCAAATGTTACCACATTTGTTGTGTCGGCGGAAATTTTTCCTGCTAGATTTCAATCTACTTGTCATGGAATATCATCAGCAACGGGGAAACTACGGGTTATAGTTGGTGCATTTGGGTTCTTGTATTTGGCACAAAACAAGGACAAGAGTAAAGCAAATGCGTAGTACCCAACAGGTATTGGGGTGAAAAATTATTTGCTACTGTTGGGTGTGGTTACCATTTTGGGCTTCCTTTTATACTTTCTTGGTGCACAATTATTCTCTCTCCGACGGTTCCAGATCTGCCCTTATTTTCCAATTTTGGTCAACGAAAATATGTGTCCCTGTTCAAACAACCATTATCTCTCCTGTTTTGGACGCATTTTCTTACTTTGTTGATCGATCATGGCTTCGTTTCGTTAGAGTTGCGCTGCTTCTTCTTTGGCGTTTGTCATGCAGTTTAGTTCTTACTAATACATTATAATAATGGCTTCTATTCCCACCGCGATCATTCTGGTGGTGTCCTTTTTCCCACATATGAATCATATTAGTGATGACTTCTTCCTCTTTGATAGTTATTTTGACGGTGTCTTTTATTTTCATGACTCACTTTATCTTGGCAATTTGTCACAGATACATTGGCCCCATCTTTGTCACAGATGTACTGACCTTGCCTTTCTCTACCTGAAGCATGCCTCTCTTTCTCCTTGAAGCAAATTCAAGTTTTAATATTTTAAGTCTCCGTTATTATTGGTTTGAAGCTTCCAAATGCAGTTTTTTAGAAGAACGGAGCTTGCTTTGTTCAATTGTTTGCCATGAATTTCTCTCAGGCTGATGATCAATCAAGCTATCTGACTAGGCTATATTTATAGCAATTATCAATCAAGCTATTTGGCTAGGCTATATTATTTTGTGGAGCAAAACATTATTTTCTTGTAGCAAGCTAAAGCTTAGTAAGTTTTAGCTTGAGGGGGAGTGTTAGAATATTAGAAAATATCTTATAATATCTATTATATTATATTAGAGTATCTTGGGTTATTTACTATGATCAATTTATAATCATTGAGATGTCTTAGAATATCTCTCATTATTATTATGATTTATTCATGATTTAAGATTGAGTCTATGTTTCTCTATAAATAGAGATTAGTATTGAGTCTTTTGTAATCAAGTTAGCATAAAACTATTATCAATAATATTCAAACCCTTATTATTTTCTCTTCCCCTTTTCTCTAAAATCCCACAACTTCAACAGTAATAAACCTCACACATCATGTGACTTGTGCGCATGCACATGTATATTACTAATAAAGAAACAAAAAAGACGATTCTACTAAAACAACAGATAAGGAACTGTCAACAAGGAAAACTCAATGTCGGTGATGATCAATGTATTTTTATATTTCATTTTTAATGCATGGAGAATATTTCATTGGAAGATTAAAAACAATTGTGATTGTGCGAGTATAAGACATCTTTCCAAAATGATGACCAGTACATGTAAGTTATAACTAACATATTCAAAAAAGAAAAAAGTTATAACAAACCCATTCATGCCTTTCATTGTGGCCAACTAGTGCTCAAATTGGAGTTAATCAAATTTAAAAGGCAGGATGCAGTTTGAATCACTCTTCCAAATATCCTAAAAAATTCCTAGCAGTTTAAAAATTACCTATTGGAGGTTTCTTCTCCTTTGAAAATTTTTCTAGGGCAGCCCAATCCTTGATTGTGGCCAAAGCAAAGACCTTAAGCCAATACCATCTCTTCTCAGACACCTGAAGTAATAGAACCACAAAATTGTATGATCAGGAACCATAAAAGCATTCATATTTGATTATTGTATTATTTTCTTCTAAACAAATCATCCATTCAATGGCACAAGATGAATCATTCTATTTCCTTAAAAATCACAATCATTGTTCAATTTAAAAGTTACCAACCTTAAATTCTGTTTTCACTTTAAGTGCAGCTCGATGATTTCCCAAGACAATACAAGTACGAATTGTATCACTTATACTTGAATCCACAAAAATTGCCTGCTTTGTAGTCACTTCGAATTCATGCTGGAGTCTGCAGTAGCAACAGTGTCATTAATTTCCCTTTGTCTAAAGATATGAATATTTAGTCAACAAGGTTTTATAATTTTATATAACAGCTAGTAACACTGTCTGAATGTTTCTGCAGAAATATGTGAATAATCACTTATTGATAGATATATGGACATCAAAACTTCCCAAAAGCATAACAAATTAAATCATTAAAAGATTTATTTTATGGTTTAGCAATGTAACAAAACTGATAATCACACCTTAACAGTTTTGCATGCTCTTCAGCTGCCTTTGATTCAAAAGTATGTTCCTTGGTTTCAGCAAAAAGATTCTGGGCCTTCTCAATAAGTTTTATTCGAGGACCATGAAGTGGAGAGCCCTTGCTTGCCATGGGATTTTTTTCAAGTTCCCATGATTCTTTCCAAAGAAGAAATGCCACATCCTATATGAATTGTCTTCAGAATGAGTTCCAGTATTTAAATTGAAAGCATGAACAGTTGCAGTTGAGCATATAAGGATGTGATTACTAGCATTTGTTAAATCTAACATAACTGGGACTGGCATAACAGATATGATTACAAACTTTCTGATATGGGATATAATAAGTAAATTATTGAAAACTGCAAGGTAGAATTACTTGTAGACTAGTGCCTAGCTTGAAGAAAAAGAAAACAAGAGCAAAAAAGGTATATTATAATGCTAAGTAGTCAGATGTAATGTGAATATATAAATTGTTAACTCCACTGATGTTGACTAGTGGATATTTTCCTCATTTATATAAATGTTCCAAATCAGAAGTCAAGCATATGATGCAATTTGTGGCAAACAGAACATACTTGAAGTTGTCCTGTTGTTAAGAAGAAGTCCTTGAGAAATTCATGTTTATAGCACCTGAAAATGAGATCTAATTATCAATTGCTGCATGATGTGATTTCTAGATAAAACATATTGAACACTTCAATAAAATCATGTGATTCTATTTGATCATTTAAAAAAGGAACTAGTATGTCCAAGCCAGAAAACATGGACAAAGATTCATAAAACGGATAGAGATTATATTTTTATTGTTGCATTTCAACCATCTCTTCCTCTAACTTTCATATTTAAATACGTGCCTCCCAAGTTACTTACTTGAGATGTAGTTATTAATGTATGGATGAGATATATACTCAACAAAACATAGACAAGGACCTAGGAGATTAACAATCAACATCTAGGAAGGTAGCAAAAACAGATCAAGGAGACAGAGATTGGAAAATAAGGAAAAAGAAACTGTATCTTTTATTGATTAACATCACTGTTATAATTAAATGTTTTAGTCTTTTAGATATAATGGGAGGAAAAGGAGAGAACAAATACTAAATATAATCTGAAATTGATATTCATGAGAGTATGTGTTGGATATGGTTACAAACCACAAAACATTAATCAACATTTTTACTTGTATTGAAGTCTTAATCAAAATTAAAAGGAAAAAAATTACGAGATATAAGGAATTATGGAAAATAATCTTGGCGTATCACCTAAGATATTCTACATCATTCTAGGCTACAATTCTGATATGGGCTTAAATGTATTTAGATAATTTGATCCCTAAAAGTATGGTTAATTTTAAAATTAATCCCTATTCACTTTTTTTACATTTAGTCCCTATACTTTTTTTAAAAAATAAAGTGTATTTTTACACATGCAAAAACACATTCTAAAAACGCACTATTTTTGCTATGTATTGGAACCCCAGTAAACAAAGTATTCAGCTATCTCCTGAACTTCTACTTTTATCATAACTCTCTCACGCAATGATTTGATTGAAAAACGTTCTTTTTTATTATAAGCAGTTTATTATCTTCATTTTGTCACGAGTTAGCAGTGAACCTTATTATTACATAACCAGGACGATCCACAGTCTTGTCTTTTGAAAAATAGTTCTACGGAACATACCGTGCATAAGTTATAAATAAGTCACGCGCTAATGGTCTGGCCTGTATGGTTCCAAAGAACTCCAACGGCTGCCTCTGCATCATCATAACAAGAATGTGTGCATGAGATATACATGTGTTGATCCATATACATCACCAACCTGACAACACTTAATATAAAGTTTTCCAGAGTCCAATACCTTTTGCCAAATATGAAAAAGTACAAGGTAAACTAGATCTGTATCACCACATTCAGTCGCCTTTGTCAAGGCTATATCTTCTTCTCCAATGCTTAACAGGAGAGGAACCTAAACAGAAAAGTAATGAGAAAAATAGTAGAATATCCCACCAGAAATCAGCCAGCAAATTGGATGTGACTTGGGGGGGAGGAAAGACATGAGCAAGACACCGTTAATTCAACATGTGTCCAAAATAACCAGAAAACAAGAATTCCACCTGTTTAGACGATCGGGGTTCATGTTCAATAAGCAAGGCAGCTAACTTTCGGCGGCCATTTTTGTCTGCATGAGCAGCAACTGCTGCATAGGATATGCCTTTGCACAGTTTTAACTGACGAAAAAATATTCAATTCAAGAGTAGTTGGAGATAATAGGATGATTGTAAAAGAGCTTGAAGTGGGTGGGGGAGGGGGACCTTATCAAGCAGAATCTCTAGAAGACTAGCATCAGGTATTGCCAATGACGCAGTTATCTTTGCACATGCCCAGTGCATTATCACCATCTCCTACACAAAAGTAGTCAGAAAAACCATCAAAATTTGCTTGAACAATCAAAGAAGATTGCTGATATACTTATGAATTGATGATATATCAGCAATTAAAATAGCAGAGAGAATAAAACGATCAATCAATTGAATTGTAGTAATTCATTAAACCATGCCTTGTTTTCATTTAACATGTTCATGTATTTGAACAACCAACAAAATGTACCACTTATTTGCTAATACATGTGAATGTACTGAACCCTATGAAGCACGAACTCTGGCATGGACACCGTGACACGGCTAATGTCCAAATTATAGGACACTGCATACCATTATTTTAAATGTAGGTGAGAAAGTGATGGCTGAAAACAGAAAGCATAAAGAATTTTGAGGGATAGAAAGAGAAGAAGCAATGGTAGAGGAGGGTTAAGAGAGGGAAGGGGACTCGAGTAAGAGTTGTGAAGAGGAAGAAAAAACGGAGTACTTCAACAAATTATAAGACTTTTGCCCACTTAAGCCATGTTGTTCACTCCCTACTCGAACAAAACCCTGGTCCACTCTGCTTCAAGTTCCTACTAAGCAACCCTTTGATCCAGTTCTTGATCCTTTTTTACTGCTATTACCGTTGCTATTGTCTCTCAAACCAACAATCCTTTTTTCCTCTCTAACAGCATTAATTCTTCTATCCAAAAATAAATTTAAAAATTTACTATTGTCTCTCAAACCAACAATCCTTTTTTCCTCTCTACCAACATTAATTCTTCTATCAAAAAATAAATAATAAAAAACTTACGAACATTCTCCTCACTTCAATCGAAGAGCCTAATTCAGCTCATATTTTTCAGATTACAACCTTGCAACATTGATATTTTCTGTATCCCACAATTTTAAGATTTTCAATTCTGGAATATTTGCATAAACAGATAATTTATGACAAACAAAGCAGCTCTAATAATTAGCTACCTCTGTCAAAATAATAACCTCATTCTTAACATATACATTGTATCTGTACTGTATTGCAAGTTGGCCTTATGTATAGTACATATAAAGGTATAAAGTACTTACTATTATACAATTACTATTATACCATGTTCATCAGTTCATGTATATAAATAGACAAGATTTGCGCTCAACACACTTCCTAAATCCCTAATTGTATTTTGTTAAGATCCTTTCTTTATGCAAAAAAGAATTTCTAGAATAATGGTATAAAAACAGATTCAAACGAATAAGATTGCAAACAAATGAAGGGATTCTTATTGGTATATTGAGATTGAAAGAGAAGATACAAAAGGATTACAATGAATATGATAACCTTGCACTCAAGGCTACCCGCATGGGAACACACTCCCCTCACTAGAGCATTCTCTAGTTTACAACTTTCATAAAATGAATTCCTCCCTTCTCCTAAAGGGAAGTTAGTCCTGTTTATAAGCCATAGGATTAACAGCAATTAAACCAGAAAGTCTAACAAACTAAACTAACCCCTAACTAACTTCTTAACTCCAATCCTAACAAATTCCCATTTATTCTAGGACCTAACATATTTATAAACTCAATCCTAGTTTCCTATACTATTAATCCTTAAAGATCCCATAACCATAAAATATGTTTTATTTTGATGCATTTGGTTGGTGGGTATAGTTTCTCATATAACTAAGGATTATCCTTTGGATGAGCAACTTTAGGGCAAATAGCTTCTATTTTGTGTAAAGCACATTCTCTTTTTAAAGGAATTTTCGATGCAATTGTTTAAGAATTCGGTAGCATTGCTTCACTGATGCTTTTTTCATGCTTTGTTGTTTGTATATCCTTTTTATTTTAAGCAGGACCTTTATCTTCTCATTATCTTATTGAATATCTGATGATGTAAAAAAAGGCAAAAAATCCAGGATTTTCCCAGAAATGCACATAATTCTGCTCTTATAACAGGAGGATATTTCAAGAAAATCAAGTTTTCAATCTTATATTTGATCACTAGGTGCTACACAGTTACAGAAATAGATGCAAAAAATATAAAATATGCATATACTTACTTGATTCATACCAAGATATTCTGATATCCGCAATGCAAGCAGATGCCGGTGAGCATTAATCAGGCGACTAATCAGGACAGATGGTGTAAGCAACTGATGGCACGCAATAAGCAAATTCAGTACAATGTCAGCACAGACAATTTCAGCACTAAAGAGACAAGTATTCCTTAAAAACCTTATATTGCTGAATACTAAGAGGAATGCCAATCTCAAGGCTGCGCACTGCATTCAAGACCCGCAGAATTTTACACATTTCTTGGATGCGATCGCGATGAAAATTGCTGCCAAAGTCAACTGGATATCATTACCGAGAGCGAATATCAGAAAATATGCTTGCCAGACTTTCACTACTAAAAGAGTGTAATTAAGGCATAAAACAATTTTTAAAATAGTTTGTCAGTATATCCAACAGAAAATCCAAATCAAGCTCACCTACAAAAGGCCTGCCCATAACTGGCTGCCCTTAGGAGAATTCGTTGGCGCGAAATATCAAATTCATGACCTGCAGCATCAACACATGCTTCAACAGCCTCAGGAAGGGCCGATCTGATCAATCTCAAATTTTCATCTGCCTGGGGAGTGATGATAAGAAAATCAGACAGTCATCTACAAGTATGAACTGTTTGCTGATGCCATAATTGAATTGCATATGAAGACCCGACACATCAAACTAAGTCCAGATATAACAAAGCTCTTCTTTCTCTTTACTTTTATATCAAAAATATGTTATAAACCACCCACAAACGCTTGTTTCATTCATCATTTTCCTTTATGTAGAACTAAATTAGAGATGGTAATTTAAATAGATTCAGTCAACCAAATTTACCTTGATCTTCCATTGTCAATAGAAGGAAATGCTCAATGTTAGACTTCCAATATAAAAATATTTCATTCCGCATTCCAGCTAGACTATGTTGTCTAGGTATATGAATAAATAAAAGCATCGCTGCTCAACAGGGCATAATCTTGTAAATCTATATATTCATTGAATTAATAAGGCTACGCCTAAATAATGAACATACACTGTTTTCTTGTTAAGAAAAGTAGTCTATCAGTGAATGACTCAAGGATCAGTTAGAAGCCTCTAACTACCAGGGAAAGCAGCACAAGCTAGTACATGAAGAAAACCATAGTAAGATTCACTGCTACGCTAGTTAAGTTCCTTTTTAAATTCCTTTAAAAGAATTTGATTGAGACGGTAGAAAAAAAAAAATTAAAACTAGAGCTCAATATAGTGGTTTTAGCCTCTAGAGAATTATCATCAAGCTCTGCAGAGTGCAGGCAAGAAAATTGAATTTTATAGTCTTTGGTCTACAAAACATGCATGCAAACTTTGCCACCCTTTCCATACTCTACACCCTAGTCTAAGTTTGTAAGCTAAAACTTTTAAGTACACGAATTTTATTAGTTAGCAATGAGAAGATATCTGAATATAACCAATGACATACATTAGATGACACCTCAAAGTTCTGGACATACAAACTCTATGTACAATTAAAACTTCAAAAACAGAGAAAATGATAAAGAAGAACAGGAACAAAGCCTCTACCTTAGCACTACGCCTATCAAAATGATCTAAAGCGTCATACAGCAAAGCTGCAGGTGATGTACTGCCAATTGTGAATACTGAAACTGTGGAATCAGGAACCCGCTGTAGAAATTCCATACTGGTGTTGGACAATATCCTCACTCCGTCACACTCAGGAATAAGAATTATTGGTTCATCATAAAGGTAGGTAACCGGTTCTCCATCAGGACCCATCATTAAAAGCATATCATCCCAGTAAAGAAGCACAGCATCCATTCCACACCAAGCAAGCTGCTCTGGAGGAAGAGCAGACTGCACATACGAAAATAGTTATAGAGATGACTGCACATAGAGTATATAGATCACAAAAAATTATGGATGTCTCTTTGAAGTTTAGATACACCCTTTTTTGTCCCTTAGGACATGATGCTCTAGCAGCATACCGTACTATAATAATTAACAAAATTGGGTCGCAACATCATAAACCAAACAGCAAAAAATTAATTGACGTGATAGAAATTCACAATTATTCTACATGCCCACAAACACAAAATTCTTAAGCATTCAACAATCAAGAATTTAGCACATCCCACAAATTCTACAAAATCCCATAATCACTCATCTCCTATATCACATTGGCACTTTCAGATTACAGATTAAAAGCGTGTTTGTGTTTGGTGTCCAGTGCCCAACACATGTCAATGTCTGACAACCCCACAACATTGATATATGTGGTTTATTCGATCAATTTTATTTTCTTAAATTATTACAGATGTCTACAAGTGTTATGTTCGGCGGTCCTATCTTTGTCAGTATTTCATAGACAAAATTAGTAACAGTGATTCAACTTTAAACTGTCAGTAATCCTACAATATCCCTAAACTTTTAACTCTCAAAATTTGCAATGGTTCAAAGTTGAAATCATACAGAATTCATAATAACAACCACATTTCAATTTCCAATTCAATTCAAACATAATTCATTCACGCACCTCACACTCCCTCTCAATAATGACACCAGTCAAATCCGACGTAGTGACAAGAAGCCGGCCATCATGAGTGAACGACGCAAGCCACTTTCCGTCCCGCGACACCACCATCTTCTGCAGCGGTCCCCGAAGCATCTCACCACCAAGCCGCTGGACACCGTCCTCCTCAACAGCGAGCACCGCAGCATCCTCCTCCTCACCATCATCACCAACACCAAGCAAAACCTCAACGTTCCCAGACACCGTGTACTGCGGCTCGATGACAGCCATACACCGCGGCGGCTCAACAATACCAGGATCCGCTAGCTTAACCGCGTTAGGGTTTTTGAAATCAGCAATACAGAACAACTGATTCGCTTCAGTGATACAAACGACGCCGTTTCCCCAAAAAGCACAATCCGCAACGTTACTTTCAAAGCACTCTTTACCTAACGAGAGATTCGGTTCGATGAGACGAGCGTGCACGTCGTATCGATAAACGGTTCCGTCTTGAACGACGCAGACGAGCGTATGATCATCGGTCCACGACATTCCGATGAGGCGACCGCCGGGATTACGCCAGACAGTATCGGCGAGAAGGTGGCCGGAGGAGGAGAAGATACGGAGTTTGCGGAGGGCGGACTCGCCGTGAAGCTGGACGATCTTTGAATCGTCACGGATCACGGCGAGGGGACCACCGAAGGGAGCAGCGGCGACTTTGTTGCGGGCGAGGTCCACGTGTTTCCAGCGCATTGGATAGAGTTCGGGCTTGCGGTAGTAGCGGTTGTAGAGGAGCTGCCACTCCGCGGCTACTGAGACGTTAGCCATTGTGGAGAATTGGAAATTGGAAACCTAGAAAGGGAGTTTGCGATCAAGGTGAAGCCATTGATCTACAATTCTATAGTACAGTATTGCTTTGTTGAATTATGTGGAGAGAGAAATGAACTGCAAAAATTTTAGTATGGTTATTAATATAAAACTAATGTTATTTAATAATATATAAAATATAGAAATCAAGTTTTATTTTTCTTAAAATATTGTTGTATTTTATTTTATATAAAATTAGTTAAATTAAGAAAAATAATATAAATAATTAAAGAAATTATCTAAAATAATTAACTTAAATATAAATCTGGTCCAAAATAAATATTTTAATAAAGAAAAACCAAAATTATATTTAAAACTATTGCATCATGTAGATTTTTTAATGATTAATAATGTTTTGAATTTTTAAACAAAGTAAATAATAAAAATAAATTTATATTAGTTTTTATAGTATCAGGAAAATTCAATTTTATTCTTTTAAAAAGTAATTTTTTAAATTTTATTTAAATAATTTTTATTTTTTCAATTTTGAGGTTATGTATATTGTGATAAGATAAATGAAAGGTTAGTTAATAAAATCTATTTTCAAAAGTACCATAAGTATTTTTTTTGGCATTTAATAGCTTCTAGACCTTTAAACTATTGTTTACTTTAAAAATACTTTTTTTAATAAATAATACTAACACAAATTTTTAAAAATAAAATATAAAAATATTTTCATAAAATAAAGTCCCCATAAATATCATTTGAATTTGGTCTTCTAAAGGCATGGTGCTCGGGAATGCGTAATGTTTTTCTAATCCACCTAGATTTTGAAATAATTAACTTTATTTTAAAATTACAATAAATTGAAAATAAAAATCTATCAAACTTAGCAACAAGAAATCCAGCAACACTCTACCTTCAACCTTTACATAATCACATCCTATCCTTGTAAATTGTTGGTGAGTTTGGTTGAATGTAAATGAGAGGATAAGATAATATATTTCAAATAAATATTTCAGTTCAATTTTTAGAAGGAAGTGAGAGGTAAATAAATTTTTTGTTGGAGCTTATTTTGTTCTACTTTCATTTCAAAAATATTTTAAGAGAAGGAAGAGGAGAGAACAAAAATAACATAAAAGTTATTTAAAATTTATCTTATCTCCTTGAATCAAATATAAAACAATTAAAAATACATCTTCCTTTGAACTAAAAATATATCTACTATTCTTTTCTCTCTTTCTTTTCTATGAACCAAACACACAAGAGTGTTTTCTCCTCCGTGTTTGAAATAAACTAAGAAATCAAAATATTAAAAACGTTTATATAGGTTTTGTGAATTATGTAAAACCACAGCCACCACCAAGACACACACAACAAATAATATATGAACAAAATCCTATAGAAATGAAGAAACAAAAATAATCTCCCCATTTCGATCTCATATCCAATTGAAACTCTAAAAATTTCATCTTTTTTCCCGACGAGGTTGAAATGTTATCACAAAAAACCAATAGTCTCTTCACTGTGTTGCGTCTGGTTTATCCGTGAAAAAAGAGTCGTCACAATTTTTATTTTTATTAAAGGAAAAATTGGATAAAACCTAAAATAATGATTTTTAATCAAAAATTTGGATTCAGGAGTCGATTACGAGTAGGGAAAGTATTACCACTCTGCAATCTGTTAAAACGGTTACCCTATAATTAATTGTACAAAACTATTTATTTATTTATTTTTACCCCAAAAAGAATAATAAAAAAAGAAAATAAATTATTTTCATTAATAAAAGAAGGAAAAATAATTTTTTTATTAATTTGGTTTGACAAGGGAGAGACATTGCTCCTATGTATCCCCAGGTGCAATAGGAAAATCAAAACACATGTAGTTCTTGGATAAAAAATATGTATGTGTTGACCGAGTTTATTATTAATTTTACTTTATATACATATATATATATATATATATATATATATATATCAAAACAAATTAACAACATAATGGTGATAATAATAGGAGTGATAGGTTGTATATTGATTTGTGTATTGTTTTATTTTAAGGAAATATTTTTACTACTTTTTTACTTTTACAAATTGTGAAGGATCAAAATTCTAGAGCAGATTCGCGAGTCGGCATCGAATATGTGGCACAGACCGATGACGATGATAACAAAAGAATTTTAGATCTAAAGCACAAGAAAGAAAACAAAATAAAGATGAGAGAACACAAATTTGATAAAGAAGTAGACGATTATATAATAATCGACTTGATTCTTATTAGTTAATTCCAAAAACTTGATGGTGAAACCAAAAAAAAAAATCTTGTTTATATCATTCGTGCATAGTATAGTAAAAAAAAACTCTATAATAACAATAATGTCAAAAAAAAAATTACCGTGTAGGAGAGTTTTTTATTAGCTCCTAGTTCCAATCTTTCTTCTCTAGTTTTATGTCTATTATTTTCTCTTCTCTTTTATTTTTTTGTGCTCTCAATTGTATTCCAAATTGTCATCCATTTCTACTCTTGATGTCGACTATTTATAGACTTTTATATATTGATTATAAAAGATAAGAGAATAATTGTCAATTGATTACCATTATACTAATTTTTATTACTATTGATTCATTTCTTTTTGATTTCTTTTCATTCAAATGATGACCATTATAATGGTTTTGATTACAATCAATTCATTTATTTTCATTCAATTAAATACATTTTTTTAATTTATATATTTTAGAAAATAGTGAAATTTTTTGAAAAGAAATCAGAGGCAAACATAAACCAAACACATCCATGATTTTCTAAAATTTAAAGGTGTAACTATTTATTTTTATTATTATTATTATTATTATTATTATTATTATTATTTTATATATTTATTAAAAATCTTTAAGTAGTGGACAAAATTAGGTGTCAACAACTGCCCTTCTTTACTTAGAATTTACTTTGAGAATCAAAGTAAGTGATAAGTAAAGATGACAACTTTAATTTTGTCTAAATATGATTGGTAAGTCTTTTACCTAATTTCAAGATACTCATCGTTTTCTCAACTTTGGGTGCGAGTCATTTTCTCGGCTTCAACATGCGGGTCGTTTTATCTGCTTTGGGTGCGAGTTATTTTCCCAGCTTCAACATGTGGGTCATTTTCTCAACTTCGGGTCTGAGTCGTTTTCCCGGCTTCAACATACGGGTCGTTTACTCAGCTTCGGGTGCGAGTCATTTTCCCGGCTTCAACATGCGGGTCATTTTTTCGGCTTTGGGTGTGAGTCATTTTCTCGGCTTCAACATGCAGGTCATTTTCTCGGTTTCAAGTGCAAGTCGTTTTCCCGCTTCAACATGCAGGTCGTTTTCTCGGCTTCAGGTGCGAGTCATTATCCCGGCTTCAACATGTAGGTTGTTTTCTCGGCTTCGGGAGCGAGTCGTTTTCCCGGCTTCAAGATACGAGTCGTTTTCTCGGTTTCAGGTGCGAGTCGTCTTCTCGGCTTCAAGATGCAGGTCGTTTTCTCGATTTCGGGTGTGAGTCATTTTTCCGGCTTCAACATGCGGGCCATTTTCTCAGCTTCGGATGCGAGTCATTTTTCTGGCTTCAACATGCGGGTCATTTTCTCGGCTTCGGGTACAAATCTTTTTCCCGGCTTCAACATGCGGGTCATTTTCTCGGCTACGGGTGTGAGTCGTTTTCCTGGCTTCAACATGTGGGTCGTTTTCTCGACTTCGGGTGCAAGTCGTTTTCCCGACTTCCACATGCGGGTTGTTTTCTCGGCTTTATAAAATATCATGAATCGTTGAATGAATGAATGAATATTTTTATTTTTATTAATTTTTTTATTTGATATGACCGTTCAAATCATGAATGAGAAAAACACTTATACATTTTTTTTTAACTTGATATCTTTGATCTCTATTTTGTCCTCTTCTTCTTGTTTCCTTTTATTTTTTGAATAAGAATTACTGTTGCGATCTTAAGTTGGATCTTATGTTGCTATCTGCCTTGTACTGTAACAACCTTTATTCTCATGTTATAATCTGAGTTTACAGTGATGATTAAATCTTTTCTATCCATATTCGTGAGGATCAAAGTCCTACCTGAGAAAACTATCTTCATGGCGTATGGACCCTCATAGTTAGGGGTCCATTTCCCACGATAATCCATTTGAATGTGTAAGATCTTTTTTAGAACCAAGACTCCTTCTCGAAATTCTCAAGGACGTATTTTTTCTCGTATGCTCTTTTCAGTATTTTTTGATATAATTGTCCATGGCATAAGGCAGCCAACCTTTTTTCTTCAATTAAATTCAATTGATCGAAACGGGTTTGTACCCATTTCGACTCCTGTAGTTTGGCTTTCATTAATACTCTTATCGAGGGGATTTCTACTTCAATGGGCAACACAACCTCCATCCCATATACTAGGAAAAAAGGGAGTTGTCCCAGTTAAAGTGCATATCAAGGTGCGATACCTGTGTAGTGCAAACGACAACATCTCATGCCAATATTTTTATGTTACAACCATTCTCTGAATAACTTTTTTTTTAATGTTTTTATGTTACAATCTTCGTTCCACACAATTGTTTGATTTTTTATGTAAAAGTTTAAAGATCGATTCACAAGGGGTAGTTAGTTGTGATGTAAATCTTGAAATATAATTTAGTTTCCTAAGAAAATTGCGAAACTCTCTCTCTCTCTCTGTACTTTAGGGAGGGATTTCCAAAATGGCTTTAACTTTTATGGGTTAACATCTATTCTTTTCTGACTAACCACAAAATTCTAACAACTTACCCGACAATACGCCCAAAATGCATTTGAAGGGTTAAGTTTTAGCTTGAACTTTCGAAATCTTTCAAAGAGTTTCTTTAGAACAATCACATGTTTTTCTTCTGTTTGTGACTTAGAAATCATGTCATCTACATAAAGTCCTATCTCTTTATGTATCATGAAATAGAGTTACCATAACTCTTTGGTAGGTAGTCCCATCATTCTTTAGACCAAAAGGCAATACCTTGTAAAACAATGTTCCCTAAGTAATGATGAAAGTTGTTTTTTTCCATATCTTCAGTTGTCATCTTGATTTGATTATATCTTGAGCAACCATCCATAAAGGAGAAAAAGTGAATGGCGAGCCATACTGTCATCCAAAATATCTATATGAGGTAACGAGAAATCATCTTTAGGACTGGCTTTGTTAAGGTCCCTATAGTCGACACACGTTAGAACTTCGCCATTATTTTTCAGTAGCGGTAAAATATTGGCTATCCATTGGGGATAATTTGCCACCGCGAGGAACCCAACATCAATTTTTTTTTTTTTTTTACTTCTTTCCTGATTTTTAATGAAATATCGGGCTTTATTCGCCTTAATTCTTGTTTGACCGAAAAAAATCGGGTTCTAAGGGAAATTTATGCTCCACTATGCTAGCATCCAATCCATATATATCCTGATTTGACGAGGCAAAAATATCTTTGTATTCGTGTAAGAGTTGAATTAGTTCATGATATATTTCATTCTTTAAGATATTCTTGACTTTAATTTTCTTTCTATTTTCTTCTTTCCCTAGATTAATCACTTTTATTGGTTTTTTATGGGGAATAATGCCATTGGCTTCTTGTTCTACCGATTTTAACAATTCTAGAGGAAATTCATAATATTCTTCATTATCTTTTATTGCCCGATTAATAAGATGGTCAAAGTTATGTGGCAGGATTTTAGTACAATCATCTATGAAGGAATTATTCTCAAATATGGGAGTTGCATTGAATACTATAGACAACTTGATTGTCTCCTAATTCTTGATTTCTGCTTTTGCATCATATGGACAAACCCAATTAGCATCATCGATGGGAAGATCATCGCTAGCTACTGTAATATGAATGTTATTTGTCTTTCCTTTTTTTCTTTTTTTTTGTTTGGTCAATCTTCGCTTGTCAACTTTGGTTGGTTCGTAATCTAAACCCCATTTATCTCTATTCTCCTGAATTTTTATTAGTTCTTTGAGTTATTCTTCATTCTTCCCCCAAATTGTGCCATAGATGATTCCCTCTGCTTAACACGAATCTAACCACCATAATAGTTGTATTTGATAGATGTGGTTCTATTTTTATTGTCTCGATATAAGCGGTGTCCACGATTTCTAGTATTTGAAAGGCGATCTCCAAAGCTTACTCTATCGTCTCAATGTACGGTGTGGTGGAAAAATTACTCACCAACGAGTCTTCCTCTTCTGACACGGTTATCAGTTGGTCATATACCATATACTTTAGCTCTTGATGTAGGGTTGATGGCACCACACCGGTAGAATGGATCCACGGTCTCCTCAATAAGCAGCTATAGGCGGGTACGATATCCATAAAATGAAACGTGATTTCAAAAGTAACTGGGCCTATTTCAATTGGGAGTTCAATTTATCCCATCATTTCTATACGACTTCCATCGGAAGCTTTAACAAGGACTCTTAATATCATATGATCCAGGCACATTACTGATATGTGCAACGCTTTGTTATGGCCTCTTTCTTCGGCAGGCAGTTCGTCATCTATGAAGGTTAGGTGACTGTTAGTAGTAACGTTATTTACGATGCCTCCAAATTTTTCAAAAGTAATATCTTGAGTGACGTGGACTTCATTTTGTATTTTTAGTAATAGCTTCCTATGGAACTCAAAATTCATCAGCAAATATATCAACAAAATTTCTGTAGGGGTGACCTAGTTCTTAAAGCTCTTACTTGTCACAAGTCATGATCAACTTGCAATATTTTTCACTGAAGTCTTATATCCACGAACATTTAATCATTTTATTTTCAAGTTTAGAATGGTCAACATATACTACACAAATTGGTTTAAGCATCCATATTTACTGTCGGTCTTGACACGATTCCTCTGATTTCCCTCGCATTCCTCTCGTTTTCCCTCATTCACTAGAAAACCCACCACCACCAATAGAAAAACCTCCATCTCGTTTGCCCTTCATCATTTCCTCACTCACCACCCACTACCACGAACCCACCACTGCTACCACCGTCTGCGTTTTTCTCTAACTCACCAAAAATGTATTAATCCTTGGCATGTTATCTATTATTCTCATTTTATAATTTTTGTAAAAAGACATTTATGATGGATTTCAGTTTGTGAATATAAATTTAGGTATTTCTCTATTGTGCTTTTTTGAAATGTTGTTTACTTTTGTCTTTCAAATCATTGTGTAACTTCATAATTTTGAATTCATTTTTCCTTTGAATGTATCTGAAGGTTTCTAACAAAATTTAATAAAGTCACGTACGGTATTATTTTTTGTTTGCTTATATTATGTGTAATTATACTTGTTTCTAACAAAATGTAACTATTCTCTTTTGTTTTTGTCGTTGTGCTTATATATTAGTTTGTATTTGTTCTATCATTATCATAATAATGTGATCTTTAGGGTTGGTATGACATTATATCTATGTACAAAAAGTACATTTCCTGTATATCTGGGAATTTCCATTTTATGTGGTCTTTATCTTTGAATTATTTTGCTTATATCATCTAATGCATAATGCACTGTTAGTAACTATTATTGAAACATGAGATAAATTTGTAATTAAACTCTAAAATATAAATATAAGCATAACTTTTTTGGTGCTTCATGATAAGTTGGCATTAGCAATTTATGGATTTATAGATATCATTACTATATGTTATCCTTAAAGAGTTCTACATAGATATCATTCATATATGTTATCCTTAAAGAGCTCTACATATTTCTCCTCTACTTCGTCCAAAACTATTTTTATGTTACTTTTACTTATATGGTACTTGTTTATGTTTGATTTAGTTTGAATAGCCATACTAATAATAAAATTAATATGAACTACAATATGAGTTTCAGTGTTTATCACATATGAGTCAAAAGTTTAAGCTTAAAGGTTTTGAAGTAGTTACTAAACGGTGCTATAATTTTTAAGTGTTTTATCTCTCACTCCCAAATGTTGTCAATTGTGAAGGTTAAGTTAGTTGAATAGATGTTTCATAGACTTATCTACCTGAACAAAATTAATTTGAAATTAAAATGTTATCTTAATCTTGAATATAAAGACTGTTTTCATTTTTGAAGCATAATTGTTATGATGTCTAAAACTGAGTGAAGTCATATGCCAATTGTCATTATGAATGTTACATGTGAATTTACCTTATTTACCTCAAAGTTTTTTTCATGTATGTCGATGATGTGTTGTTATACAAACAATATCTCTATAATGCCTCTGAAAGTATCTTTTCGGTAGGTCTGAGAATTTACATGTGAATTATTTTTCTTATCATCTAATAAAGTAGCATTAATCTAATGCAGTATCATATGGTAGTAATTGTTATGGAGTCCTGTAACACCCCGATTTTTAACAGCGCGAGTGTATTTTTTTTTTTCAAAACAAATTCATAAAAACAAAGAAATAAAGAAGAAAATACTTTTGGATAAATATTTTAGTCGTAACATAACGACAAAGTCAACAAATATTTACAAACAGCGGAAATAGTTTTTGAAACAAGAATTCAAAGTATTTAAACATCAAAATACATTAGGGCTATGAGACCTATCAAGCATAACTCATACCCCTGGGGTATTCTCGGCAGATATCTGTACAAAAGCACTGCTCTAAGAATTTTAACCTCCCCACGTCACATCAAAAAGTGGTACATGAAACCCATCAAAAATAAAATGTCAAGCTGACAATATTGGTATAGGCACAGTCTTCCAAATTAAAATAAACACCTCCCAAAAAGAACAACATCTAGTCCCTATACGTCAACCTAACCTGATCATTCTACAAAAACTATACATCTCGGATGATCTTCACGCGCCCCACAAGATCCTCCTGACACAGCTCCAGTCAGGTGTGTCCAACTACATTCCAATCCATAGGGTACTAATCGGTGGGAAGGTCCTGTTTCTCATCTGAGGACAAAGCCCAGATTTCCACAATAGTTGTAAAGGATCACCAACCGAAATTAACAATTAACACATAACATTTACGTTTTTAAATGCACAAAATAACCTTTCAACTTAGCATGCACCTTGAAAGGGTTTCCATATGCCAAACATGCATAAACAAGGTTGAAAAATAAAGTTTTTAACAAAACTGCACTATTTTATTCGAATACAGCATCTATGTATTCAAATACAAGGTTGTTTCAGAAGTCAACAACAAAAACAACATGTATGTATTCGAATACAACCTTCTGTATTCGACTACACATAAGTCAGCATAAAAAACAACATGTCTGTATTCGAATACACATCAGACAGCTGCATAAAAACAGCAAAATTCATCTTTTAAAAGGGTTTCAAAATCAATCAACACTTACACACAAATCCAAACAACCACACTTAGCAATTATAGTACAATCACCATGATAACTTGAGTTCAAACACTCAATCGTAATCTTGAATCAAACACGACTCGCATGCCAAGCACCCTAATGCAATCCGTATATGCCAAAATGCATGGACTCGGAATTCCAAACCAAAACCCTCCTCGAAGGGCCGTAAATCATAATTGTACCGCCTATCACATGCTGAAGTACTAAATTACCGAGGTGCTACCTATCACGGGTCAGCACGATTTACTAAAAACGTAAATCGTAAATGTACCACCTATCACAGGCTGAAGTACTATTTACCGAGGTGCCACCTATCACATGTCAGCATAATTTACCAAAAATGAGCAGTCTATCGCAGACCTTACACGACGCAACAATCACCGCAAGGATAAGATGAACCAACAAATCACATGGAATCATCTTGTAGCCCATCCGGTCACCACTATCACCATGGCCCATCTGGTCGCCATGTATTATGAAATGCATGAGCATACTCTAACTCTATCCACGACAATCATTAAGTAAATGCAGATATTAAAAGATTCCCCATTTTCAATACTTATTTAACTCTAACGATTTTCACGACAATTATTAAGTAAACGCAGATATTAAAAGATTCTCCATTTTTAATACTCGTTTAACTCTAATGATTTTCAAATTCCACACAGAGCATACTTAAACATATTCTCAAATTCAATCCACAATTCACACCAAATCACATCAATTCATTTTTCCACAAAATCCACACAAACACATCTCAAAATTTATAATATTAATTATGAACACGTCAAACACGACAAACACAAATCATCACAACCCACCACTCAAACATATCAAATTTCATTTCCTCAAAACCACACATAAATGAGTTAAAATTATTTTCCATAAAACACTCATCAATATCACCAATACCCAACTCTAAAATTTTACCCATAAAAGCATTAAATTCATTTTTCCCAAATCAACACTTCAACCCTAACAAATTTCTTTTCCACCCAACCACAGATAAGTCCCTAAATGCAAACTAAAAGATTGGAAGGATCTTTTACCTTAACGTTAGCTTTAACGAGCGATTACGGTACTGCGAGTAATTCTGATAAAATCTTCGTTCGCGACGTTGCTTCCAAAGTTAGTTCACTAGCACCGTAGCGTAGAGGTGAGCAACTTTCCCTCTTATATCTTCGCGAAACGAAACTTAGATCTAGAAGAAACGTGGAGGTTTTCGTTTAACGGTTTTGAAAACCCCAACACCGTTTTTCTCCGTTTTTGAATCAAAGGAGAAGAATGAAGCTTGGAAATCCTTGCTTTCTCACCCACCAAGCCTTGGTTCCGTTTTTCTTTCTGTTTTCCTTTCTTCCTTTTTCTTTCTTTTTTCTTTCTATATATATATATATATATATATATATATATATATATATATATATATATATAATAAATATCTAAAAATATCTAGATATTTCATAAAATTACCATTTCACCCATCACTTCCCAAACCATTTTTTGTTAAAAATATCTACCCTCGTCGGAACTCAATTGACATATTCAATTTTTAGCAACCCGAGATATTTTTAACAAAACTGCCCAGAATTAAATTATTCGTAACCTAAACAAATTATTCTTCAACAAATAATTTTAATCCAATTTCTAGAAATATATTTTCGGCATGTAACTCACTAAATACCAGAAAATGGGCTAAAAGCCTAAGAAATTCTACACAAAATACCCTAAAATTATATAATTTAGAATTTAAAATTAAGGGTCTTACAAGTCCTATAATAAATTGTAATTAAATTCTAAAATATAAGCATAACCTTTCTTATGCTTGATGATAAGTTGACATTAGCAATTTTTGAATTATTTATAAGTATCATGATTATGTATTTTATCCTTCTAAGAGTTCTATATTTCACCCCTACTTTGTTCTAATTCATTTTTCTATTAAAGTTTTTTCACTTTCACTTCTATGGTATTTTTATTTTTTGCTTTAGTTTGATGCAACCATATGATTCTAAGGTAGTTGTCCATCATGTTACCTAGTTACACATGCAGAGGATGTTAAGGGAGATTGGTCAATAGAGTTAATTATTTGTTGTAACTGTTTTATTACTTGGTTAATAACCAACTTTATCATATCACTATATAAGTTTGTCCATAACAATATAAATCACATATTTCAATAAATTCTATGAGATATATTTGATAAAATACTTTTATTTCGTTTTTTTATAAATATTTTGACATATATATATATATATATTTGTAAAGAGTGTTTCCCGTGAGAACTCTTAGTTATTGTAAAAAATAATATCTAATAATAAATATTAGATAATCATTAAATGATAAAGATTCTTTTTCTATTTAATTTTTTTTTGAATCTACACACCTCAAACATTGTTTCCTTTTCATATCTCTTTTGTTATCTTCCATTTCTACAAGAACAATTTAATAGAAAGGCTCACTAAAAAAAATTCGGAACTGATTGACTCAAGTTTTCCCTCATGAATCTCTTTTTTTATTTTGATATTATGTAGAAACAAACCCAATTGATTTTATTGTGTGAAAGTCAATAAAAAAATTGACACAATCGAGATTTAGAAAATACAACTATTATTTAAAGAGATATGCAATTAAAGATAGATGAAATGGAGAATTTGGATGAGATTTGTAGGTGAAAGAGAATCAAGGATTATGTTTTATTGGCACTATTTGAATCAAAATAAGAAAAGAAAACATTGTTCGAGTAATTGTAGACTCACATAAAAAAAAAAGTAAATAGAAAACGAATCTCACCCATTAGTCATGATCCGTATGTGGGTAATTTAAATTTAAATTTTTATTTTAAATTTAAGTTATTTCAATAAAAACTCAAATTAATAATTCACTAAAAATTATATAAAAGTTTTTAAAAGTAAAAAATGTGGGAGTAGAGTATAATTTAAATAATAGAAAGTAAAATTTTCCTTCTAAAGCAGTAAGTAAATGATAGGAAAATTTTACTTTATACCTTTCTAATTATATCTATACCTCAAAATAAGCAAGGAAATGACGTTTTTGTCATCATTTAAATAATAAAACTCTAAAAAAATTACCATTTCCCCTTTCAACTTTTTCGGAAAACAAAAGTGAGTTTTTTTTTAAACTTTCGGAGAACTTGAATCCAAGTTTTCCGGTACACAACATACACTTCGGAAAACTTTGTTCAAGTTTTCCAGTACAGAAGCTAACTTACGTAGAACTTTTTTCAACCTCTCTGGTATAGAAACCTCTTATAGAAATCTTTTTTAAACTTCTCCGGTACAGAGGCCTCTTTCGGAAATCTTTTTTGAACTTCTCCGGTACAGAAGCCTCTTCCGGAAAACTTGAGGTTTAACATTTCTGGTAGTTACCGAAGAACTTGAACCTCAAGTTCTCTTGAAGTTCTATTATTATTTTTTTATTTTAATTAATTATTTTTTTATTTTTTTATTCTCCGGTACACAAGAGCGACCATTGCTGAAAATTGTTACGCATGGAAAGAAATGAAACAATTTATCCCGTCGGTACTCATGCGACCTATAGAGAATTAGGTGAATTTGTCAGGATTGAACCCATTACAATGGGGTAGTTTGAAGGTGATCAACAACAACTTGATTTCTGCGTCTATGGAATGATGGAATTCTGAGATATCGTCATTTCACATGCCATGTGGTGAAATGATGATTACTTTGGATGATATTGTCAATCTTATGGGATTGCCTATTAGGAGTGAGTTCTACAGTCCACCCAATGTAGATAGAGTAATGACATGTAATCTTGCCATTACTTTATTAGGAGTGGTCACGCAAGAGATCTGGGAGGAGACCAAAAAGACTAGAGGTGCACACCATAGACTAGATTGGTTGAAAGAGGTCTTCAGAATACAGTGTGCAACATCGAGATTTGACTGTGCTGCAAGGGTGAATCTGTCGATTTTAGTATGGAGTACTATTTTCGCTAATAAGAATGATACTCTAGTTGATGCGAAGTACCTTTCTTTATGCTTTATTGTTATGTCGGTTATTTTTCTAAACACTTTTTGTGTTATTGTTATGACTATTACTTTTATAAACACTTTATGTGTTACTGTTATATCGATTACTTTTATAAGCACTTTATGCATTATTGTTATGTCGATTACTTTTATAAACACTTTATGTGTTATTGTTATGTCGTTTACTTTATATTATTTGTGATGAAATCCATCTATACTGGTGCAATGTCTAGCATTGGAAATCCATATTTCATCTTCAACTGCAAAATAAGATCATTTGATCATTTTAAAAATTCATTTGATTATTTAAAAAAATTAAAACAGAAGAAAATAATTAATGGAACCCATTGATTTTCATCAACAAAACCAATACAACAAATACGTTAATTTTTTGTCGATCCTGAATGTGAACCCCTCACAAGAAAGAAAGTCACTGAAAATATTTGACCAAACGTAATGAGAAAAATATTATATGATGTCGCTATCACGTAACCATATCAAGTGTGGACAACCATTTATCCATGGGTTGAAGACCTAAGCCGAATATCTTCAATGAATCTCTTACTTCTCTAATGTGTCATGGGAACAGTCTATCATATGGAGTTACATGAGAAGAGATCTCCTGGTCCAAACTATTGCGGACCAAATACCAACACTTTTCACCGTGTCCAAGCAATAATGCAATAGCGCGAAAACCACAATTTCCATCCACTACCACATCAAATATGTCATCAATGTATGATTGAATAACATTAGGAAATTGTCTCCATAACAAATGCTTTGAAGATTGAGATGACTAAAAGGGTTGTTTCTTTGATTGATATACTTGTCTCTTCTTTGATGACTGAGATGGTTGGGAACCAGGATCTACATAATATGTTGCATTAACATGCTCAAAGTAAGAACAATCTCAATATAATCGTATCCATCCGACTTCTTACCCTTACTCTTTTTCACTTGTCTTTTGGTTTTTACTTCTTCGGGTGGTGGACACATTGAACTTGTAGTTGGAAAAACAAGTTCATGCATTTTACTCTTCAACACTCGTTTTTCTATAACAACAAGTGATCGGAAGCGTTTCTGTAAGACATTCATCTAAGTAGACATATCAAACTCGGATCTATCTTCTCTATCTTGGGCGAGTTCACATTTTATGCTTAATTTTCTCCATTGAATATGCATAGAATCTAGAGGAATTGGTTCACCCATCAATTTATATTCTGCTGATTCACAAGCACAAGATAACCCGTATGTCCTTTTGATAGAGCACCCACATACAGATTTGTCGGTACCCACCCACTCAACTTTTGTGTATTCTTCAGCAATACGTCTTTGAGCTTCTCTTGATATAAATATTTTGAATCTCGGATAAAATGGATTTATGTGCTCATGTTCTTCATCATATAAACTTTTCTGAAACGAGCCCCTGATTTTTTTATGTTGCAACCTTATAATGTTGTTTATAGCCTCCTAACATTTACACATAACACTCATGTTGTGTTCCAACATTAACTTCAGTTTCCAGTGGGCTGACTCAACCATATCATTAAATATAAATTGTCACAATTGAGCAATTCAACAATATATAGTAGTGGTTTATCCATATCTTTTAACATTTTAAAAAATTAATAAAATTCAAAAAACTTAAAAAAAAAACTAAAAAAATAGGTGCATATCGAAAAACTTGTGAATGAAGTTTTGCAAAATAGTAAAAAAATATGTGAAAGTAATTTTGATATTTTTCAAAAAATTATGTGGATATAGGTCAAATAATGGAGATATAGGATAAATTTTTGAAATGATAGGGAAGCCTGGATGCTGGGATAGATGGGCCAATTAATACAGAAGGCCCCAATCACTAAACAGCTTGAATAATACGTTTGCTGCGCGTAACCCACATTTAGCCAGCTATAATACAAAATCTGCATTAGTTTTTTTTATTTATTTTTTTATTTTTTTAACATACATAATTACTCTACCCGTTAAATTAATTATTTTATATGATAGCCACATTTACTGTACAGGAAAAAACGGCACATTTCTTTGATAAAAAAAACACACACACAATTCATGGCATCTTTTTCATTTATTATAAAATATTTAATGCGAATGAGTTTTTCTATCTGATATTAAATAAAATAATTTAGTAAATTTAACTTATATGTATTCTGTAAGTGCAATTTAATAGGTAAAAACTCTGCATATATTTGATATATTATGACGTAAATTCAAATTTACCGTACTTCACTTAACTTTGTTTAGAGTTCGAATTTTGGTATTAAAATATTTTTTAATAAAAACTAGTAAAATTGCATCCGATAATTTTTTAATAACCGTTAAAACTTTTTTTTTTTCTTCTTTTAATAACCAGTAAGTACATGATTTGTATCACACAAATGAAATAGTTTAATTGTTATGAATCATTAATATAAAAAGTTTTATATTATTAACCTTTCACAACAATTTATGAGAATGATTTCAATGATAGTTTTAATAAAGTCAAATATATCAATTGTGATATAATGAAAGTATAAAAGCTTTTTCCATTAAGGTGTATATAAATTAATTATAATATGAAAAGCAAGACGATTAATCCATAAGGCTAGCAAGTCGACGAAGACAAACAAAAATAAAGTTGAACTTGAAAGTCATACCTTTTTCCAATACATGCTTTTTTCTTTTTTATATCCTCTTCTAACTTTGATCTAAATTAGTAAGACAAGAAGGGAATGTGCTAACTGAATTGACTACATGAGAGAAAAGTGACATACTTCAAAACCATAAAAGGAAAAAATAAAAAGAGGACGCACTAAAAATTTAATTATATGGTTTTGTATTTCACATGCATGTAGGAACTCTATATATATGGAAAGAGAGATATAAAGGCAAAGTCAGCTGATTAATTATAATTAGGCAAAGTTGTTGCTAGCTTATAGTTTAGTTAGTTGTGTTAATCAGTTACATTATTTTCTTCCACCAATTCAGAAACATCAATAAAGAAAACAAGATAAAAAGAGGAATATACAAAATTTAAGTCAAATATATATTAATACATGTGCTTACTTTATTTTGCCAATAGTTGTTGTTTTCATATACTTTTTCTTCAAAGTACAACATTGTGTAGTAAAGTTTATTTGGCGACAAACAAGCATGATAACCAAGCATGATTATTCATACTTTTACGAGGATGGTCGTTTTCTAATTGCTCTTGCAAGGGTATTAGAGTGCCCTTTGTAAATATTTGATTTAACATGGTTAACTAAATAGTTAATTTATCTTCTATTCGTATTGATGTAATTAATATGAAATTAGTTGAGTTATTACATTTACTTCTTGTATTGGTTAGGCGTTTGTTGTTCTTGATACCGAACATGGTTTCGATCCCAAAGTTAGCTTTTCTAAATATTAGTAAGTATAACAATTAGGTAAAAATATATATAGTTGTGTTCTTCTTCTTCATTTATAATTCTAAGTAATGTGAGACTTTTTAATTATTCGTCAATTTTGGTGTATCTTCAGTTTCATTGTCTACACTCATAATCATAGCTCAAAAGAACTTTCATACTATATACACAAAAGTATACCTCACTTAAAGCTAAACGACTTCAAGAATTTTCATTTAAAGTTAAACCACCACAAGAAGTTTCACTTGAAGCTAAACCACTACAATAATTTTCATTTGAAGGTAAGCCACTTAAAAAATTTCACTTGTAGTTAAATCACTCTAAGAATTTTCACTTGAAACTAAACCATTCTAAAAAAAATTCACTTGAAGTTGAACCATTTCAAAAATTTCCACTTGAAGTTAAATCACGTTAAGAATTTTCACTCAAAGCTAAATTGCTCCAAATATTTATTCTACATGTCGAAATCTACAAGCTGAAAATTTAAGGTGTAACTTCCATGTTGATTTTCTCAAAGAAGTTATTTAGCAATCGACATAATCTCAAAACACACATTGCATCAATGTTAACCAATACTCATGTGCTTTTGAACACCTTGTGTAATCACGATTGTATCAACACATCTTTGACTTTAATTTTTCATAAATCAAAATGGATTCTTCCATCAAAATTCTCTATGTCAAACTTCACTGCAAAACATGACAATGCAACTGCATACAACATGTAATTGTGCACCAGGTAGGTTTCCAAGAAAGAGAGTCGAGTCATAATGGACATTTAAAAACCACGTATTTTCTAGCTTGAACACTTCTAGACAACATTTTCCATGTATCACTCTTATTTTCTAATGTGTAAGATTAGAAAATGTTGCAACCGCATAACATATGAATAATTCAATGTTCCTAGACCAAATCAAAAGCTATGATACCAGATGATGGAAAAAACAAACATCTAAAAATTTAGAGAACATAATCACGACAAAA
This sequence comes from Cicer pinnatifidum, assembly GCA_037974775.1. Taxonomy (NCBI): domain Eukaryota; kingdom Viridiplantae; phylum Streptophyta; class Magnoliopsida; order Fabales; family Fabaceae; genus Cicer; species Cicer pinnatifidum. The sequence continues at coordinate 48,629,959 of JBBPBR010000004.1, forward strand.
GAATACAATGTGGAAACTCTTCAATCGGAGAAAAAACCACAACAATTGTTTAATGACAATCATAGAATAATACTATGTGAAATTCAGTCAACACATAGACTTCTCTCAAACTACTTCAGATCCCAGCGAACTCACAATCTTCATTTGCATAGCAATCACTCTAGGGATGTCATGTTGTTTGTTCTAAATGAGTGCAAGGTATTGATTATGATTTTCGATAATCATCAATTGCTACTCCACCCAAGAAACAAGGTTGCGAAGGATGAAATATGTTATCGGAACTCTATCTTAACGAGGAGAAGCTTTCATGTTGAGAGAATGAGGAGGAGGAGGAAAAAAGACAGCATAAGGCGATAAATATGCAATAACTATTCTTCGACGTTGGAGGAAAGAAGAAACTAGCTAGTTCATGAACACAAGGAGCAATTTGACGCTTGTATTTATCAATTGAAAGTGATCACATAAAAATTGCTATCAATAGGAGTAGGAAATATTTCCATATCTAGTGGCAACGATTCAAAGTGGATCTCGAATGGAGATTGAAAAGTTGAAACGACGTAGACGCTGACAGACTAAAGTATTTGGTGGTATTGTGATTCTAGAAGCACTCAAACGCCCAAGTAAGTGACATTTTGAGGTGTGTGATAGACAACTTAGAATTAAGTGTGCCTTGCTTATGGAGGAAGAATTCTCCTTTTATGGTGGCCTGTTCAGCACGTTGCAATTTGTATAGATCTCATAGATTTGTGATATACAAATCATTGTCTGATTGAACTCATACTATTGAATTGCATTTTCATAAAGTTATGTACTCGAAATTGGTCATAAGTTGAGAAACCCAATTTAGATACTCACTTCGTAACTAAAGTCATGTGTTGATTAGAATGAAATGTTTGAATTGTACATAAGATTATGGTATTAATGGGTGTTCATGTATATAAACACAAAATATAGCAGATGAGCTATCCTATGGAGTGAACAATAGAGAGCTCCAAGAATCCTCTGAAATGGTTAAGGTAAAATACATTGTTCACTCCAGCCAAAATGATCTACCTTTTTTGCATAAGTTTTTTCCTTTTATAGTCTTCACTTTTTGACCTAATGGACGTTCTTTTGGACGTCCAGACCCATTAGGTTTAGCTTCTGAGATCCATGCTATTTGTTGCCCGTGGAGCTTGTAGCCTCCTTCTCACCTAACTCTGTATTGGGCGTATGGAGCTACAACATGCACAACTCACGTCACTTATTTGTGTAGGACGCATATGAGGTCATGGGGCATTTCTCTCAAGGACCACAACTTCTACTCAAGCAATAGCTTGCCACAATTAATTAAAAATGAATTTAATTGGACCTAAACGGTTGAACTAAATTTAGTTGAATATGAGTAATTGACAAAAGCCACGTAGGATGATCATTTATACGAGTTCAATGTATGAAATAAATTTTCATGAGAAGGATAAGAGAGATTACAACGGTTAGAGATTTCTAAACCATTAAAACTAGAAAAATAAATTAACTGAAAACTAAAACTAAAATTTGAGAATTATTAAAATTAAAAAAGAAAACAAAAATTGTAAATTGAAGATACAAACAATGTTACTTCCATACCCAATAGATAGCATCAAATGGCTGGCACATTATTGCAGCGTAACACTGTCGTGTCGTCAAAGACCTACATGGCTACCACATAATCCTTGTTCTGGCTGCAATATCATTACTTAATCAGAGAAATGTAACGATGAGACTTGTTAGATAATATTATTATATATTAGTAGTAAGGGTATTTTAGATATTTCTATTTGTTTTATATATATACTCATTGTAACCCTATTAACAGAAGTTTGATTCATTCTATGTTATGAAACCCTAGAGTGGTTGTCTCTTGGTGGTCTATCTTCTTCCTCTTTTCATTGTTAACATGGTATCTAGAGCCTATTTTGATCCTCCTTGAACGATTCCGCCTCTATTTCGTTGCCGAGTTTCCAACAGTTTGGGATCTATTGTAAAGAAGATAGAGACTGTTTTGATAGAAAAACAACCACCAAAAGAGAAAAGAGAAGAGTAACACTATTCCTGACTTTGTTAAATCAGTGTCATAAAAACATCGATTGCGCATTCGTTAACCGTTGGATCAAGCTGATTTTTGGACAGTAGGTTCGCAACATTCAGGTCTTCGTCTTCAACGGTCAGATCGGCGAAACGACGTCTGTAGGGGGAGAAATCGTGCTCGCACAGCAGCAGGTTATCTTTAATTTAATTTGTCTCAGTGATTGTATTTGTCGTATTTTCCTGTCATTATTTGTTATAGCTGGTGCTAAGGATGATTCTCTTCAAGCATATTGAAAAACACATTGTCCGAAATTGGGGAGAGCACATAAGAAGAATTTTAGGGGACCATCGTCCAATGTTGTTGCTTCTGTTCCTCCTACCATTGACTCTAGTTCTAATTTTGGTTTGGTTCACATGATTTCAATTGTTGTGGTTCTTTGCTAATTTGGTTGGTAATTTAATTGTTCGTGTCTCCTATCTCTTTGGTTACTTTCTTCCGTGTTGTCGCTCTCTCTATTGCTTCTTCTGTTTGATTGCTCCTCTCTATGTTGCTTCTTCTGTTTGATTGCTCCTCTCTCTAGTGATTTGTTTTGTTGCTTCTCTCCATATTGATTGTTCTCTTTGGTTGCTTCTCTCTAAATCAACACTATTTTGTTATTGGTTGCTTCTCTCTTTGGTTAGTTTGGTTTGATGTTGTTTAGTTTGGTTTGATTTAGTTTTGTTTGGTTTGATTTGGTTTCAGTTTGATTTTTTGTTGGCTTGGTTCTTCTCTTGATTGTGACTATTTGATATGATTTCTTGTTGGTTTGGTTTCTCTCTTTATTGTGATTGTTTGGTATAGCTAATGATCCTCTCTTTGGCTTATGCTTCTTCTGTCGTTGCTTCTCTCTTTGTTGGTTCTTCTCTTTGATTGTTGCTTCTTCTTTGGTGACATCCCTCTTCTGGAAAACGTGTTATTGGGTCTCGTTGGGTATACAAGATCAAAATTAAGTTTGATGGGCCAGTTGAGTGCTACAAAGCACGTCTTGTTGTTAAGGGTTTCTCTCAACACTATGGTATGGATCATGAAGAAACTTTTGCTCCTGTAGTCAAGATGACCAGTATTCGTACTCTACTTCTTTACAGATTGCTGATTTGTTCACAAAGATGCATTCCATTAAAGGTTTTCGTTTTTTTTAGTTGACAAACTCTCGATGCTCCATGTTAATGCATCGTGAGTTTGAGGTGAGATGTTAGATAATATTATTATATATTAGTAGTAAGGGTATTTTAGATATTTCTATTTGTTATATATATATATACTCATTGTAACCCTATTAACAGAAGTTTGATTCATTCTATGTTATGAAACCCTAGAGTGGTTGTCACTTGGTGGTCTATCTTCTTACTCTTTTCATTGTTAACAAGACTAATGTATAAGGAAAAATAAACAAATATTAGGAAAAATTTGATTAGATAATATAATTTGTCTTGTTGTGATGTTGGATATTATATTTCGCATTTGAATTTACGAATGTGTAATTATATAGAAATTTTTTATCATTTCATTTAAAAAAAATAATAATTCAAGGTAGAATATCACGGATAAATCTATAATCTTTGTTTAAAGTAGTTAATGCGTTGAATTATTATTTTAAAAAGTAATTGTTGACTACGAGAAGCTAAATATCTATTTAGAAAAAAAATATTATTTATAAAAGAAATAGTAAATATCACTATATTTATATACAGCTATGATGTTTTAGGTTTGATTTTATTTTTTAAAATATATATTATATAATTATTTATTAAAATACAAGATAATTCATCCAATCTAAAATATTAATATTAATCAATTGAATTATAACTTCAAAATAAATTTAATTTTTATCTACAAGACTATTGTGACATATTTTTAGAGGCTAAAACCAATCTTTTATTCATAAAATCACCTTAAAGTTGTTGACAATTGAGATCAACCATGAATTCTCTTTAATACAATCAAATAATACCGCAATTTCAGAGGAGTACTCTCTAGAAACTCAAGTTAGCATGATATTAGTTAATTTATTTAGTTTGTAATATATTTAAATTCCCCTAATAATTGATATCTTTTTCAACATAAATCATCATTGTGCCACTGAAGTACAAGATGATCCTTATCTTGAAATTATTTAAGCCTGAAGCACATATTTGATGAAGAGGGGCTGCAGCTGTTTTTGGCTTCATCTTATATAATTAATGATTGCTGCATCAATTATTCAGATTGTGCTTATATAATAGTATTTGTTTAATATAAAGGTAGCTAGGCCTTCATCTATTTTTGGTATAAGACTCAATTTTCAGACTATGATTAAACGGGCCACACATGTTGCATACATTTATAATTATTGTTGTTATTGGTTTTATAAGCCATTACAAATTCTATTAATATATATATATATATAGAGCTGTGGAGCTTGAGCAGAAGTTTTAGGTGGCAAAATTTTGAAAAATTTAATTTGATAAATTAAATATATAATATCATTTATACTTAAAAATTTTAAATTATAAATTTATAAATATGTGGACTGCAAGGTCGCGCGACATTTAGAGGATGGTGTTAGGGGTATAATTAATAAGTTTGTTTTTTTAGAGGAACATCTAAATTCAAAAGATAACTAGTTTGGCTATGAAATCCGAATCAAATCAACCTAATTCGATGAAGTATATTTCTGTTAATTTAGTTATTTAGATAATGTTGAGAATCATGATTGAATTTAAAAAACAGAAAAATAATTAAAAAAAATATATAAAATTTAAATTAATAAAGTAAATAAATATGATTTATATAACTAGAGTGTGATGCACTTAAATATAGTTTTCTTAATGTAACTAATCTAACGAAAATTCATCTAATCATAACTATCTTTTAACTAACTTAAATCATATCTAAATTTAACCATATCTAAAAGTCCTAGAAGTTGAGGGTGTTTAATAAGATTTTTTATTTTGAAAGACCAATACAATGCAAGAAAACCGAAAATAAAATGTCACTAATGAAAGAAAGTTACAAGAAAAAGAATACAAGTCATAATCACATCGGCTAAACAAAAAAACTGATGTAGAAAGTGGTAGCAGTCAAGATACATAAATTTCGTCGAAGTCTTCTTTCTATTTTAGGCTTACTTGAAAATCTTCCACCACAACACTCACTCCAATATAAAATCAAGAATCCTAAAGATGTAAACACTAAGAGAAATGTCTAACTATCATATATAGGATAGAAGATCAAATAAAATGATAATTGTTTTACTGTCATATGTAGAAGCACAAAGAATTAAAAATGCTTAATAAAGCATATAAAGAAAGATAAAATATTTAACGATCATACGGTAGAAACAAATAAAAAAAGTCAATAATGACTAAAGAAAGAAATAAACCATAACAAATATATATACTCTTACAACATTTTTGGACTGCATGAAAAATTAAAATAAACACAACTGTTTAAGAAGTAATGAAGGGTGAAAACATGAATGTGAGGAATGAAGAACAAGACACTTGAACATGTGAGTATCAAGATTATCCTTTCACCAATAATTGCAAAGGAAATTGTTGAAGAAGCGTAGGCTTGATTGAAAGTTGGATCATATCGATGAGATATGTATATAGAGATGCTTCCTTGTTTTTGTTCATGATGGAAGATATATTTGGTGAGAATGTGATAAGAGAAGATAATAAAATTGCAAGAAAGTATTTCATAACTAAACTAATGTATTGTGTTAAAAGATATATAAATTGAATGAGATTTACTAGTAGAAATTTACCTTTTTAAGTCGGTTAAAATGTACATTTTAAGTGAGTTCCGTGTCTGAGTTAACAACAAACGACTTAATAAACACGTTATTTTTTAAGTCGGTTAAGTTGAACCGACTTAACAGAGTTTCGTCCTTTTAAGTCGGTTCAACTTAACCGACTTAAACATTCGTGTTTATTAAGTCGTTTGCTGTTAACTCGGACACAGAACTGACTTAAAATGTACATTTTAACCGACTTAACAGAGCTTCGTCCTTTTAAGTCAGTTCAACTTAACCGACTTAAACATCATAAATTCAGTTCAACAAGTCATCTTTTTAAGTCGGTTCTTTTGATCAACAGACTTAATAGATAAAGTTAAAATATTTTTTTTTTTTATAATAATTTTATCATTTTTTTTATGCTCCTACTCCATACATACATAAATACAATATTTCGTATTAAATTTCAAATTAAAATTTTGTACTTTTAACCACAATTTTATATAGCTATATAATAGCCAAAATATACCGTAATAGAAGTTCATACAAAATATAGAGTACAAAAAATGTCTATAATTTTTGATTACTCTTGGCAAGACGAAAAATCATTTAGATGTCAATTAATAAAATTACAAAATCACATTTAGCAATATTCAATATATATATATATTCAAGCACCGTCATTTTCTTCAATTAATTCCAAAATAAAATCCACACAACGTTCTTGAACTTCTTTAATTTGATCCAGATGAAATGATCTCGAGTCGTCAAATATCTGGAAAAAAAAAAACTCAATCAATAACAACATATAATTTTTTATCATACGAACATACAAAAACACAATCAATAACAACTTTTAAAAAATTTACGTACTTGCATCCATGAATCAACAATACCAGCCGTTACAATGGTCAACATATGTAACATGACATAATAGCCACACTCATAATTTGAAGCTTGTCTTTGACTCTAAAATTGAAATAAAAAAAATGTTAAATGCATAAAATTTTTATAATATTATAAATAAAGTTTTTATTTTTAAACAACTTATTATAGGAAAACTCCATGTTATCTTCGGTTTAACTCTTAAACCTAACAACTTATAATAACCTTCGAAAGTTTTACAAAATAAAAATAATTATTGAAATTGTGTTATAAAATATATTACAATACTTATGAACAATATAAATAAATTAAATACTTACAAATCAACAATCTGACATATTTTTTTTATTTGGCTTCCTTCCCAACGAACATATAAAGACTATATTGCGCTCCTTATTATTGATAATAAGCAATTGCCAATGACGACTACAATACACAATTAAATATATGTTATATTCAATTTTCTCTATTATAAACGATGACTATAATAGAAACTACTTACTTTATGAGATAAGGTGCTAGGTAACAAGTTCTTTTTTCCTCGTACAACTTCTTTTGAATGTGGATTTGAGCATTAGTTGAATCATTTTCACTTTGGATGAAACATGGATCAATGAATCCATACACTTCACTCTTTCCTAAGTCAATACAACGATGATGTAGATACCTAAGATATGAAACTTAATTTTCATTATAAATGAAATTCATAATTTGGCAAAATTTACAAATTTACAAATAAAACATACTTACGTTAGCCAATGCATCAATGATAAGAGCTATTACTTTAAGATTTAATAGATAACATACTACATTTGTAAAGTTTACACCTTATCTGCCTTTCTATCTAAAGCCAATGCATCAATGATAAGAGCTATTACTTTAAGATTTAATAGATAACATACTACATTTGTAAAGTTTACACCTTATCTGCCTTTCTATCTAAAATGCTATTGTTATGGTATATTTTTTAATTATTTTGTTGAAGAGTACCATATCTGCATTTATACATAAAATGCTATTGTTATTGTATATTTTTTAATTGTTTTGTTAAAAAGTATCTTATCTGCCTTTCTATATAAAATGATATTGTTATTGTATAGTTTTTAATTGTTTCGTTAAAAAGTATCTTATCTGCCTTTCTACGTAGAATATTATTGTTATTGTATATTTTTTAATTGTTTTATTGAAGAGTGTTTTTCAGCCAAAAAATAAAAGAGCAAACTTAATTGATTTAGATTAAACAAAAGAACGTTGCAATCTCTCCATTCTAAAACAAACTCACCCTAAAAATATTCATGTCTATTGTCTTTAATACATAAAATAAAATACTACGTTTATAAGTTTACACCTTACTATCTATAAGCTTTCTATATAAAATACTAATGTTTTGCTCCCTATTATGTCCACACACAAATTCTAAAAAATGAAATTTCTAAAAAATAAAATATGTAAAATATGTAAACCGTTGTAAAGTTGAATCCAAGTTGTAGGTGCTTCACACGATAGAGAGGTTAGGAATAGAAGGAAGAGATTTAGAGCACAGATGTTATGGGAGCGGGAAGATAAAACGCTAAATACATGGCATCTTTTAATTTTTTTTTTTAACCTGCCTTAAATCGGTTATCAATATAACAAGTTTTAAATATTTACAAAATTGTCACCACCTCATTTTATTTCATTTTATTAAATGACGTTTTATCCTTAAGTCCGTTATCAATATAAATATTTACAAAATTATCACCGCATCATTCTAAACGACCTTTTAACCTTAAGTCGGTTATCTATATAACCGCATTAAACAAGTTTTAAATATTTATAAAATTGTCACCGCCTCATTTTATTAAATGACATTTTATCTTTAAGTCGGTTATCAATATAACCACGTTAAATAAGTTTTAAATATTTACAAAATTATCACCGCTTCATTTTATTAAGTGGTTTGCCAATTAAATGATTTAGCCACGTGAACTATGATGGGATATATTAATTTTTTAATTTTATTTTTATCGTATTTCTTAAGACGGTTGTCAATCTAACCGTGTTAATAGTGTTTCACATATTTACAAAATTGTCACCGCCTCATTTTGTTAACTCGTTTATATGGACAACCGACTTAAATATACCTCCGCTTTGTTAAATCTGGTGGCACATAACCGACTTGAATCTACTGAATTAAAAACTCAAGATGAAGAAGAAAGGGGAGAGAAAATCTTAAAAAAAATGTAGCGAAAATAGTTATTGTTGTTCTGATACTATGTTGAGATACAAGTTGAACCCAAAAAAAAGAAAAATAATTAAAAAAAATATAAAATTTAACATGGTAATATAAAAAAATATTATATATTTAAAGTATGACACTTATATATAGTTTTTTTTAATGTAATTTACCTAGCAAAATTTCATATAACCATAACTATCTTCAAACGAGCTTAAATCATATCTAACTACATCTCATAAACACTAGAACCTCTATCACTTATCAAAGAGAGGTAGTGAATCTAATGTAGATTGATATTTTTAAAAGTTATTGACACTTATTTTAACAAATCTAAACTTTTTTTTTTAAACTTGAAAGTTTTTATATTATTAAAACAAATACTTAAATACATTTTTTTTAAAAAAAAAATAACAATACTGATATTTGTGAATAAATTATAATGTTTTGATTTAAATCTCGAGCGATAGATTTTAAACTATGTGAAATTATACTAAAATCAATAAAATTCGATATTATTTGGTTAGGTTCAATTCATACTTAATCATTACAAAAAATTCAATCGCAATTTAATTAGTTTTAGTTAAGTTTTGAGTTCAATGAATTATTTTAATTGAATTTTATATCTCTAAACGAAACTCAACCGTCTATATACAAATATAATTTAGTTTCAAAAATGTAATTTATTTTTGAATTATGGTGGAGTGTTCTTTATAAATTGTTTTTAAAAAATATGTTGGAGACTGCGCGTGGCTAATGGCTATGGCTACCTTATATCTCCCATATGGCCTGCCAATGGTGTATAGGTAAAGGGGGATTTAAATTAAATTTTTATTATTTACAATATTTTCAACTCCTATAATTATACAAATACAGGTTTTTTTTCTTCTTTTTTTTTTCTTTCTGTTTTTTATAAATAGAGAGCATCATATGATTAATTATAGAAACTATTTCATCAATGATCTCTCACAAGAATTTCAGTTTTGATGCATTTTTGGGGTTGAATTAAAATTAGAGACTATTTTTTAAAACCAAAAGAGATCCTTGCAATCACATCTACTATTACAAATTTATAGAACAAAGACAGAGAAAATGGAGAAAATTAAAGATAGAAAACTACTTATTGCTACTCAAGGTTGTATATTGAGAAACATATACAATTGATTAAAAGATTATGAAAAATGATTATATCATGTTCTATATATAGAGTTTATGGAAGATTCATTACTAAATTACTTACTAACATCTAATCATTAACTCACTTGTAATTTTAATATAAGCTCTTATAGTTAAATACATGTGCCACATCATTAGGGATAAAGAATATCATATATTACTTAAAGAGAAAACTAATAGTGTGCATGAGACACAATTGACCTCATTACGAAAAGAGAAGGAAGAAAAGCAAAATTCCATTGAAAAAAAACAGAGGACATATATTGAATAAGAAAATAATAATAATTAATTAATTTATCATCATTAAAGGCATAGTAAGAAGTTTCTATCATTGAACATTTCTTTGCCACAAATCATTAATATCATGACTTCAACTGCAGGTAAGTTTCTTTAAAACCCTTTCCCCATCCTATAATTCCCTTATTTTCAACTCTTAACAAATAAAGATGATAAATGATAGGATATAAAGCAAACCTAATAATCAAATTAAAGAACAATTATCATAATTTTATCGATTGAGTTCAAGTGGATAATGTATTTCAAGTCAGTAATTGAGGATAAACGAATCGTTTAAGAAATTTTGAATTTGAATTTGAATTAGAACCGTTTTTAATTAGATTTTATTTATCTTCTAGTATGAATTATCACGATCTTATTTATCTGAAAATTGAGAATTAAAATCAACAATAAAAAAAAAAAATCAATTGTTGTTGACTCTAATCAATTTAGACTTTCTATTACAATTAGTTGAAAAGCTAATAATTTTGTGCTTGACCCTTTTGATGTAAAATCTAAAATACTAAACCCTTTAACTAATTAAACCAATAGAAGACATCATCATCATTTTTGACAGTTGACACTATTATGTAACTAATTAATCAGCTTATATAAGAAAATTTGATGATATTTCTTTCAAGGGAATGATTGTTAGTGGGCAATGTTGTTTTGAAGCACATGTGACATTTCAGCTACCCCTTTATTTATTGATTGATTCATTTATGAATTTCAAGCAAAATATATCCTACTTTCCTTTAAGTTATTTAATTATATTAAATAACCATTTTTTAAGTTTTTTTAGATACAAAACAATGTACATGGACGATAATTTAAAGAACATATCTAGGACATACAAATTAAATAAGTTATCTGATATATTTAAATAACTTATAAGGATTACCCCTGAATTTTATTATATTTTGTATTGGTTCAGATTTAAATTTCTCCAACAGTAAAAAAAAAATGATAGGCTCATGTGTTGAACCTAGGTGACATGGGCCCATTAGATATTTTTATATAATTTATTTTTAATTTATTAAGATGTTGCAATTGATAGGTGATAGTTTTGAGGTATAAATATTTTTGAATTCATGTTAACAATTTTTTTTTACTCATGATTGACTCATGTTAACAATTTTTGATTTCATTGTGAAAATCTTGAGTTTTATATGTTATGGAAAATAAAGCTAAAATGGTTTTGAAGAAAAAAAAATTTGATTTTTTCAAGAACATGGAGCATACACGCAATAATAATGGACAGAAATATGCATTATATATGATATCAACCGAATATAGACGAGTTGTGATAGGTTTTGTAGGTCACTATGTATTAGCCAATAAAATTAGTTGTGTAAATATTATTGTATTTTCCATTTTCATAAGATAATCAATCTAACATATCTATTTTTAGCAATTTATCCTTTAACTTCCCATATTACAATTTTATTTATATACCTAATACCTTTTGGAGGAATTCAAAAAATTATAATCGAAAAACAAAGTTAATTTATCGACATAATTGTTTAAAGAAAAAAAAATTATTATTTCAAATTAGTGAAGCACATGCAAAACATAGCTGTAGACTTCTCTATCACTCTAAAAGGGAAATTTAGCAAATCAATACATATCCTCAATCTAATTAATTTATACGTGTTGTGGTTTTCACTAAGTAGGACCACTTACACATTTATGTGCTTTCCTCAAAACATTCTTGGATTCGTGTATAAAGTAAGTTGCATTCATGCATTTTTTTCCTATTGGTCCCTATACGTTATATATATATATGTTATGGTGTGCCTAGTTCACTCTTAACTTATATTAATATTATTAGTCAAATGTTAACAATTTCTCTTATGAAAATTTATGTATTTAATTTTTTAAAGATTTATATTTAGTATCGCTTGGCGCACACAGGAAGGAAAGCTAAAGGCAGTGTCACATGTTGTGAATTTAAAAATATAATTGAAAAAAAAAAAGCTTTTACTAATTAAAGTGTATGTAAGATTAAACCGATCTTATGATTGGGCTAACCCCTCATATATAGACAATGTCACATGTTGGTATAAATCCTAAATAAAGTACTCCTCATAAAATTCAGTGATAGAATAAAAAAAATTATAATATGGTTGTGGTAGAAACCACACATTTATAAAGCACATGCACATATATAGTTAAATACAAATAGACTCCTTTTGTCTTCAGTTATAAACAGAATTTCAAATTACAAAATGTATTTATTATTGTTTTTAAACTTACCCGTTATTAATAATAGTTATTTATGTTTTTTATCTTTTAACATTTGAGTGAGTTTTAGTTTTAGTTTTTTGAAAAAATAAATTATATCTTTTGATTATAAGATTTTTACTGTTTTCTAAATTAGATGACATGACATGCTACATCATATTTAAGTGTCAAGAAATACTAAGTTGTCATATCATTAGTGTCACGTTATCATCTAATGGATGACTGCCACATGATACAGATGAAAAACAAAACTGACATAACTACATAGATTACAAACATAAAATAATAATTTAGAGGAACCTTTTATATATAGATTATTCGTAGGATATGAGTGTATTTAGAAAAATTCAAATCCTATATAAAATCATATTATAAAATAAATCTATTATGATACTTTTTATCTTATAAATTATTTTCTTAGAAATGAATTAAGTCTAACATAAAAAAATTTATGAATCACTACACAAAAAACATAAAATCACTGATTATGCTAAATTTTCATTTAATTTGCTCATCACAAAATCTTAATAAAAAATTAAAGTATCATTAACGATTACACCAAAGTATCTTTTGATTTGATTATCCCAAAGTTTAAAGTTTAGATATAAATACGAATTTAATAACAACAAAATTCATGACTAGGCTTAAAACTAAAGTCGATGACTAGGCTTACAAACATATCTCTTTTATATGCAACCCTTCATGATTAGTGATCAAACAAAATTCATGCACATTGATAATCACGGATTTGGTGTGAGCATTATTATAATATTTTGTGATTTTGTGAATGAAGAAAGTGTCCAAACTTCAATGTATGCTTGAAACTCACATGGTTAAATAGAGGAGTTATGGCTGTCAACTATAAATCTTCTATATATTCTTCTGCCACCATGAATTGTTATTGGAAGATCCACGCATTAATTAAATAAAATAATGAAAAATTATTCACATTATTTTATTATTGTGTCTATAATTGATACCTAAAGTCTAAAGTGAGCTTCTTTTCTTCATGTTTACTTCATATTATTGAGTATATAATTGATACCTAATACTATTTATTTAAATTGATCAATCTATTAGCATTTTTGATAAGTTGGAAATTTGACAATATAATGGATAATAAGAAATTGTCAAAAACTAAATTGTCTACAAAAATATGATATATTATTCATTCCATTCCATGATAATTTGACCCACATTTAAAATATTAGTAATAAAAGATATATTAATATGTTTTTTAGTATAAGTCAATTAATAGTTGATAGTTGTAAAGATGTTGATATGCAGATATTTGAATTTGAATTTAATTTTTTATTTTATTTTTCTATATTTAAGGTGTATAAACCTATTCATTAAACTATTTGACCGAAAATAAGAAATGCTAATATTTCTTTTAAATCATTTTTATAAATGCTGATGTATTCACCGTTTTCCTAAATACTAAAAGTGAAAGAATTATTAATTTCAAGTTATTTTTACA
>JBBPBR010000004.1:48644172-48654524 GCA_037974775.1 Cicer pinnatifidum
AATAATTCACATATGATAATTTTGACAAAAAAATTGATACAATATGTGCAAAGTTTGCCAACGCTATACTGTGTAGGTTGACTAACTATCTGTTAGTAATACTCTTTATGAAATACATTGTTTCCATTTGTAATATTCAAATTCAAAATTTTGTTTAAGGAATTCATCAAGTCCAATTCTATTATTAACTTATTGTTGATACCATTTTTCTTGTCTACCATAATAAAATATTTTATTAAGTTCAAGTGTAAATGGTTAGTCTTATATTAACTTGCAAATGACTTAAATATTAAATATAATATATATATATATATATATATATATATATATATATATATATATATTAAATATCTTAAAGTTTTGAGTGAAGATAGTTCCTATGTGTATCCCGGTTGTTATGGCCCAAATATGTTAAAATTAGACTTAATTTCATTATGTATCTTAGGTGGCGTGTCACCAAATTTAAGAAGAATCTAAATTGATCAATTATTGTGAGTCATAGGTATATTTGTTAGAATATATTATTTATGTTTTACTTTAAATAAGAAATCGGTAGATTATAATCGTTATCAAGAAATGAATAAAGATACTATTGTTTTAGAATAGTCTTAACACTAATCTTTTAATCTCCCTTAAAATATTTCATCCTCCATTGATGTACTACTAACAAAGTTTAATTACAAAATTCTGCAAAAATAAATGAACAAAAAAAGGAGCATGTAAGTAACATTGTAATAATAAATTAAACAATTTACAATGTTGACTGTGTTGGATTTTGGACTCCCTTCCTATGTGAAGAAAGACCCAAATATTGTAACTCATGTGTTCCACTTATTTAAGTGGAGAGAGGTCTAAATAGTTATAAGAGAGAGAGTATTTTAGAATAGTCTTAACACTAATCTTTTAATCTCCCTTAAAATATTTCATCCTCCATTGATGTACTACTAACAAAGTTTAATTACAAAATTCTGCAAAAATAAATGAACAAAAAAGGAGCATGTAAGTAACATTGTAATAATAAATTGAACAATTTACAATGTTGACTGTGTTGGATTTTGGACTCCCTTCCTATGTGAAGAAAGACCCAAATATTGTAACTCATGTGTCTCACTTATTTAAGTGGAGAGAGGTCTAAATAGAGTTATAAGAGAGAGAGTATTTTGATAGGAAAGACAACCACCGAAAAGAGAAAAGAGAAGAGTAATCATATTCCCGATTTTGTTAAATCAGTCTCAAAAAAACATCGATTGCACATTCGTTAACCGTTGAATCGGGCTGATGTTTGGACAATAGGTTCGCAACATTCAAGTCTTCATTTTCAATGGTCGGATCAACGAAAAGACGTTTGGAGGGGAGAAATCGTGTTCGCATAGCAGCAAGTTTTTAGGTGTTTTTCTTCTTCTTGCTTTTCATTTGTAGGCTTTAGTGCTTTGTTAATTTGATTGGTTGTAGGCACAATTTGTGCATCATTTTGAAACTCTCTTGTACCCTTATTTGATTATAGTGGAGTTATTTCTTTTGTATGGACGACTCGTGGTTTTTTACCCTAGCTTTGATGGGTTTTCCACGTTAAAATATTGATGTTCTTTACGCTCTTTTATTTTGATTAATTTGCTGTCATATATTTATTGTTGCTCATCACGGGTTCTTGTAAGTTGGTTGAATTTTTATATCTATTGTGTATTATTTGTTATTGTGCTTTTGTGTTTATTCTCAATGGTATTAGAGCTCTTGGTTGAATGGTTGTTTGACTTGCTTGAAGGATGGAGGCAAATATGAATATAAAGATGGTATGCTTGAATGGTACTAATTACCATTTGTGGAAGAGATTTGTTATTTGTGAAGAAAATGCATCTTCCTATTTTTTTTAAAAGCCAATTGATAAATATACGAAAGAATGAGATTTTGAACATCAACAAGTATGTGATTTTGTTAGTTAGACAATATGTATAAGATAATGTTTATAATCATATTGCTAATGAGACAAATGCAAAAACTATGTGGGATAAGATAAATACTTTATTTGCCTCTAAATCACGGAATAATAAATTATTCTTACTAAATAGTTTCATAAGTTTGAAGTATAAGGAGGGAACGTTTATTTCGGACCACTTGAGTGAATTTCAAGGACTCCTTGATCAAATTTCTAGAATGGGCATCAAGTTTGATGATGAGCTATTGGGACTATTTTTACCGTTATCTTTACTAGAGTCTTGGGAGATATTTCAGGTTTCTATAACGAGTTCAGCTCCTAATGGTGTTGTTTCTTTGAAAACGGCTGAGAGTGATGTTTTGAATGAGGAAATGAGAAGGAAGGCATATGGTTTTTCATCTTAATCTGAAGTTCTTGTCACTGAAAATAGGAGGGAGAAGTTAGAAAAAAAAAATCGAAGGGTGGTAGAGAAAATAACATAAGCAAGTCTTGGGAGACATTTCATGTTTCTATAACGAGTTCAACTCTTAATGGTGTTGTTTCTTTGAAAATGGCTAAGAGTGGTGTTTTGAATGAGGAAATGAGAAGGAAGGCATAGGGTTCTTCATCTCAGTATGAAGTTCTTGTCACTGAAAATAAGGGGAGAAGTTAGAAAAAAGAATCGAAGGGTGGTAGAGAAAATAACATAAACAAGTCCGAGTCTATATACAAAAGAATTGTTTTCTGTGAAAAAAGGAGAACAAAGGCAACAAGGGTAAGCAAAAATAAAGGGGTCGTGATGATGACCGTATTACTACTGCTACTAGTGGTGATCTTGTTATTCTCTGTGAATATGAGTCAATTAATCTTGTATCTGATGAGAGCATGTGGATAATTGATAATGGTGTTGCACTACATGTTATACCGAGGAATGAGTTCTTCACATCTTATGCTTCGGTGACTTTGGAGTTTTGAAGATGGGTAATGATGGTGTATCTAAGGTAATTAGTGTTGGTGATGTATGCTTGCAAACCAACATGGGAATGCAATTGTTGCTTAAAAGAGTCAAATATGCTTCAGATGTTCACTTCAATTTGATCTCTCTGCATATGCTTGATGAAAGTGGTTTTGATAATCATTTTGCTTCTGGAAAGTGGAAACTCAGGTAACTTGGTTGTGGCTAGAGGGAAGAAAACTAGTAAAATGTATTGGACAAATGCTTTAGTTGCAAAAGACAGTGCGAATGTCGTAGATATGGAATCATCTTTGTGGCACAAAAGGCTTAGCCATATTAGTGAAAGGGGTTAAATTGCTTAGCTAGAAAAGATGTGCTTCCAGGATTGAAGAATGTAGATTTGGAGAAATGTTCTCATTGCATGATTGGTAAACAGACTAAAGTATCCTTCAAAAGGCATCATCCCTCTAGAAAGTCAGAGTTGCTTCAGTTGGTGCATTATGACGTCTGTGGCCCTTTAAAGGTAAAATATTTTAGTGGTGCACTTCATTTTGTTACTTTTATTGTTGACTATTCCAGGAAACTATGAGTTTATGTTCTAAAGACAAAAGACCAAGTGTTGGAGAAATTGAAACAATTTCATGCTTTAGTTGAGAGGTTGACATGCAAGAAGCTGAAACGTGTTCGTACTAACAACGGTTGTGAGTATTGCAGACCCTTTGATGTCTATTGCAAACAACAGGGTATATCACATGAAAAGACTCTTCCTAAAACTCTTTAGCTGAATGGTTTAACAGAGTGAGGTGTATGCTCTCTGAAGCTAAGTTGCCTAAACATTATTGGGGTGAGGCACTATACACGACAATGTATGTTATTAATCTTACTCCTACTATCGCTTTGAATAGTGAGGTGCCAAACAAGGTATGGTTTGGTAAGAGTCTTAAGTATGATCACTTGAGAGTTTTTGGCTGCAAGGCTTTTGTGCATGTTCTGAAGGATGAAAGATCAAAGTTGGATGCAAAGTCAAAGCAGTGTATCTTCATTGGTTATGATGAGGATGAATTTGGCTTCAAGTTGTATGATCCTACAAACAAAAATGTTATCATAATTCGTGATATAGTATTCATGGAAGACCAAACTATTGAAGACATTTGATAAGGTGGATAAGACTACACTTGAGATAAATAACGTCTTACCTGATGGTGATCCAATTCAGTCACCTATTCCTGATTTGGATACTACTTATGGTATTGTTGAGAATGATGAACCACATGATTATGTTGATGATCATCAACTTCGAGATGAGGTAAATATTTCAACTAAAAAGATCATGAGTTGTCACACGATGAGAATCTAAGTGATGTTTCTGAATCATTTCTAACCCAACTCAGGAGGTCTAAGAGGCAGAGACAACCATCTACAAGGTATGATTCTGACGAGTATGTGAATTTGACTGATGAAGGGGAACATGATTGTTTTCAAGAGGCCATGGAGAGTGAAGAAAGTCAAAATTGGTTGGATGCAATGCATGATGAGATGAAATCCTTGCATGATAATCACACTTATGATTTGGTGAAATTGCCAAAAGGCAAAAGGGCTTTGGAAAACAGGTGAATCTATAGAGTGAAAATTAAGAGTAACTTAAGGTCTATGAGGTATAAAGCCAGATTAGTGGTGAAAGGTTTCCGTCAAAGAAAGGGTGTTGATTTTAATGAGATTTTCTCACATGTGGTAAAAATATCATCAATTAGAACTGTGTTAAGTTTGGCAGCTACTATTGACTTAGAGGTAGAGCAAATGGATGTAAAAAGGGCTTTCCTTCATGGTGATTTGGAGGAAGAGATTTACATGAAGCAACCTGATGGTTTTCTTGTTGAAGGCAAGAAAGACTATGTGTGTAGACTAAGAAAAAATCTATACGGTTTGAAGCAAGCTCCAAGGTAGTGGTACAAAAAGTTTGAGTTTGTTAAGTGTAACCTAGGATACATGAAGATAACTTTTGACCATTGTATATTTGCTAGAAAATTTTGTAACGGTGATTTCATTATTCTGTTATTATATGTTGACGACATACTTATTGTTGGGAAAAATATTTCCAAGATTGACAGGTTAAAGAAGCAGTTGGGCGAGTCCTTTGCCATGAAAGACATGGGAGCAGCTAAATAGATTCTTGGCATAAGAATCATGCATGGCAGAAAGGAGAAGAAACTTTCGATGTCACAAGAGCACTATATTGAGAGAGAGTTACAAAGGTTTCAGATGGAAAACTCCAAGGCTGTAAGTACTCCTCTTGCTGTTCACTTTAAGTTGAGTTCTAAACAAAGTCCTTCTAGTGAATATGAGAAAAGAGACATGGAACGAGTTCCATATGCTTCTGTTGTGGGTAGTTTGATGTATGCAATGGTGTGTACAAGACCAAATATTGTGAATGTTGTTGGTACAGTCAATAGATTTTTGTCAAATTCAGGTAGAGAGCATTGAAATGTTGTAAAATGGATTTTGAGGTATCTTCGTGGTACTAGATGTATGAGGTTTTGTTTTGAAGGTGACAAACCTATTTTGGTGGGATACTCCGACTCAGATATGACTGGAGATATTGACTCGAGAAAGTCAACTTCAGGCTACATGATTAAATTTGAAGATGGAGTTATGGCTTGACAGTCTAGATTACAAAAATGTGTAGCAATGTCTACAACTGAGGCAAAATTCATTGTCATTACTGAAGTATGCAAATAGTTGATTTGGTTGAAGAAATTCTTGCAGGAGCTTGGGTTTATCCAGGACAAATATGTATTATTTGTCGATGGTCAAAGTGTTATTCATGTTGATAAGAATTCGACGATTCATAGCAGGTCCAAATACATTGATGTGAGGTATCATTGGATACGTGATATTTTAGAAGCTAAGTTGTTGGAATTGGCTAAAGTTCATACTGATTTTAATGGTTTTGATATGACGACTAAAGCATTACCAAGAAGGAAGTTTGAAACTTGTTGTGATATTGCCGGTTTGACGATTATCTCCACATAGTTGTGAGGGGGAGATATAGCCTATATGTCTCACTTATATAAGTGGATAGTGGTCTAATTAAGGTTAAAAGATAAACTATTTTGATAGGAAAGACAACCACCAAAAAGAGAAAAGAGAAGAGTAACCCTATTCCCGATTTTGTTAAATCATTCTCAGAAAAATATCGATTGCGCATTTGTTAACTGTTGGATTGGGCTGATTTTTAGACAACAGGTTCGCAACATTTAGGTCTTCGTTTTCAATGGTCAGATCGGCGAAATTCGTGTTCTCACAACAGCAGGTTTTTTTGGTGTTTTTCTTCTTCTTCTTGTTTTTCATTTGTAGACTTTAGTGTTTTGTTATTTTGTCTGGTTGTAGGCACAATTTGTACCTCATTTTGAAACTCTTTTGTACCTTTATTTGATTATAGTGGAGTTATTTTTTTGATTTGAACGACCCGTGGTTTTTTACCCTTGCATTGAGGGATTTTCCACGTTAAAATATTGGTGTTCTTTATTTTGATTAATTTGTTGTCATATATTTGTTGTTGCTCCTCACGGGTTCTTTTAACTTGAAGAAATTTTATATCCGCTGCGTGTTACTTATTATTGTGTTTTTGTATTTATTTTCTATCATACTAACCCGTTTTAATAATCATTTAAATCTTTTATGTATAATAGCTAAGTATTTGGTTGGTGAATGAGCCTATTCAATAATTCAAAACACAATATAATGATGTGTATATTGACTAGTGGGAAGCAGAAAATAATGTTTACCCTGTAAATCTAACCCACTTTGTCTTTCAATTTTATGAATGTGTGTATAAATTTTAACCCTCCACGTTGAAATCTGACATACTTTATCTCTGTAAGTCCACATTCTCCTCCATAAAAACAAAAAGCCTGTCAAACATAACCCCACATGTTTGAATAAATTCTCATTTCATGCCATACCCCCACTTAGGCACTCACATTTATTTATTTATAAAATCTTCTAAACTATGTTCTAATTTCATCCATTTCCATGCAACAAACCATTTATTTAAGACCATTACATTCAAAGAACATAACTTTATGCTAAAAACACATGTACTTAGGATTTAGAAGGGTAAAGGTAATTAAACTCTAGTATCATGAGCTTACTCTTACATCATATTGATCTCATTCTTTTCTTGAAATTGTGACAACTATTTAGTTTCACTATCCGACAACAAAAATAAGAGTGCTCATTTCTCAGTATTTTAGAGAGAGAGAGAGAGAGAGAGTTTATGGAGGAGCACAATGAGTTCTTGAAATGCTCTAGTTTTGCAGCCTTAAATTTTCACTAAGCATCAATTGAAGATTGAGTTGACCAAAAAGATCAAATTTTTTCAGCAAAAGAATGAAGATTTTAATGGAAATCCAACAAAGAAAGTTCATTGCTTTCTTCATTCAAGCATGTATTGTTTTGTTCTTATTTCCCCTTGTTAGTTCATCACAAGAGCACATTAAGGTATCTCATATTCTTCTAAATTTCCTTAATATTTAATTTTTTAAATCTTTTTAATTCATAAGTATTAGTACTATTGTCTTTGTACTTAACATTTTTTGTGATTTTTTTATATATATATGAAGATGACTCCAAAACTTCAACTTGAAATTACATTACATGGTTTTCTCCTTTGGTTTTCAATGGGATTCTTGATGCCTATTGGTATACTTGCAATTAGACTATCAAACAGAGAGGATAATCCAAGGTGGCTAAGAATTTTATTCTATGTTCATTCAATTTTGCAGGCAAGTATATATCTAATTAAATTACTTCATAATAATTCTTAATCTGATTTTACAATTTATTGTGTATTTTCTTGGCTTTTTGTTTTATACTTCACATCAAATTATAGTTAATTATTTATAGTTTTGAACAGGGTTGGAAGTAGAAAATAAGTGTTAAATTAGTATACATTTATCTTTTAAAAATTAATTTATCTAGTTTTTTTAATTCCAAACATTAGTGTAAAAACTTAATTCATTGACATATTTCAAATTTATTGTAAATTTTTTTAAATTATACAACTTTTAGTATACAGTTAGAGTGAGTACAGAATAAGCTACAAAATAAAGTGTTTTAGTTTTATTGATTTGGATATTCTGTGGTTATTTTAGAATTCTTAATTGACCCTTTTATGTAACTAAGCAGTGGTGAAAAAGTCTTGGAAGATGGTTGCTATGGTCCCATTTGGATCTGTCACTTTTTTTTTTTGAATCACTTTAATAATACAGTTGTCCTATTGGTTAACTTTTAATGATGGTATGAAAGGAAGATAACAAAATTAGAGTAACAAGATTCCATATCTTAAGTTAATTTAGCATAAAGCTTATTAGTTACTAATAAGATCATGTAAGAGTGATTGCCTCCTTTTAACAGGACTATAATTGAAACTTTGAGAACAAGAAAGATATTTTATTAAATAATTAATCATCTATTTTATTAGCACATGGTTGGTCATAATATTATGCTTATAGTTGTGTAACTAACCATGCCTTTGTTCAAGTTAAAGTGAATGCCATTATTAACAGAAATAACATCAAATTAAAACATTTTTCTTTTCATTATGATTTTTTCTTTTTTAATGTGATGCGTGTATAATTTTAAGTTTCTGTTGAACAGATGGTTGCTGTACTTCTTGCTACAGCAGGAGCAATTATGTCCATAAAAAATTTCAATAATCTTTTTAACAATAATCATCAAAGATTAGGAGTTGCACTTTATGGTATTATTTGGTTGCAAGTACTAGTTGGAATTTTTCGACCTCACAGGTAAGACATTTGAATTCCCTTTTATTGAGAAAATGTGTACCTACATAATTATGTTGATTAGGCCATTTATTTATGTTGAGATGAAATCCCAAAGTTTTAGACCATAAAAATCACCCTTTGTTTTCATTTAAATTTGTGTAAATTACACTTCTATCATGAGAGAAGATTGAATATGACATGAATATCTTAAGAGTCTCACATTAGATTAGATAAAATGGTGTGCAGTTCTTATCTTACAAATCGATTTTATAAGGATTGAGTAAGATTTAACCTAAATTTTAAGATGGTAGCATAACATATCCAAAATAAGTTAGGCCACTAATTATCATGTTACCCGTTATCGCGTCATTTGAGTCACGCTACACATGTTTAGTCCTCAGCGTAAGAAGTGTGTATTAAGAGTCTCATATTGAATGAGATAAAATATAAAAATGTGTTTCTAAGTGGTGTGTAGTCCTCACTTTATGATTAGACTCTGATACCAACTTTGAATTCGTGTTGAACCTAACTCAACTCTTCAAAACCGACTTGCAAGGAGAAGATTGTCCACCATTTATAAACACATTTTCGAATCATATCTTATATAATATGGTACTCTAACAAATATTAAACTCTTCTCTTCAAAATTAAATATGTATTACACTTAAGATCAATTTAATATAGCTATCCATATTTTTTTCATCAAATATATAGTTTTGAATCTCTAAGATCAACTATGAGACACTAAAACAAAAACTTTCCTTTGTTCTTTACAGGGGATCCAAAAGAAGAAGTGTGTGGTTCTTTTCACACTGGATACTTGGAACTGCAGTCTCATTCCTAGGAGTTCTCAATGTATACATTGGTTTAGCAGCCTACCATGAAAAAACATCAAAAGGCATAAGAACATGGAACATACTTTTCACTATTCAGATATCATTAATTGTATTTTTCTACCTTTTTCAAGAAAAATGGGGTTACATACAAAAACAAAGAGTGATTTTGAGCAATGAAATGGTTACTCCAAGTTGTCAAGAAACTCTTCCAAATGAAAAGGAGAGAGCATTGAAGGATGGAACTTTTTAAAGAACATGAAGCAATGATTTAATTGCCAATAGTTGACACAAATTTCTTCATAGTTACAATGTTTTGAAACATATAGAATTATAGAGTATTAGTGGATGTGAATTTTTCACTAGGTGAGATAAGAAATAATTTTTATTTTTATTTTTTATTTTATATCAGAAGAGCCATTCAAAGATTGTAATTTATATATTTGGTGACTTGAATGTTTTTTCTGGTTTAGATGCAAATTCAAGATTTTAAATATGGGAACACAAAAATTGTGTACTTTTGATGACGACTTTTAACTTCCTTTTGTTAGTTCTTGCTCCATAGACTACAACTCTAATAAAGAGGATATATTTGTAAATACACTTGGATGCCAAAAGTAAGGTTTGGTTAAAAGATAAGTTTTTGTTAAAGTTGTAATGTAATGACTAACAAAAAAACTCATACTATGGTAACTTATTTATTTCGTGGTGATATCGTGATATCGTATGCCACTGAAAAATATTTATTTCGTTGTAGTGTAATAATAAATATTTGTTTTATATATAAAAAAATATTTATCTTGCGATTTTATATATATTATTTGTAGATTTAATATTTTTATATATTATTTATAAATATTCATTAA
>JBBPBR010000004.1:48655131-48682997 GCA_037974775.1 Cicer pinnatifidum
TGTAATTATTGTAACAGTAAAATTCAATTTAAAATTTAAAATATGATAATTATTTTTGTGTCCCTCATTAATGATCTAACAATAAAATTAATTAGACCAATAATGTTTCGAAAGTTTACTTTTTTTAAATACAAATATTTTGTATGGAATACAAGTATTTCAAAAATTTCAAATTTTAAATCATTCAGTAAAAGTGAAAGGTAGAGATAATGTTATGTATTGCAGTTTTTTTAACAAATTTTCCGATTTTTTTTTTATGTTCTAGAAAATTTAAATTAAACTTTTTAAAATATTTAAATTTTAATTTTATGAAATAAAAATTAAATTTAGTGGGTATGATTTTTTTTTTATTTGGATTTTAAAAAATATTAAAATTAGTAGTTCAGGTAAAATTTAAAATATGAGGTAGACTTGAGGCATTTGGGCCTATTCTTATAATTGGGCTGAATGAACTTTGGAATTGGATTGTCTTAGACCGGTACACAGGAAACACAATATTGTTTTTCTTTTTGTGCAAATGTAAACACAGTATTTTTTTATTTTTTTTTTATTTTTTTATAAATTCCTTTTACAGACGATAATCTTATTCGAGTATAAATTAACTTACCAATATTTTCGATTATATCTTCTTAATGACAATTAGTGGAGACATATATAATATGCCAAAAAATATATTTGCGGAAGTCTGAGACTCAACAAAACTGACAAATATCGATATTGTTAAGTTGAATGTCATGTATCAGATTTGAATCGAATCTTACAGTTGTGTAAGTTAATTATAGATAAAATTTATTATATCTTCTAAGATAAAAATAAATAAATAAATAAATAAATAAATAAAAGAATTCCTCAATCGGTTAGTTCTTTAAATCTTAAATTGTAGTTTAGTTTCATTTTTAGAGGCTTCATAGAGCCCTATTAATTTAGGATTTTTTATATAATTAATTGAGGATTTTTATTAATTATAAAAATTAATTGATCAAAATTACAATTTTTTTTATTTGGATTTGACAATTCATCACTCTGATGGACATATCACCATGTAACAGCTACTTAGGTGTTTTTTGAACGGAGTTAAACGATATTTCAAAATGCACCAAATCGTACATAATTTAAGATCTAAAGACCAATTCGAGAGAAAAAATATAAATGATCAATTCAAAAAAAAGAGCCAAACTTAAAGAAATGTAAGTTTATTTTTTCTGGTAAATTATTCTTATCCAACTTTTTTTCTGTTTAAACTGTTAATCATTGTAAAAGTACACAAGAATATCTTTTAAAAATAGTTATGTGTTTTAAAACAAGTTAACGTGATAAACTACATAAGATTACAAGTAATAATTTGATCTCTTAACTTAATTACAAGTAATGATTTATTTCTTTAATTTACTTTTTTAATTACAAGTAAGATGAATTTGGGAGAGGAAGATTTGGATTTTGTCTTGTAAATATCTATGTTCTTTTCATATTTTGTTGAATTTAGATGTGAGATGTGAGATTTAAGTGGTGTTGTTGCGATGTTCTTCAGAAAAATGATGTTGTTGGGTGTGTGTATGGAAGACGATGTTGGATAACTCATACAACTTAATCATGAGACCAAAGTGATATGTAGTCATAATTAACGTTTTTTTTTTAATAAAATTGACGAAAATGATAAAAGTAGCTAACGAAACCATACTTAAGGGACCAATACAGAACAAAAATTAATTAAGAAACCTGAAAAACAGTTTAGAGATTAAAAGAATAATTTAACTTTTTTTATTTTATTTTGGGACTTTGATGGAGAAAGTAAAATTTTCAAGATTTCTTTAAAAATGAAGAACCCTACTATGATTTTTCTTTTTAACTTATTATATCGAAAAGGATAATGACGTTAGACTAAATTGAAAAGAAAAAATAAATTTAAGAGTTAACTGGTTACTTATAATATAAGTTAATGGATAAAATAGTCGCTCACAATTTGATATGGTTTGTGATATTAATGTGTTTTAAGACATATTAAGTTAAATGGTTAAATCATTACTTGTTGGTGGACTTTTCACAGCGGATAAGCCATATTAAATTTGTTGCATGGAAATGGTAGCAACAAATATGATAGAAAAACTTAAAGTTTAATTGTATTTTTGTCTCCTGTATTTTTACTAAATTTATGTAATAGATCTTCTTATTTTAAAAGTCGATAGTTTTAGTTATACTTTAGATTTTTGAATTATAAAAATGAGGATTTGACATTTTTAAATGATATGACATACAATTTCATGATATAGAACCATGTAGATTCATTAATTATTCATATGTCATTAATTAAATTAAAAAATCTTTAAAGTTAAAAGTTAAAATTTTAGAGGATTTTATTGCGATTTTGTCCTATCATATGTCATGTTAATTAAAACATATTACATCGTCATTTTTTAATTAAAAAAATTAGAAACAAAAAATGTCAGATTTTTATATAGGAGAACCAATTTTGTGAATTGATAAAACAAGTAAAATTAAATCAGTGAACTGCAGTAACAACTCTTTACCTTGTGTTGATTGTTACGAGTAGTATGTAAATGAGTTGGTGTAGCCCTTGTAATATTAATTAATACTCATTCCTTCTTATAGTGGAAAACATGCAATAATTAAGATAAATATTTTGGCAAATTGATTTTGTTCTTTCTTTTAATTTTTATATTTTTAAACTTGTATGCATAAACTTTAAAGAATACTCATTGTAATACAAAAGGAGTATCGTTCTGTCTATTTAAAAAAAAATGATAAAAGACTAGAATATAATTTTGGTTATATTTTTTTTATTAGAGAAATGTTAATAGTTGGGGACTCTACAGGAGTGTTGAGAGCAATAATTAACTAAATATTCAAAATCCATAAGAGATCTTGACACCACATCTCCCAAAGACAATTAGATCTAGATCCAGTGAATATTCGCAAAAAAAAAAAAAAAACTCACATTGGACAAGGTAAATATCCTCATAATAGATATGAGCACAGAGTAATTACCTGCAAAATTAAATGGGTATAGATGCGGGTACAAGTACTATAGTACCCACCCTTTCTTGCACCTGCACTTATATAAATATATTATTTATTTATTTATTTATTTATTATATTAGTGTTTAATTTAATTAATTGTTTTCTTTTATGTTTTAACATTTATTAATATCATTGGACTACTAAAATATTTATAATTGGAAGATAAACGTTTGTAAACTTTTTAAGAATTTGATCACAATGAATAGGTAAATAATTGTACCTTTATAATTAAGAGTTGTGTCTTATTAATCGTGACTTTATAATTATACTTGTAACTTCCTATCAATTGTTTTTACACATCTCGAATAATATTATCGTAAGACTTGCAACTTTATAAAATATTATTATGGATATTTGAATCTGTATTATAACGAGTGTTCATTTGAAATATTTTGAGTTAGAAAATATTTTAGTTTATAATACTTTATGATTGAATTTAAGATATTTGGATAAACACCGACAAATAAATTTCAATACTAACGTATCGCTTAAGAACATATTTTAAAAAATCAAAAAATCATTTTGAAACTTGCATATTCTAAAATGGTCTAAGAGCATATTCTTAAAAGTTCTAAAATTGTTTTTTTTCGATAAATTTATTATCGAAATATTTATAAAATGATTAAGTCACTCATTAGCAAACCCTTTGGTCAATTATTAATAATATTTAATTTTTATGATATCTATTTATAAAATTACTTATCATTAATTATGTCCATAATGCATCAAATCATAGTTATCATTCATCACTACATTTTTTTTTTTCTTTCTGAAAGACATTTTAGTAATTTAATTAATAAAACGAAAACTGAGGAGACACTACAAGAGATATGACCGTTGAACAGACAGATATTCAAAAATTTGAACTGTTTAGATTTTGGTCATTTTTGTAATTTAATAATTCAAGAAACAATCAAATGAAGTTAGTTCCCACAAAGGAAAATTATCTATAACATTAACTTCACTTCTTTCTTCTTCAAACACAAATCCTTCTCTGAACCTAAAGTAACAAAATCAACATGGAAATCAGTGAAATCACGACCCAATTGAACAACCCAAAAGAAGAAGGAGAAGGAGAAAACGTGGTGGTTGTTCAACAGAAAGAAGAAGAAGCTCATCCTTATGCTTTTCATGTCTCAGGTCCGAGAAATTTGGTTAATCTTAATTGGAGAGACCTTATTAGTTCTAGCTGGTGAGTACCCTTTTCATCTTCGCCATTTTTCTAATTGAATTTGATATAAATTTAGCTTTTTGGCCTGTGGGTTTGTAACATTGGGTGAAAATTTTGAAGCTTGGTTTTTTATAATTGAAGGAACAGAGTGTGTGAATTATCTTTGGTTTGACCATTTTTGAACGTTTTTAGGTTGGATCCATTTTCTTAAATTTGAAGTGGAAAATATCAGAAAATGGGTTTTGAGCATAAAGTTGCAAACTTTAATAGATGGGTTTGTTGAGAATTGTTTATCAGAATCTTGGTGATTTACATTTGGATAATCTATTCCGATTCCCTATTTATTTGGAATCGGGAATTTTGGGGGTCCTGATTTCTATCGTTTCATTTATTATTTAACAAATAACATTGCAATTCCCTGTTTAAACTTCTTAGTTTCATTTATATAGATTGTTTATTGTTTTGATTTTACTGTTATTGATGTCTGTTCACGAAATTTGTGGATTTGATTCAGAAAAACAAACTAGTATAATTGGTTCTAAATTGATTATTTAATTTAAGATAAAAGATATTTAAATAATTTGATTGGTTCTAATCTGATTGTTTTTTTTATTTTTTTCTGGTTTCCTTTTTGTCTTGTCAATTTTTATATAAATAATTTATGTCACTCTGAGATGAAAACAATGTTATAAAAACCAGTTTGAACCAACTGATTAGATCAGGAACCATTCAGATTCACTGTGTTTATCCGAAATGCATGTGAACTTGTGAAAACCAGTTTGATTTTCTGTGTTAAATTAAAACTATGAAACTTGTAGCACCAGGTTTCAATTATTTAAGTTTGGATCAGTTTTATACAATTGTAACTTATTGGTCCGACCAGCGACAATTTTATAATCGGCATGAGTTTTAGTATTTATAACATCGTCTGAGATGATCATGTTACTAGTAATTCTAGCAAGAGTTATGTATTCTTCATTTTCCATCTTGAACCTGCTAAAAAGTAGAAGTAATTGAATGTATGTGTGGGTGGCATGTTTGATGTTGGACACTGACATGTGTCAGACACCAAATGCGTTTTCAATATGAAGTATTAGTGCATTTCATACAATTACTGATCACTCATATGTTGAACATGCAGGAAGGATGCAAACTATAAGAGAACTGTCATTGCTTGTTTTATACAAGCAGTTTACTTGCTTGAACTCGACAGACAAGACAAACGACCTCCCGAAAATGCTCTAGCTCCAAATTGGTGGATTCCCTTCAAGTACAAACTAACAAAAACACTAATAGATGAGAGAGACGGTTCCATTTTTGGCGCAATACTCGAATGGGACCGATCCGCAGCAATGTCCGATTTAATATTAATAAGACCAAGTGGTGCCCCAAAAGCTGTTTTAGCACTAAGAGGAACATTACTCAAAAGCCTCACAATGCGAAGAGACATCCAAGACGACCTTCGTTTCCTTGCTTGGGAAAGCTTAAAGGGTTCTGTAAGGTTCAAAGTAGCATTAGAAGAACTAAAATCAGTTTCTGATGCATATGGAAGTAGCAATGTTTGTGTAGCAGGACATTCATTAGGAGCTGGTTTTGCTCTTCAAGTTGGAAAATCATTAGCAAAAGAAGGTATCTATGTTGAAACACATTTATTCAATCCACCTTCTGTTTCACTAGCTATGAGTCTTAGAAACATTGGTGAAAAAGCTGAGTTAGCTTGGAAGAGACTTAAAAAATCTGTGATTCCTTCAAGCAATGAAGAAACTAATGATGGAAACAAAAGTGTTGGAACAAAGAGTTGGATGCCTTGGTTAACAAGTTTGAAGAATCATAATTTTGGTGTTGGAAAATGGGTTCCTAATCTTTATGTGAACAATAGTGACTATATATGTTGTTCTTATAATGATAGTGATAGATCAGGAGAGAAAGATGATGGTGATAAGGAGAATGTTGGTCCAAATAATGGACATGTTGCTGCAAAGCTTTTTGTTGTTTCAAAGGAAAAGCAGAAGTTTCATGAAGCTCATGGATTGGAACAATGGTGGTCAAATGATTCACAGCTTCAACAGACTATACATACCAGTAAACTCATAAGCAGGCAGCTTAAATCTTTATATACAAATGGTTGTGGTACTTCTTCTCAAGTTATGCAGGGAAAGCCAAGATAAATAAGGATTTGGTCTCATTGTTTCCAAAATGATTCATTGATATATTTTTTTCTTTCTAAATGCTCTGGCTTTCATGGTAAGGTGGACTCTGATAATCGGGAGTTTGGTAGAAAGCTAAGTAAATTTTAGTTAAAAATTGTTTCAGTCAAGATTAAAACATTCTAGTTCTCTAAAAAGATTTATCTTTAAGGAGAATCAGTTTTAACCTTTTTGTTTGTGTTGATATCTTTATAATTTTTTTTGGTTTTATATGTTTATATTTTTGAACAAGTTGGAGCATTTCATAGGAATATACAAGTTATTCTTGTTATTGTATCTTTATGATTTGGTGTGTGAAAGAAAGATAGAAGAGAAAGTGAGAAGAAAAGTGAAAAATGAAATGATTCTATTTATGAAATAACACAAATATTCTTAGATAAATTAAATATATAAAGACATATTTGCCATTTGTTACATTACATGATAACTTTGTACTTCCCTTAAATTTGGTCATCTTTTCTTCTCACATTGGGCTGAAAACTAATTTAAGTGAATCCCACAACAAATATCATTTTCTTTCCTTTAAAAGTTGCACAGAAGGATATAAATTATCTTGGTTTTTATGTTTTCCGTTAATCGCTCAACTTTTCCCTTCCTTTCCTTTACACTTACCTCGTTATTTTATATATTTTCTTTTTTAGATATTAAAACATAAATACAATATTGTATAATATAAGAAAATAAAGATTATATTTTTGACTATTTATCAAACCAATTTTGCATAAAATTAATGAGATATGTAAATCAACTATCACAATTTAGCTAACTACTAGCTAGGTACATATCATTACTAACTAGACTAATTTTGTAGATAAATAATAATAGTGTTTAAATCGTATAGTAATATTAAATTGAATGCTATGTCATATATTTAAATTCAAAATATCATACTTGTGTAAATTAATTATAGTGATATTTATTTAAAAAAAAATTAAAAATACAATAAAATATATATTTTAGTGTGAAGTGCACCATGTATTGGATTATATAGTACTATCATTAGATTATTTTAAAAAACTATAGCAGGGGCCCGAGAACCCCTAGAATCATAAATAGTTCCACCCCTATTTTCCTCCAACTAGTAAAGATTATGTGCAATTAACCATGCAGTGCATGAGTCAATTATAGAAAAAGACTACAATGAAAAATTAGCAAAAGTTTAATAATTAATATCTTATAGAAAAATAATAATATTGTCAGTTATGTCATTTAGATTGTAGTTTCAGTTTATTTTGATTGATATCAAATTTGGAAATTAGATTAATTTGATATAATTAAGTGATCTAAATAATCCTTTAAATTTTTGTTGTTTTAGAAAAAAAATTTAAAAAATATACATATAATTGAAAAGTACTTTCAAAAATTGACTTCATGAAAAAATATCAAAAATTGCATTTAAAAACTATTTTTCTGAACTATGATTTGAATCACCTATATCATGATTCAAATGATTTCAGTAAAATCATGTTCATTCGAACCACCCTCTCAAAAACGGCATGCATAATGGTTCATAAGAAAGTTTTCTAGACCATGATTTGAATCTAACAAGTAAAATGATATTGATTCGAATTACCACTAACTTAATTTGAATCACCTTCTCATTTTTGTCTTTTATTAATGCATCATAAGTAGTTTTTCATAATAAGAGTCTAAATATTCTTCTTTTATCTTCAGTCAAATCTATTATTCATATGTCTCTCTTAGAAGTTCTTTTAATCAAAGACACATTGAAAACTCTTGTATCAACTCTTTATCAACTTTTCATTTATTGTTGGATAAATCTTGAGGGTTTCGAGATTGCAATTGAAGAAGGAAAAATAAATTATTTTCTCCTAGAAAGGAAATTCTAGAATTGAGTCTTTCATCTTCAAATATAAAGAAAAACTAGCACAATTGAATTTCAAGGTTGTCATGTTCTACGTGTTTTTTGATTGATTATGATTTTCATGACATGTTTAAAACTCCATAGATTTGACAAATATTTGTTTAACCTCATATCTGACAACTCTTAATTTGCCTAACGTTTATCGTACTACTTGAGTAACAGTTAAACTAGATTTAATTGTTGAACTTTCTCGACTAATTACCATATTAAATTATGCTGGTAATTGTATTTAGGGAGTCAATTTATGAAGCTAAATCTTACTAAAAATAATGTAAGAGAACCTCCAACGGCGAGGGTTCAGTAAATAGAGTCACTGTGTCACATCATCATGAAACAACTCATTCATTTTTTCACTTCGATTTAACTCTTAAGAACGGTTCCAAAACTTTAATTCATACATTCACAATTTATTTATATTTAATTATATTACAATTTAAAATATTAATTTAAATATTTTAATTAATATTATTATACATTATTTTAATTTTAATTTAAAATAAAATGGAACTTAAATTTTTATAATAATAATAATAAAAAAATTAAATATTAAATATATGACATAAATAACTAAAAATCATAAAAATAAATAATAAATTTAAATTTCATAACGGTAATAAATTAATAAAAAAATAACAATCATAAATTTATTATTATTAAATTATAAAAATACCGTATTTATATTATGTCAATTTCACACAACTCTTGAAATTAAATATTACATAACTCCACAATGGTGAACAATATATGTGCCAATTGTGATACCACGATTTGCCGCTCTATCTAGTTTGTTGGGCTCGCGGAGGCAGAGATTCTTAAATTAAAAGAAAAATTTATATGAAGTAGAATAACTTTGTAAGCACGCTATCAATGATTCAATTATTTGTCTGCTTTTTGTATCTCTCTTTTTTTACTCTAAAGTCTAAATTAAATCAAATATTTTTTTACAAGTCTAAATCAACATTATCTTGTTCGTAGGGAGTATGTTTTTTGCTTTTTATTTTATAAAAAATGTTAATCAGATAAAAGTTAAAACTAGTCATTTTCCATTGTGTTTAAACAAATGGAAATGAGACAAATGAAATGAATTTTTTTAAAAGTCATACGATGTCTTTATGCTTGCTAAATTTTATTTTCTCAACATCAATTGGAGTAAAGAATGGCAATGTAATAATAATATTATTTAAATACAAAAACTAAGAGCATCTCCAACAGTAGCCAAATGAGTTCGTCCGCCAGTATGTAGTTACGTAACTTTCAATTATTTGTGAGTTTACGATTGAAGTTGTGTCATTGTATCATCACGGTCTTCTCAGGAAGGAACGGTACTTTCATAATTTAATAATAATAAAATTATGACACTTATCTTTTTTAATTAATTTATTAATAATAATAAATTTATATAGTTAGTGGGTCTATTTAATAAACTCATGTTGAGTTCACCGTTAGAATAAACATGAATGAGTTACTCCAAAATGATGTGACATAGTAGACTCCATCTAATGAACTATACGTTAAATTCACTGTTGGAGATATTCTAACAACGTATTATGGACACTATAAAAAATAGAGCTTGAGTGGGTGGTGATGTGGTCTTGAAGAGAGAAAATATGTTAAAAAAAATTCAAATATGCATATGATTATAAAGAGTGTTGTTAATTTATTGGAATAGTATCATTTAACGTAGTCATTTTTTTTTTTATAATGGAATCCAAAGTAGTACTGATTAAAGAAAGCAAAATTGTAACAAAAATAAGTATAAAGTACCAAAGATATGTATTTTATACAAAAGAATATGTATCCACATATGATCTTATAATTCTAAACATTATACAAAATATAAACAAGAAAAGTAATTATACATGAACAAAATCATCAATGATCTTCCATGAAGGAGCCAAATGTTCAAACCAATCCTGACAACTCATAGTCATATATGCTGACATCTGGCATTTCAATCTGTTCACAAAAATTGTAAAAGGAATTTTGTTCAACATCAAAAAGTAGTGACTCAATATTCTGAAATTCCAAAAATTGATCATGATTAAGAGGTTGGTAATTAGCCAAAGAATCATGAAAAAATAATGATGACTCATCTAAACATAGCTCATTGCAAACTTGGTTGAATTCCTCATTCAACAATGCATCAAAAGATAATTCACATGTGTGAGATGAGTTACTTCTTGTTTCCTCATTTGAAATTGAAGAATTAAAACTATTACTTTCAATTTCAGGGTCCCTTTGAAACTCTTTTCCAATAATGTTGCAATTCTCAACATTTTCTTGTTCCAATGTTTTGGAAAAATTCCCATTTCCAGTTAATTCTTGAACTAACTTCTTGAAACTTGAATTGTCAGTGATGTAGACTTTAGGCTTCAAAACTTTAATCAAGTTGTTGAAATTTTGTTTCTCTTGAATAATATCCTTAGATATTTTATATGATGCTTGGTTTAATTTCTTTCCCATGATTGATGATGATTTCTATGTGTATACAACTGGCACTTTGTAATATGCTCCCACCTCTCGGAGGATACAAGGAGGTAATGTATAAATATAACTTGAATTAGAACAAGATATGTACTAGAGAATTTTTTAGATATTAATCAATTAAGACATAGCAAGATATTAAACACTAGATGCTGAAAATGATATTTACTCAATTTTTTTTAATAAAATTAGAATTTAATTTGTATAGTACACCAACGTGTAAAATATTTTTACATATGCATCTAATCAAATAGTTTCATGTATTTAATTTTTTATAGAAATATTTTAAAAATTAACTTAAAAAATGGACTATAATGTGATTTAATTTTATATATATATATATAAATTACATAGTCGGTGTATAGAAATTAATCTCATAAAATTAATTGCTTATTTTATTAGGAATCAATGCCCATTAATACATTTTTCTAATTATCTTAAAAAATTTAAATGTTAATTATCTTTGTTTTTGTCCTTTTAGAAGCATGACTCATCAAATGAAAATGTGCTGAAGTTTGTATTTACATGGAGATGTGGATGTTTGTCAATTCAATATAAGATAGTTATTAGGTATAAAAATAACTTGTTGTAACAGGAAATATATATGCCATTTAGTAGAAGGACATTGAGGGCACGCAGCTTGATATTCAAGTAACATTTTCTATTATTTATTAATTAATCCTTGCTTAACTTATACCATTATATGCACCCGTGCATTAGTGACATAATCCGACACTCATAAAACACAAAGTAGATATATAGAATTAACATTCCTAGAAGAAAAAAAAAAAAATAGAATTGTAAATCAAAATTATAAAAAAAAACGGATAAAACTCATAATTAAATTTTGATAAAATTAGAGATAAATTTTATATTTTTCATCCCTAAATTTTTGTTATTTATTTAAATTTCTCTAAATTAAATCAAATGATTAATTAAATTAAATTAATTACATTATTGAGTTTAATTAATTAATAAACTTTAATTAAAATTAAATTAATTGAAAGTATTCAAATTTAATGTCTAACAAAAACAATCATTAAATTAATTTTATTTATCTTCCGACAAAATCACAAATTATCACAATCTCTTTTTCATGAAAGTATCGTACAATTAAGATAAAAATAATAATAATAATTTTGTGTAATAAAAGAGGTTGATAAAAAAAATAATATAAGAAAAAAAAATTATAATTATAAAATCAATAAACTTTACTGATCCGGACCAAAATCTCTCCTTGGTATCTCTTTGTCTCGCATCAATGAATTCGAAGCTTTGTCCCAAATGTTGGTAGCTAGTGTTTATTGTTTTTGGGTAGAAACATTCATACCAGAAGTCTAACAAACATTCTAAAGAGTTTTTTAGTTTCTTTATTTATTTATTTTCGTTTTTTCTGAAAACAGAGTGCACCAACATCTACTATTTATTTATATGGAACAGATCTACATTTTTTTTATCATTCAATAAAATGATACATAATTCATTTTTGGTTCTTGACGGTGATATTAACATTATTATTATAATTATTAAATGTATCCAAATTAAATATACCCAAAAAAATTGATATCGAAGGTTTATGTTGTTAATGATCCATTTTGTCATTGGAAACGTAAGGTTAATTTCACAAGACACAGTTGAAAATATAAAAAATATTAGATTAGATTGAATATCATATTTCGAGGTTTAAATATGAGATTTTATAGTTGTTTATAAAATTATTTATTATTTCATTTATATAAATAATTTTGCAAAAAAAAGAACTATAAATAGCTATGCATCACACAATTTAAAAATCAAAATAATTTTTAATTCCTCTAATAATACACTGCGAATGCTTGTATGCATATCGGTTAGCAAATTTAACATCATATTTTTTTATTACTACACTAAATGCTCGAGCACACAATGTCATCATCACGCTACATATTAAAATCTATCATTTTGGCATTGGCTGTCGATGGTGCAACTGAACAGCACTCCTGACTAACATGAAGTTCAGACTAACATCAAACAACATTTTGCTACACATTCAATAATATAAGTAAACTATTAAGTATATTCTCTATTAAACTCATATTAGAAAACACAATGGTTGGTCCAAGGACCAAGCTATTGTCCGATAAGTCTTCATTAATTCTTGTTTTTTAGCATGAATTAATAGTTTTTGTTTAAAGTTTCATTCATTCTATTTAGTTTTATAGTTATTTGAATAAATAAAAGGAATTTGAAACATTTTGGATACTTTTTGTATGTTTTGGTACTAACAATTTCTAATTAGACAAATTCTCATAGTATACTCTTTTTGTTTTGATGTTATAGGTCAATCACACTGAGGAATGAACACTAGAGAAGTTAAAGAGGGTTAGTAATGACACAAAGTGATCTTAGAATACAAAATTGCCTCTTGTTGGAAGTTGTAGCGCAATAGGGAGGAGAAGCGACATGTTGCACTATAGTGGATATCGTGGAACAACTTTGTTGAAATTGTAATTCAAAGTAGTAGTTAGAAGTTAGTTTAAGGTTGTTAGGGATTCTTAGTAGTTAGTTACAACAACTTCTTCATCATGTGTTTGACATATAATACAAACTAGTGCAGTTACTTATAATACAAACAATAAAGAAATTTTGATTCTTTTCATTCACTTTCTTCATACCTTTAATTCTTCGAATTTGGAATTGATTACAAACAAAATAACAAGTGTTCTAAAATTGGCATCGAGAGTTGAGTTCATAATCAAAGGGAAACACGAGTGATTGAGGGGAACTCAAAATTTGGGAAACACGATTGTGAGTGCGAAAAAGTGAAGTAATCACAAATGGATCGAGAAACTTTCCATCCAATTTGCCAATTCTTGATAGAAAAACTTAGAAAGTTGGCGTGCATCAATTAAGTCATTGTTTGTAGCACAAGAGGTTTATGAAGTGGTGCAAGATGGGTATGATCAGCTTGGTCAAAATCCAACAAATGTGCAATGAGCAACATTCAAGGATTCAAGGAAAAAAGATTCCAAGACTTTATTCTACATTTAGCAAAACATTGATACCAACAACTTTGAGAAAATTTTGAAGTTATCCACGTCAGAGGAAGCTTAGGATATCTTGGGGAAGTGTTATATTGGTGCTGAAAAGATCAAGAAAGTGAAGCTCCAAGCCTTGATGAGGCAATATGAGTTGCTGCAAATGGAAGAAGCTGAGAGTGTGGCTAGTTACTTTAACCGTGTATAAACCCTCACAAATCAAATAAAGACTAACAGTAAAGTGATAACTGATTTGATGATTATTGAAAAGATTCTCAGAACTCTAACACAAAAATTTGATCATATAGTGGTGGTCATAGAGGAATTAAAGGATTTTGAGACATTGAAGGTGGAGGAATTACAAGGCTCATTAAGAGCTAGTGAATTGAGGGTGAGAGAAAGATGTGTAGCAAAAACGTTTGAACAAGTCTTTCAAGCTCTGATCAGTAAAAGAGCTAATCAAGATGAAAGAAAATACAAAAAGGGAAAACGA
This sequence comes from Cicer pinnatifidum, assembly GCA_037974775.1. Taxonomy (NCBI): domain Eukaryota; kingdom Viridiplantae; phylum Streptophyta; class Magnoliopsida; order Fabales; family Fabaceae; genus Cicer; species Cicer pinnatifidum. The sequence goes on from JBBPBR010000004.1 coordinate 48,669,425, forward strand.
AAATCAAATTCGCCCAAGAAGCAAGATTTTGATGAAGGTGTTGGAAATTCAAAGAATCAAATAAATGGTGACAATTACAACAAGAAATCTAATGGCAACAAAGGAGGTAAGAAGAAATTCAATAAGAAAGGAATACAATGCTATAACTGTTAGAATTGGGGTCATTTTGCTGATAAATGAAAATCAAAGAATGTAAAGAGAAAAGATGATGAAACTTAAACGGCTCAAACAAATGATTCAGACTCAAATGAAGTGTTATTAATGGCTACTACTAATTCAGATGGTGAGTGTTTTGAATTATGGTATCTTGATACATGCTGCTCCAACCACATGACATATCACAAAGAATGGTTTGTAAGTATTGGTGAAAAGGTGAAAAGGGAGATCAAATTTGTTGATAACAACACAATGACTACTGATGGTTTTGGCAAAGTATTGATTCAAAGAAGAGATGATAAGCAATCATTCATATGTGATGTTCTTTATGTTCCAAACATGAAGAACAATTTGCTGAGTCTTGGAAAATTGTTGACAAAGGATACTCAATGAAAATGGAGCATGGAAAAATGAAGATATTTTACAGTCAAGGAGACTAGTGTTGAAGGCACCACTCTCAAAGAATAGAAATTTCAAAATTGAAATTCAAATTAGTGAATATCAATGTTTGGCTATTGAAATCAAGAGTGATAATTGGCTTTAGCACCAAAGGTTTGGACATTTGAATTTTAGAAGTCTCTAAATGTTGAAGGGCATGAACATGGTGCAAGGACATCCTGAAATTCAAATACCAAAACAATTGTGTGAAGAATGTTGTCAAACCAAGTAGTGTAGGAACTCATTCAAGTGTGAAGTTCCAACTAGATCATTAAAGAAACTAGAGGTAACCTTTCATTTTTTTTTTTTTTTTATGTTTGTGGTCCTTTTGAGGAGGTTTCACTATGAGTGAATAACTTCTTAGTGTCATTTATTGATGAATTTACAAGAAAAATATATATCTATCTAATTAAAAGGAAAAGTGAAGTGTTTGATGTGTTTAAAAAATTTAAACTAATGTAGAAAAACAAAGTAATTGTGGTATCAAGCTGATTAGAACAAATGGAGGTGGATAGTATAAATCTCGAGAGTTTCACGAGTTTGTGAAAAGAAGGGATAATACATGAGTTTACTGCACCTTACACACCACAACATAATGATACTACATAAAGGAGGAATATGACCATCTTGAACATGACAAGGAGTATGCTAAAAGGAAAGAAACTACTTCATTAGTTTTGGGGAGAAGGAGTATCAACTGTTGTCTACATCTTGAACATATGTCCAACAAAAAGATTGGGTGACAAGACTCCAGAAGAAGCTTGATTTGGTAAGAGACCAATGTGAGTCACCTTAGGATATTTGGCTCATTATGCTTTAAACATATGCCTGCTCAAAACAGAAGGAAGTTGGATGATAGAGCTGAACATATGATTTTGTTGAGTTATGATTCAACTATAGCTTATAAGCTTTATGATCCAAATAAAATAAGAGTTGTTATAAGCAAAGATGTACTAGTGGATGAATCTAAAAGATGAAATTGGGAAACATATGCTACAACCAACTCCAATAATGCAATGATAATTGATCTTGAGGATGATCATGCATTAGACCTATTTGCACAACCAGCTCCAGAACCAATAAGACGATCTAGTAGAAACTAGACAACCTTGTGTGAGGTTGCACAATTATGAAGTAGTATATGCACAACAAGAAAATATGGAATTTGTGAGGGTCAAAAGCCCTCACAAAGGGGCAAAAGAAGCTACAAAGTAGGCATTCGTGGTGGCCTTAGGCAGCCACAAATAAGGTGGTCACAAACTTTTGTGGCGGCCAAAACGGCCACAAAGTAAGAAAATTACGTTGTCCTTTGTGAGGGCATAGCCTGCCACAAATGCCTCACTTTGTGAGGGCTTAGGCCACCACAAAGGATAAGCTAATTTTAAAAAGTTAAGCTTTTGTGGGGCCCAGACCGCCACAAATGCTTCCCTTTGTGAGGGTTTAGGCCACCACAAAATATTAACTTTATTAAAAAAATTATTTTTTTAAATTCAAAATTAATACTAAAATATAATATTATATATATAATAAATTAATATGAATATAAATATAAATTTAAAATTAAAATTACAATATTATAATTAAATTAAAATCAAAATTAAATTTAAAATATAATATCAATATAAATTAAATTTAATATATAATAAACTAATATCAATTTAAATTAAAAATATAATATTACAATTTAATTATCATTTAAATTAAATTTAAAATATAATATTTGAATTATAATTATAATTAAAGATTAATTAAAATTAAAATTAAATTTAAATAAAAATTAATTTAAAAATTAAAATAACTATTATATATAAAAATATATTATTAATAATAATTAAAGTAATTACTACCAAACCAAATAAAACATTCCAAAATTAATAAATAATGTCTTACAAACCAAAAATTAAACACTCAATAATTAACTAGGACAAGATAAATATGTGTTCATACAACCGAAAAATAAAATTATGAAATTATTCAAATACATCAATTCTCATAATAATTCATCTGATCAGCTCCACTCCCACTATCATTATTTCCTGCAATGTTACTCAACGACAGAAGTTCCTCAAAAGTATTATTAATTTGTGTTGGAGGAGACATCATGGTTTGAAATTGGATTTCATCTTCAATTACTCCACCACTAGTCGAAGGAGGAGCCATAGATGGCGAATTAATGCATTTTACATTACTTGTTGAAATATAACTAGTCAGTTGTAAGGAGACCCTAAATGATCCAAACTAGAGACTAGCAATGGAAGAGGAGTTTAAGTCCATTTTAAGAAACAAAACTTGGAAGCTAATGGAATTACATATGGACAAAAGACCAATTGATGTGAAATGAGTCTATAAACTTGAAATGAGTCTATAAATTATTCAAATACATCAATTCTCATAATAATTCCTCTGATCAGCTCCACTCCCACTATCATTATTTCCTGCAATGTTACTCAACGACAGAAGTTCCTCAAAAGTATTATTAATTTGTGTTGGAGGAGACATTATGGTTTGAAATTGGATTTCATCTTCAATTACTCCACCACTAGTCGAAGGAGGAGCCATAGATGGCGAATTGATGCATTTTACATTACTTGTTGAAATATAACTAGTCAGTTGTAAGGAGACCCTAAATGATCCAAACTAGAGACTAGCAATGGAAGAGGAGTTTAAGTCCATTTTAAGAAACAAAACTTGGAAGCTAATGGAATTACATATGGATAAAAGACCAATTGATGTGAAATGAGTCTATAAACTTGAAATGAAGCCTAATAGCGAGAATGCATGTAATACCTCAATTTTGTTTGAATAATTAAAAATTATTTGAATAATAATAACAGTAATATATTTAATAAATATTTTTGCAGTTATTATCTTAAATCTAAAAAATTTAGTGTTCTACAATTCAAATTTAAATATATACTAAATTTAAAATAATATAAAACAAAAAAAAATAAGAAATTTGAATTGCAACATCACAACTTTAGTTTTTTTCATTTTCGACTTGACAACACAAATACATTACAACATGTCTTTCTTTTCCTGCCAATAGCCAACACATCAATCCTGTCAACACAGCCAAACACCAACACACATTTTCATTTTCTTTGTATATTATTTCACTCTCACTATGCATTCTTTTATTTTCTTTATCTTATCAACATCCCTTTTATAAACATACTACAAACCAATAGAAATTACTTTTAGAAAAAATTATTTGCTTAATCATACATTGCTTAAGATTTGTTACAAAAACAATATAAAATCTAGTTAAAATTTGTTGTGAAACATCTAGAACTCGAATTTATCTAATAAACAAAAACATTCACTATTTTACCTATAAATTGAGACAAAAAATCTAGAAAAAGAGACCAACAAAAAACACTTAAAAATAAGAAGAAGAAAATTGGCAGAGTAATAGGAGGAAAAAACAAAGAAGAAGGATTAAGGTATTGTTTTCATCTTTACTAGTTGTATTTGTTGCTACATGTAGTATATCAAATGAGTTATTAATGAAAAAAATGAAACTTTTTGTTTTTATACAAAAATAATGTCCTAATCTGAGAGAGAATAAACTAAGAACCCAAACCTTCGACAGTCGTCGATGCGCCGAAACGTCGACCGTTCTAAATCTCATCTTCACAAATAAACTAATGAATTAAAATTCATAAACAAATTAATTATAAAAATTATTAAAAATTAACTAAAAATAACATATTTTAATCCCTGAGTTGCATAATACAAAATATATATTTTGATAGCTTTAAAATTTATTTTTATAAATAAATAGATCTAAAATCAACTTTTTAAAATTTAATTAATTAGATGTGTTTTTTTTCTCTTAATATTGGAGTTGTTAAGACACAAGTTAAACTATTTGTTGGTTTTGAAACTCAATTTAAAAAAAATAATAATATAAAATATTCTTAAGAGCATTAAATTAGACATGACATCTTTTTACTTTTTGAGTTTAGAAACACGAGTTGTACAACTCGATAGTCTTAAAACTCATATTTTAAAACAATTTTTCAAATCAAGCAAGTTTTTTTTTTTTTTTTTTATTTTTTTTTTTTTTATTTTTTTTTTATGTTCGTCAAAATTAACTTTTTTAAATTACAAAATACAATTTATATAAAATTAATCAACACATCCACATTTTCTATCAAGAACTACGTACCTTTGATTTCTTTATCGCACTGGGAGATATATAGGAGCAAGATCACACTATTGTCAAACACAATAGTAAAATTTGGTGGCGACTCCATTTAATTCGAGAAAAATTCGAAATGTTAGGCCGTGACAATGCCAAGTACAAGGCCAGACTTGTAGCATAAGGTCTTATACAAAGGCTTGGACTTGATTTTGATGAAGTATATGCACCATTTGCCATAATTGAGACAATGAGGCTTGTGGTGGCAATGGCTAGCTATAAAAGGCTAGTCCATGTATCAACTAGATGTGAAGTCATCATTTTTCAATAGACCATTGGATGAAGAAGTCTATGTAAAGAAACCACTAAAATATGAAATAAAGGGAAATGAAGACAATGTGTACAGACTGAGAAAAGCCTTGTATGGCTTGAAACAAGCATCTAGGGCCTGAAACAAGAAAATTGAAAGATTTCTATTAAAACACTAGTTTGAGAAATGTGTGAATGACCATGGGGTGTATGTTAAAAGGTTGGCAGCCTTACCTACACCACTAATATGTTTTTATGTTGATGGCCTATTAGTGACTGAGTGTGATGAAGCTAAAATAGCACAATTTAAGACAATAATGAAAGAAGAGTTTAAGATGTCAGATTCAGGAGTATTGTAATATGGAGTATTGTAATATTTCCTTGGAATTGAGTTTATCACTATGAGAAAAGGAGTATTTATACACCAAAAGAAGTATGTTAATGATGTATTGAGGATATTTAATATGCAAGAGTGCAATAACACTAACATTCCATTAGAAACTGGGTTGGTGTTTTCAAAAGAAGGAGATAAAGAGCTGATTGATTTTACATTGTTCAAATAATTAGTAGTATCATTGAGGTATTGTGTAATATAAGGCCTGACATATCCTACAGTGTAGGACTAATTAATAGATACATGGAAAACGAAGAGAACCTCACTATTTGGCATCAAATTTTTTTAATGATACATCAAAGGAATTGATGAGTATAGCCTATTATATCCTAGAAGCTCAAATATACGTGAAGTTGAATTGGTAGGATACACAAATATTAATCGGTGTGGAGACAAGGATGATAGGAAAAGCACTATTGGTTATGTGTTTATGATAAACAAAATGTCAGTTTCATGGTTCTCAATAAAGCAAAGCTTAGTAGTTCTATCTACATCTAAGGCTGAATATGTAGCAGCTTCAATGGAATCATGTCAAACTCTATGGTTGACATAATTGATTACTAAGATGAGATTAAGAAAGATAAGAATGTTGATTGATAATAAGTTAGGAATAGATTTAGCCAAGTATCTTATTGCACGTGGGAGAAGCAAGGACATTGAAATACATTTTCATTTTCTAAGAGATCAAGTAAATAAAGACAAGTTGAGGCTGGAACATTGCAAATAAGATTAGCAGAAGGCTGACATTCTCACAAAGTCATTGAAGAAATTTAAATTTCAAGAAATGATTAGCAAGTTTGGAGTAATGCATGTAACCTCTATGAATTAGGGAGAATGTTGAAATTATAATTAAAAGTGGTAGTTAGAAGTATTAGAAGTTTGTTAGAGGTTGTTAGGGGTTGTTAGTAGTTAGTTACAATGACTTCTTCATCATGTGTTTGATATACAATACAAGTTAGTCCAGTAAAGAAATTTTGATTCTTTTCATTCATTTTCTTCCTACCTTTAATTCTTCCAATATGATATTGATTACAAACAAGCCTTTGACTTCAATAGAGGAATTTTTTAGCGCCATGTACAATATGTTCTATCATAATTAATTTTGATGCATCGCATTGCGCAATTTGTTGCGCTATCATAAATTTTGGTTTGGCACATTGCATCCAAACCCAGCGCAACATTGGCACACGATCCTATTTATGTTTAAAATCCTTATTTTGGATTTTTTATTTATGATAGTTACAAAATTGGTATTTTAGCTATAAAACATTAATCTTTTGCCAATATTTTTCATTCATGATATATAAACAATTCTAAACCTTCTGAAATGTAAGAATACTTTCACCCACTCGAAAACTTCATTCATTTAAGATTGTAATACAAATTGAAAACTATTTCTTATTCTAATCAGGTTTACAATTGAAGTTTGTGCAAGAAACAACATAAAGGTATTTTATGTGTTGGGGTGTCAATTCCAAACATAAATCATTGAGGAAATATCGTTGATGTTACATTGAAGAATGATTATTTTCAGGTTTGGCTAGAGAGGTGTCTCTAAGGACTATCCTTTAAAGAGTAATTAGAGGTTCTTCTTTTTGAAGATATGGTCAGATTACTTTGGAGGGTTGCTCCAAGATTCTAGTTCGTGAGCGTTTAGGAAGAAGGGAATGATGAATAAGGATGTAACTATTGTCGAAGGATCCTGTACACTTCAAAATCAATAATAAAAGAAAGAAATACTCATTCTTTGATCGATGATTAGACGTACTCTATAAGTGACGGCGAAGTATGAAAACCAATATAAATTGTTGTTTGATTTTCTCTTTCCCTAAACTAATTTTAATTTCTGCAATTTTGTTATTTGTTGATTTTGTGTAATTCAAAGATTGGTGGTGAATTTACTATTTTACATTTCAATTGATAGAAAAATTAAGAACTTAGAAAATTCTATTTTGAATCATTATCTTGCTTTAATTGTTTTCAAATATTGTCAACATTATATATTTTATTCATCATTGAAAGTTCTATTGATCTTTGCGTTTATATTAATAATGCAATTATTAAGTGTTAGCATTCTTCACTAGTTTGATTGAAGTTAAAATTATTTTCAAAATCTACCAATGCACTTTTGCATTAGTTGATTATGATATCATTGATCTTTGTAATACGAATTCCAATAAGATATTTTACATTGGGTTAATTACGTTTTCTAAAATTATTTTTTCTATGTGTGACTGATATTTTTTAAAAATTGTGAAGTGTATTCAACTTCTCTTCTTTAATTCATTGAACAAATCATTCCTTAAGTAACAAATTCGACTTCAATGACTATTTTTGTTCTTTAAATTAATTTTTTTAAAAAGAGGTTAGACTCATAATTCTTTTCAAGGAAGCTTGATTAGGGGAGAGTATATGTGCATTGTGCACTACGAAACCAACCGCAAAAAGTGAAAATGCTAGCAAAAGTAGTGGCAAACCACGATTTGATACACAACCATTTGAGTTTAGCCGATTAGTAACACTTGAAGAGTTTTCTTAACTAATCAAATCTTAGCTGTAATATTGTAGACTTCAACGTTACTTTTTCTAGATATCACTTGTAAATACCATTTTGAATACACGTCAATCAATATATAACTTATATTTACTTGTGTTTATTTCCACATATCGAATTTGCTTTTATTTAATTTTTTTCTTAGTTTTTTAATTCTCTAATCATTTAACACTTTGTGTAGTAGTTGAGGAATATTCCCCATTTAAAAAACAATATTTTTTTGACGTTTGAAATAAAAGAAAATTACTTGAGATCTATTAGCCGGCTTTTCGGTTCAACAACACTAAGTCATTTTGATTCCTTTGTTGTTGCTTCACCACTTATCATAGTATGGAAATTGTTTCATTGAAAGGAAAGAGCATAAGTAAGATTTTATAGCATTATTGTTTCATCTATCTTTCCATGTCTCTTTCTGCTTTGAAAAGGTAAAATTAATAGTGAATATGAAATATCTATACAACACACTGCAATTAACGTTTGACCATAACTATTCGCAATACCAAAGATTGATAAACAACTATCACCACAATTTAAAAATTCCGAAAACAAAAGAGAAAATCGGCTAAAAACTAATGTCATATGAATAAGAGAAATACTCCATCTTGAACTTTTTTATAAAAGATATTTGAGATAAAATTTGGTCAACAAAAATTGAAGTATCTGATTCATTAAATAAATTAGATACATTAATTTTTGTTGACTTAATTTTAACTCAATTGTCTCTTATAAAAAACTAAAATAAAGTATTAATTACAACAATATTACTTACGAGTCCATAGATGATAAATTCATTGTATTTTTGTAGAATTATTAATAAAAAAAATAATAATGAACAAACGAATTTGAAGGTCACATAAATATTATATATGCTTATTATACATAGAATTAATTCAGAAATGACAACCACAACAAAGGTAGAAGAAACAAACTGATGAGACAATTACAACACCTTCAACAACATAAACTATCTTGTAAACGACGCTATCCATGATGGTCGTATGTAGATGAAGTCGTTTCCAACGAAACGCATGAGATAATTTCCACGGTCGCAAGTGCTCCTTGCTCAATTTCTTAAACGACCAACTTGTCTTCAACATATTGATTGATGAAATTAATCAACACTTATAAATTCTCTAATATGAAAACTCAATTTTTTTTCTTTCGATCAATTTTGCTTTGGTTTTGTCGTTTAATTTTTTATGGAACATATAAAAAAAATATGCACATAGAAAAAGGAGTGTGATGTGTGTTTATATATAAATGTAGAAAGGGAAATTTATATGGTATAGTTTTTAGTGCCTTGGACGCTTCAATGAAAAAGGTGTTTGCTGGCTTAGGTTGTTTCTTGCTGGCCTAAATTACACGTTAAATAGTATACTTTAGTTCTGGATTGGTCCTCTTGCAGATTCTTTGCATTGATGATAGTGATATATATTTTGATATTGTGTAATGCTTTTTCATACGTCCATAAATTACTCTGAATTAAAAAGTAACGATACCATAATTAAATTACTCTACTTAGTAATTCATTATAACATAATATATTAATTATTAAACATATAATTAAAATTTTATATAAATATAGAATTTGTATTTATATAATCTAACAATTAATATTTACTTATGTTTTTTTTAAAAGTTTATTATATGTTTATTTAAAATTATTTAATAAAATATTAATAATTTTAGACTAATTATTTTATAAGCATATTTTGTAAGTTAAATTTATTGATAATAATTGACGTGGTTAATTTTCAATATAAACAACTAAGTTATATAAGAAAAATCATAGCCCATTTTGTTTATGAATCTTGACAAATTTTATTACCAGCAGAACTCTATCTTTTATAGATTCCGTACAAATTGAAATGCAAATATAAAATACATAAATATATTAATCAAGTAGTAAATTTATTATATATATATATATATATATATATATATATATATATATATATATTCCTCTTTTAATTTTGTTTTTCCTAATTGTTCTAATTTAAAACTTATTTCCTTAAATGCTTTTTTTTTTTAGAAGTCGTTCCATGGGAAAACGACCACCTAAAGAGAAAATTCTTTAACTTCAATAGAAAATCGTTTCCTGAGGAAGCGACATGTAACACCCCAAATTTTATAATAAATTACTTTATTAATAACATAGAATTTTAAATCATTTATATGATATGTTAATTTTGTACATATTGAACTAAATGAGTAATGTAAATCACAAATATTGTATTTTAAATATATTTCTAAAAAAATTATATTTTAATTACTCCTAACTATTTCTTACTTTAATTAATACTATTATATATGACTATTTTGAATATTTTAGAGTATCTATTTTTACTATAAAAGTGTTAAAATATATTTTTGATGTCAAAATTTCTTAAAATGCATATATTAATAAGTATAGTAATAATTTTGAATACGAGTGTTTTTGTTATTATTGATATCTTTATAAAAAATTAATTTCTTTAATTAATATTTTTTTTAGTAAAATATTAGTTTTGAAATATTAATAATATTTTATAAATATTTAATTGATTTAGTGATTTATATAAAAGATTTGATGCTATATTCTTTTATTGTTATTTTAACTACTTTTATAGTATAATAATATTTTAATTTGATATTTTAAAAGATATTATTTTAATAGTAAATAAATAAATTAAAATAAATGTGTAATTAGTTGGTTTTGTAAATAAAATAAAATCTAACCAAATGAGTTCAAAGACTTAGATTAATAATAACTAATATGTTAAAAAAATAATTAAAATCAAATATAACCTAACCTAAGAAAGAAAACGTTCATTCACTTCTCAAAGTCGTTTCATTGCAAATGCAATGTAGTAGAAAAATTAAACCGTTAAAAATGAAATTGAAATTGAAATTAAAATTAAAGTGAAATTGCTATTTTGATTTCCTGCGGTTTGGTGAATCGAACTTGCATTTGCAATGGTGTCTATGATGGATCAATATGAGATCATGGAGCAGATCCATCGCGGTGCGTTCGGTGCTGCGATTCTCGTTAACCATAAATCAAAGAAGAAGAAATACGTGTTGAAGAAAATTAGGCTTGCAAGGCAAACTGAGCGGTGCAGAAGATCTTCTCATCAATAGATGGTTCTTATTGCTCGAATTAAACACCCTTACATTGTAGAATTCAGGCTTGGGTTGAGAAGGTTGTTATGTCTGCATTGTTACTGGATACTGTGAAGTGGAGACGTGGCTGCATTGATGAAAAAAATCAAATGGGGTTTATTTTCCTGAGGAGAAACTCTGTAAATGGGTTAATCAATTACGTTTGGCAGTAGAATACTTGCATTCAAATTTTGTTTTACACCATGACCTAAAGTGTTCTAATATACAAAGGATCAAGATGTTCAACTGAGGGATTTTGGGCTTGCTAAGACACTAAAATTCGATGATTTGACTTCTTCGAAATCGTTATTTTGCACCAATGTAAGTCCGATTTTAGTGAAACCAACTGCAAAACGACCGTGTGAAAAGTGACTATATTATCACTAATTGATTTTCTGATTCATGGTAATTTTCCTTGACCGAATTTCGAATTTATTTTTTAGAGTATTTTCTCATAATTTAATTTGACGTTTACCTATAAACTGTCGAGTTAGATCGATTAAAGGGGAAAGAGTCAAAGAACAAAGATTGTTTGCTCGTGGAATCGCATTCGCATGTGAAAGCGTCGAAATAAGGTAAGGGGTGATAGAGTGTTTGAATTCATGAGTATAATATATTGTGAGATGAACGGAAAAACCGTATTTCCCAACGATTTATTCGAGGCTCGTTACGTACGGCAGTAGCCATTTGAGAGATAAATTGATTAATGTGAAATATGAGAATTGTGAGATTAAAATGTAAAATAGAAATTTTTATAAGGTTTTGATTGATTTAATTTTCAATAGTTGTGTGGTAGTTGATATTTGTTATTATTGTGATGTTAGATGTTGAATAAAATTTTGTGTACATGTTTGATTAGACGAATTTATATGATGTGATAATAAAATATGAATGCATGGTTTGATATATGCTTACGTGATGATAATGATGATTTTTGATTGATAATAGTGATGTTATAAAATTGTGATGAATTTATACGATGATCATGATTATTTATGATTAATGATATTATAAAATTGTGATGAAAATATTGAAGTACCCTATACTTGATGAGATAGTGATGATTCCTAAAGACGGTGCTCTTAATGGAATAATCTAAGCTAACGGGGGAGAAAATAAATATTGAGAATTTGCGAAGTGAAGATTATTTTGTCATCATATAGGTAGGGCCTGACAAGCCTAGTGATTTCGGGGAAGTACAACTGATTGAGCCTGATCGTGGCGGTCTGCTGTCGAGCCTTAAGACAAGATTGTTAGACCTTGGAGGTATTCGGGTGGGAAATTACTAGGTGACTTGGAGGTAGTACTCCAAATATCGTGAGCTACCACGTAACACACATTTACCTCAACTGTCATGTATATGTGTCTCGGGTTGAGTTGATGGGATCTTTGAGGACAGAGCCACTTTGAATTGTCCGTCTACTGGGATGGTGGCATAGTATCAAGCCTCCTAACCAAGTACTTCGGAGTTAGAATGGTACCACATTGTGACGTAGAGTCTAAGCTCATGCTTAATATTGCATTTTATTGTGATTGTTTTTTTGTGATTAATATGTATTATGTGTGATAATAATTTATGCGATGATTTGATGTTACAATGAAGTGTATTGATTTTCCTTGATTTTGACTATATAATGTGATGTTTTTCCTTGAAGAATGTTTGTGTAATGATACAGTTTATTGATGATTAATTGTGTGGTCCTCTTATTTATATTATACTATAAACATGATTTCAAAATTCACCTCCTTCGTTGTTTGTGTTTAACTGACTTGACCCTGCGTTTGCGAAATCGCAGTTATTACATGTTAATGAGTCTCGAAGTTCAAGTTTATGAGAAACTCCGCTCTAATAGGTGATACCGGGAATTAAGAGTTGTAATGTATATTTTACTTATGTTATTACAAATGACTTTTTATATGAAAACTTAGTACTTAAATCAAGAAATCCTAGTTAAATCAAGTTCATTGAAATTTCACTATTTTAATTGAGAAACAAAGTTGAATTGTTACATTTGTATTTAGAGAAATATGATATCACAAATTAAATATTAAAGTTTTTATTCTCTTTAACAGATTTTCTTAATCCGCTGCAAGTTTTTTTCAAATAATTTAGTATATATTATTATAAATGTTATTTTGGGGTTTAGGGTGTCACACGACCTCTAACTGAGATATTTTTTTGTTATATTTTAAAATTAGTTTATTATTAGAATTATTAATTTAATTATTTAAAAAATAAAAATACTAATAATAAATAAAAATAAAATACATTAATAAATTATAAATAAATTTTATATTTTAATTATTATTATTATAATAATAAATAATTATTATACTTATAGTTAAAAATAATTATAATTAAAATGATTAAATAAAAATAATTATATTATATTATAAATTTCAAAAAAAATAAACTAAATGATAATAAAAATTAAAT
>JBBPBR010000004.1:48689101-48700933 GCA_037974775.1 Cicer pinnatifidum
AAAAATGATCGTCTTCGGATTGGTTACCGATGCGTAAATCTATAGAAATTAAAAATGATCGTCTTCGGATTGGTTACCGATGCGTAGATCGTAATTGGTCCAATCTTGAAGGTAGATAAAGAGGATAAATATATGATACTTGCGATTCAAACGATAAGGTATGAATGATTCATGTGTGTGTGATGCATTGAGTATATGTAAAGTGTCAATGAAGATGCATGGATCATGCAAGTATGAGTAAATTATGTATGGTTTATGTGTCATGCATTATAGATAAATTTTTGTTCTTTTATTTGATTCCCCGATCCTTATGCTTTTCTCTGTCCCAAGATTCAATGGATGAATAAAGACAAATATTATTTCCACATGATGATTCTTCGTATCAATCGAATGACCGCTTGTTGAAGTGAAGCAAAAATCCATTGTTTAAAATGATTATCCTCCTTATTATTTTCCACAAACTCCATATATCTTGAGAATCAAACGAGTTCCCGTGTATATATTTTCAAGTGTCAAAATATTTAAAATACTTTTATATTTTCACATATTTCAAATTCCAACATTTATTATTATAAAATAAATTTTTGAAACAATAGAACACTCAATAATGAAAACTGGATTGGTATATAGAAAGTGTAACGTACAACATCGGATGACAATATTGGAAAATGTACATTCATTACATTGAAAGCAAGACAATTGAGGTAGGGATTACAATGTGGGGACGAGTATGTTTAATTTAGGTGGAGACATAGCAAACGCTAGTCATTCTTGTAATTTAGGAATCCTAATAATCAGCTTCCAAGAATAATAATTGTCCGAGTTTGAAATGCTTGATTTTGTTTTTGTTTTTTTGTTTTTTCCCTAACTTTTGCATGGACTACTCTTCCAAGTTTTCAATCCATCGGGATGCTCTAATTTTTGCCTAGGTCGCCTTTTCAGGTTTTCAACCTAGCGAGCCCATTTTTTTTAAGCATAATATTTTTTGACTGCATCTGAATTTACTGGAAGTGGAAAGTCATCTCCATCCATTTCTGCAAGTATTAGAGCTCCCCCAGAAAAAGCCTTTTTCACAACATATCGTCCTTCGTAATTCGGGGTCCATTTTCCACGAGCATCCTTTTTTATGGGCAGTATTTTCTTTAACACTAAGTCCCCTTCTTGAAACTCTCGAGGACGAACTTTTTTCTCGTATGCCTTTTTAAGTCTTTTTTGATATAGCTGACCGTGACATAAAGCTATCATTCTTTTTTCTTCTATGAGATTTAACTGGTCAAATCGTGATTGAACCCACTCAGCCTCTTCCAGTTTTGTTTCCATCAAGACTCTGATCGAGGGAATTTCAACTTCAATGGGAAGTACCGCTTCCATTCCATACACCAATGAGAAAGGAGTTGCCCCTGTTGAGGTACGAACAGAGGTTCTATAGCCATGTAATGCAAAGGGAAGCATTTCATGCCAATCTTTATATGTCTCTACCATCTTTTGTATGATCTTCTTGATATTCTTGTTTGCTGCTTCTACAACTCCATTCATTTTTGGACGATATGGCGAAGAATTATGGTGCTGAATTTTGAAACTATCACACAACTCTTTCATCATTTTATTATTCAAATTTGTCGCATTGTCAGTGATTATCTTATTTGGTAAGCCATATCGACAAATCAATTCTCTTTTGATGAATTTGACAACCACGCTTCTCGTCACATTGGCATAAGAAGCGGCTTCAACCCATTTTGTGAAATAATCAATAGCTACCAAGATAAACCGGTGACCATTAGAAGCTTTAGGCTCGATGAGTCCAATAACATCCATCCCCCACATTGAAAATGGCCATGGTGATGTTAAAACATTCAAAGAGGTGGGCGCTACATGTATTTTATCAGCATATATTTGACATTTATGACATTTCTTCTTGAATAGCCAGCCCTCAAGATTTTTCTTGCCATTGCGTGTCCATTTGCATGAGTTCCAAAAGAACCTTCGTGAACCTCTTGAATAATTATCTCTGCTTCTGCTTGATCCACACATCTGAGGAGAACCATATCGTGATTTCTTTTGTAAAGCACATCACCATTTAAGAAGAAGTTCATTGAGAGCCTCCTTAAAACCCTCTTGTCGTTTTCTGAAATACCTGACGGATATTCTCTATTCTTAACATAGGATTTGATATCATAAAACCATGGTTTGCTATCAAGCTCTTCTTCTATCGATAAGCAATATGCTGGCTTATCCTTTTGTTGAATCTTTATGACCGACACATCCTGACCGTCACTTATTTTGAACATTGATGACAATGTGGCCAGGGCATCAGCCAATTGGTTTTCTTCTCGAGGAATATGGTCGAAGTGTTCTACCAATTCTTTGATATGGGTATGGTACAGAATCAATTTGGAGTCTCGAGTTTCCCACTCTCCTCTTGTTTGATGGATGACCAAAGATGAGTCTCCATATACCTCAAGAACTTTTATCTTTGATTCAATGGCTGCTTTAATGCCCATGACACATGCCTCATATTCTGCAATGTTGTTTGTGCAATCAATACACAATCTAGCCGTAAATGGAGTGAACTGGTTCTCTGGGGAAATCAAAATGGCTCCAATCCCATGCCCCAATGCATTAGAAGCACCATCAAACACCAAAGTCCATTTTTCATTATCAGATGATTCGATCTCTTCAAATAAAGTCATGATACCTTCATCGGGGAACTCACACTGCATTGATTGATAATCTTCTACAGGTTGTTGGGCCAAATACTCTGCTAGGGCGCTTCCTTTGATAGCTTTTTGTGTAACGTATACCAAATCATATTCTGATAACAACATCTGCCAACGGGCAATCCTTCCAGTAAGAGCAGGTTTCTCAAAGATGTATTTAATTGGGTCCATTTTAGACACCAACCAAGTTGTATGGCATAACATGTATTGCCTCAACCGACGAGCGGCCCATGCTAATGCGCAACATGTTCATTCAAGCAGTGAATATCTTGTTTCACAGTTGGTGAACTTTTTGCTCAAATAATAAATAGCATGTTCCTTCTTACCAGATTCATCATGTTGCCTTAATACACAATCCATTGACTCATCAAGTACTGTTACGTACATAATAAGTGGTTTTCCAGGAATTGGAGGCACTAATATTGGAGGTTTTGACAAGTATTGCTTAATCTTTTCGAAAGCTTTTTGACAATTCTATTTCCATTCAACCTTTTGGTCTTTACGCAACAACTTGAAAATTGGCTCGCATGTAGCGGTGAGATGCGATATAAACCTGGCAATGTAATTCAATCTGCCCAAAAAGCCACGAACTTCTTTTTATGTGCGTGGAGCGGGCATTTCTTGTATTGCTCTTACTTTATCTGGATCCACTTCTATCCCTTTTTGACTAACAATAAACCCAAGTAACTTGCCTGATCTTACACCAAAAGTACATTTAGCGGGGTTTAAATGAAGTTTGAACTTCCTTAGTCGCACAAACAACTTTTGAAGGTTTACGACATGGTCTTCTTCGGTCCGAGATTTTGCAATCATATCATCCATATAAACCTCTATTTCTTTATGCTTCATGTCATGAAACAAAGTTACCATTGCCCTTTGGTAGGTTGCCCCAGCATTCTTCAATCCAAATGGCATCACTTTGTAACAGAAAGTCCCCCATTGTGTTTGAATGTAGTTTTCTCCATATCTTCGGGAGTCATCTTGATTTGATTATATCCTGAGAAACCATCCATGAAGGAGAAAAGAGAATACTGAGCAGTGCTATCTACTAGGACATCAATGTGGGGTAAAGGAAAATCATCTTTTGGACTAGCTTTATTTAAATCCCGATAATCAACACACATTCGAACTTTTCCATCTTTCTTTGGAACCGGAACAATGTTAGCAACCCATTGAGGATATTTTGCCACAGCTAAGAAACCAGCATCAAATTGCTTCTTAACTTCTTCTCTAATTTTGAGTGACCTATCAGGCCTCATTCTCCTCAATTTTTGCTTAATTGGAGCACATTCAGGCTTGAGTGGTAGCTTGTGTTCAACTATGTTAGTGTCTAGCCCAGGCATATCCTAATATGACCATGCAAAGACATCCACATAATCAAATAAAAGTTTGACCAGCTTTTCTCGTTCACTTTCTTTCATAGACATACCAATTTTAATTTCTTTCTTATCATGTTCAATCCCTAAATTGATCACCTCAACAGGTTCTTGATAGGGTTGGATTATCTTAGCTTCCTGTTCAATTAACTTTTCCAGTTCTGGGGGAGGCTCACAATTGTCTCCGCAATCCTCATCAGCGTGATTAATTGGGTTTTCAAAATTACAAGAAAGGGTTCTAACGCTGCTATTTTCAACATATGCATTTTCGAATCTGCATTGTTTAAGTTAAGAAGAAAAAGGAAAAAAAAGAAAATATGAATAAAGATTGCTAAAAAAGAAAGAGAAAACGAAAATAACTAGAGAATTCAAAAATGCATTTATTAATAATAAGCATGGAATTGAAATACATGCGCCCTATTAGTTATCCTTATAGCCTTGGGCAGAGCAAAAGGAGTTAAAATACATAATTACTTTGAACATGAATTAGCAAACACGGGGAACTCGATTATCTTCCAATTGTTGAGATTGGTGTTTGGAGAACAAGGGTACACCAATTTAAGGGTATCTTCATCAACATGATCCTCTTCCACAACAGGCACTTGATCAGCATATATTATTCCAGCGCTTTTGAAGGTTTGATGAATGTCACAAATATGGGTCTTTTGTGAATTTGGTACCTGATTTTTCCCACTAGCTAGCTTTCTTTCTCGTTTTTCTTTTATAGCATTCTCTTGATCAGCTTTGGTAGGTACATATCCCAATCCATACTTATCCTTTTTTTCTAGTATTTCTATCAATTTCCCGAATTTCACAAAAGCTCCTCCTTCCAACATGGATTTTGTAGACTTCAATGATGTGGTAGATAGTTTTGGTTCTTTTAACTGAAATCCTTCACCCATGAAGACAACATTGGCAATTTCTAATGCTTGGAAGGAAGTCTCAATGGCTTCCTCTGCTTCTTCAATGTATCCCGTAGAAGATAGATGACTCACTATCATATCTTCTTCCCCAGATATTATCACCAGCTTATTGTTTACTATAAACTTTAGCTTTTGATGGAGAGTGGATGTTACTGCTCCAGCAACGTGAATCCACGGTCTCCCTAAAAGGAAACTATACGCCGACTTAATATCCATCACTTGGAAGGTTATTCCAAAGATATGGGGTCCGATTTGAATCGGAAGGTCAATCTCTCCAACAACTTGTCTTCTGGATCCATCAAAGGCTTTTACCACCATACTACTTGGCTTCAAATAAGCCCCGTCAACAAATAGTTTTGATAGTGTTGATTTTGGCATGACATTTAACGATGAACAGTTATCAACTAACACTCGTGCAATAATATGATCATGACACCTCACAGAGATATGTTGTGCTTTATTATGCTCCATTCCCTCAACTGGTAATTCAACATCGCTAAAACTCAAACTGCTACTGGCGGTGATATTACCGACAACCCCATCAAATTGGTCAACAGTGATATCATGAGTCACATGGGCCTCATTTAAAATTTTCATCAGTGCCATTCGGTGCGCTTCAGAGTTTAATAACAAAGAAAGAATAGATATCTTAGAAGGGGTTTGATTTAACTGATCTACCACCTTATACTCACTTTGCTTTATAAATTTCAAAAGTTCATTAGCTTCTTCTATAGGCACTGTCTTTTTGCAAATTTCCGGTCCTTTTATGGCATGATACACAGTCTCCTTCCCTTTTTCGCCTTGACATTCTTTTTTCCTAAGTTGTTCAGGAGTGTATATTCGACCACTACGGGTCATCCCACCAATCCCTGAAATATTGGTGACATCAATATCTTCATGTTTAGAGCTATCGCCTGATTGGTGGTTGACTAAATGGGATGTGACTTCATAACTCCATGGTACCGCCTTGTTGTTTTCATAAGGAAAAGAAGTTGGTGTTTGGACAATTATTGCATTTTTTCCACTATGAGTTGGCTTAGGATTCTCTTTTCTATAAAGGATTTCCAATGGTCTTGGAAAAGATCTATCATTTTTCGTGCATGGTTCCATGGTCAATACGTGATTATCTTTTGTATATTGGTCTATCTCTTCTTCAATGAGATTGACGGCAGTATCTCCGTGACCCGGCAAAGGATTATTCCCCACGTTGGGACCCTCTTCCTTAAAGGTAAGCCATTTTGCATTGATCAATTCTTGTACCTTAGTTTTTAAGGCTTGACAATCTTCGATTGAGTGCCCCACGGCTCCAGCATGGTATTCACATTTGGCGTTAGGATTATACCATTTTGGGAAAGGTGGTTCTAGAGGTTTCATTGGCCTCAGGACTACCATTGAATTTTGGAGTAAGTGAGGCAATAATTGGCTGTACGTGACAGGAATTGGGTCAAAACGGGTTATCCTTTTTTGATTGACAGGTGGTCTGTAGTGATTTGAGATTGGACTTGGGTTCCATTGACCTTGTTGGGAAAATGTGTTAGGTGGTGGTTGATAAAAAGGTGGTCTTGAAGGATGATATTGAGGGTATGAAGCTTGTGTGGTTGCGGCCACATATGGATAAGGAATGTAAGGAGCTTGTGGTATCGGAGGCTGGAAGTTTGGGGGTCGATAAGAACTGCTGGGTGGAAAATAGGAGACTCTGGGGTTTACCATTACAGCGTTAGCGTCCCCTTCTTTCTTTTTTGTGAATGTCGGTTGGGGCCTTTTTATGCTAGTCGCTGGACATACGATCTTGCCACTCCGCATCCCACTTTCTATCCTTTCTCCTATCATGACAAGGTCAGAAAAGTTTGATGACATACTCCCAATCATCTTATCATAAAAAGGCGACTGAAGTGTATCCATAAACATACCAACCATTTCTTTTTCAGATAATGGAGGTTCTACCTGAGATGCCATTTCCCTCCACCGTTGCGCGTATTCTTTGAAAGCTTAGTTGTCCTTTTTCAATGCATTTTGCAATTGCATCTTATCAGGGGCCATGTCAATGTTGTACCTGTATTGCCTCAAGAAGGCATCAGCCAAGTCTTTCCATGAACGAATACGACTTCGCTCAAGATGCATA
Source organism: Cicer pinnatifidum (assembly GCA_037974775.1). NCBI lineage: Eukaryota > Viridiplantae > Streptophyta > Magnoliopsida > Fabales > Fabaceae > Cicer > Cicer pinnatifidum. Next base: position 48,696,240 of record JBBPBR010000004.1, read on the forward strand.
TACCAACTTAATGATGCCCCACTCAAACTATCTTGAAAAAAATGAATGAGAAGTTTATCGTTATGAGCATGAGAAGCCATTTTTCTGCAATACATAGTTAGATGATTTTTAGGACATGTGTTGCCTTTGTATTTTTCAAAGTCGGGAACATTGAACTTTGGAGGGATAGTCACATCAGGAACCAAACACATGTCGAAAGCTTCGAGACCATAGACATTATGCCCCTCAATTGCTTTGATACGTTCCTCTAAGACATGAAATTTTTCCTTTGATTGTGCATCATCCCCAATGTGAGATTGATGCCAATTCCCGTTAGCATCAAAATGGGGCATTTGAGGTACACTATATGGAATATTTTCTGTGGGTATAGTGTTTTGGGGTGGCACATATCCCAGATGAGGAGGAACTTGTGATTGGTTTAAGTTTTGGGGGTTGGCAGCTGAGTGATTTTGATTATTTTCTATGGGGTTGATGATTACAGGCGGAGTATAACCAGGCGGGATACCATATATAGGAAATTGCATAGCTGCTGTGCGGAATTGTTGGTTAGTCGGGGTAAAACCCGGTGGGTGAGAAGGAGTAGTTTGGTGTTCTTCATTTACAATCGGAGGATCCCCATCCGTACTCTCCTTCCTTGCCAAAGCCTGTATAGCTTCCAGAATTTGATCGACCTTTTCCTTTAGTTGGTTGACATCCGCTCTTATCACCTCTTGGTTTTGCTCGAGTTCATCCATGATCTTAGAATTCGCGCGCGTTCGATAAGGGTGTCGGGGAATCAGCTTTATTGTTTTTTTTTGTTTTTTTTTATATAAAAAAAAAAGAATAAATAAAATAAATTTTCTATGAGTATTAAAATATGAGTGTGATGGAAATGAAATCAATTAGTGAATTATGATAGTTGGATATTGGGGAATCATATGCCTTAGAACAAATTATTAGTGAAGAAAATATGAGGACTGGAAATCAAAATAGAAAACCTTCATTGATAAGAGAAAGAGTACATCATATTTAAATTAAAAAACTACATTAACTGTTGGATTTCAATCTTCTCTTTTGATAGGACAACCAATCTTCTCCTCCAATTCTTCCACCAAATTTTTGCAATATTCGACGAACTTGTAGACTTTGACCGGAGTATTCAACGGATGCATTACCGCATCAATCTCTCTTAGATGCTTTGGAATTTTTAAGACTGCTTGATTAGCAAGCATTGCCAATTTTGAAAAGCAGTCTTTCCAATGTCTTCCTTTATCTTCCAGCTCTTTATAAATCTCTTGAATCTTTAATTGACCTAGCAACATCATAAATCGATCCTCCCAATATATGGTTTCGTCCTTTAGGTTACTATAGATCTTTTCTTGGTAATCAATGTAATTCTTCAGCTCACTAGAATTCTCCATTTCTATTTTTAGTGCGTCTTGATATTTTGAGAGTAATTCTTCAATTTCTTCATTGTGCTGCCTCTCATTCCTTACTTGACTCTCATACTCAACTACCATTTCTTTCAGTTGTTTCTTTAAATCTTCAAACTCTTTTTTTATCTTCTTCTCAGAGCTTGCTGATTTTGTTCACAACTGCTTCCACATATAGGCCTCTTCGATAGCTGCATTCTTTTCTTGCCTTCGCACATCTAACTCTTCATTTGCACCTCTCAAACAATCTTGTATGTCAAGTTTATTTCCTTTTTCAACTTTCAACCTCTTGTTACTTCTTTCAATAAACTGACCTTTGCAAGTGTTTTCTGATCGTAAATTCTCATTCTCTTGGGAGACTTTTTCTAACTTCGCTTCTAGCTCTTTTTTCTCCTCTTCGAATTTCAACAATAATGCTTTGAGTTCTTCTATCTCTTCATTGGTAGCAAGAGTAGGTTCAAATATTTCCTGATCACTCGAAGGTGTACTGTGGAAAGGCAGCTTGATTTCTTGGACTCTATTTTTGAGCCATTGTCGGTAGGGTTCTTTTGTGTTGCAACTTCTACATCCAAGTACTTTTCCTTTTTTAATGACCTTTTCCCAAGCTCGACTTATCCTTCGCAACATCGGTGGGTCTGCCATACCCGTATTGTGCAAAATAAAAGCTTCCAATGACTTATCATCTGGTTTTTCCAACATAGGGTAGCCAAGCTGTCTAAAAGCTACCGATGGATTGTAATTAATACATCCTTTGGTTCCCATGAGAGGCACATTTGGGAAATCTCCGCATTGACATATTACTTCCTCCACCCCTTGTTCTCTATGATACCATGAAATTGTGTCCCTGGTAAGGCTAGCTATACTCTGAGCCCATTCACGATTATTCTTAATTCCAATATGATACCCTCTTTTGAACATATGAGATATGAACCAAGTATACAGCACTGGAGCACAACACAAAATTGTTCCCCCCTTCTTCTCATGCCGCATATGCAGAGAGTAGTAGACATCAGCAAGAATTGCGGGAACTGGATTTTGATTATATCTGTTAAAAGCTAAGAAGACATTGATGGCAGCAAAATCTACAAAATTATCAAGGTTTGGGAATAAAACAATGCCATAGATAATCAAAGCCAAAACATCTATAAAACTACTCCATTCTTTTTTAGCGGCTAAATCATGACACTTTTGCTCTAGATATTTCCTTGAAAAGCCATGAACAGCTCCTTTTTCCTCTTTTGTACTGTCCAACTCTCTTATGTTGATTTTCAATACTTCAGATAATGCATCCAATTTCAGTGGTTGCCCAGTATATCGATAAAGATTTCCTTTCTCTAAGGGGTAACCCAATATTCGTTCAAATTCCTCTAATGTCGGGGCCAACTGAAAGTCTTGAAAGGTGAAACATCTTAAGAGAGGGTCGTAATACTGAGCCAAAGCTGTGAGGGCCCCTGTTTGCACATTTACTGCCAAGAGATTTAGGATCTTCCCATATTTGAGAAAGAAACTATCACGTTGTATAGTTTTCATTTGATTGCTGATGTCTCTTAAACTTTTCAAATCAAGTTGTTTGAATTTTAAAAGTAATGTTTTTCTTCTTTCTGATCCCATTGTCTACTTTAATTTAACACGAGACTAAGATTCTTATGATTCCCCAACAACCCTGAAAATTGATGCAAAATGCCAATTTATTTTCAAAATAAACAATGTCATGAAATATGAATGCAATTAGGTAGAATGACAGTTGTGAATACATAACATTTTGAATGAATATATGAGGTATTTTTACTTATATAAATATTCTTATGATGAAATGGTCTATGGGCTTATGTAGTGAAAATCTCACAAGGGTGGCTCTATAGTTCTAAACACGGTTCCTAGAGCCAATAATCTTATTTTGGAGTATTGTCAACAATAATAGGTAAACTATTTGGAGTGACAATGCCCTCAATAAGATCAAACTCTAGGTGAGATTTTCATGCTAACCAAACAGGATGTACATCCAGAAGGCTAACACTACACAACCTCGAAACTAAACTTAAGTTTTGTTCAAACCCGGGGTGTAAGGTTCCACTCATAAGTGTGTGTCTTAGTAAAAGTGTAGGGTGTGGAATAAGTATAATTTAATAACTCCATGACGATAATAAAACATATATACATAATAAATAAATAAATGAATAAATATATAAATAACTGAATAAATAAATAAATAAATAAATAAGAATAATCAACAAGCTTAAAAAAATATAATAATGCCAACTAATACTTATTAAGAAATAATAAACACATAAAAGAAAAAAAAACAAACAAAAATAAAAATAAAAATAACAATAAAAAGTTAAAAAATTATGCACAATTAATTTATTAGGCTTGACTCTCTAAAATGTCCCCAGTGGAGTCGCCAGCTGTCGCGGCCTAAAATTTCGAGATTTTCTCGAATTCAATGGAGTCGCCACCAAAATTTATTTTAAAATAGGGAAAATATTGGGAAACCCTTAAAAATAGAAAGAAAAAAAAAATGGTCTTTGAAACCAAATTTTGAGTTCGGGAGTCGATTATGCGTAGGGAAGGTATTAGCACCCTACGACATCCGTTAAAACAACGGTTACCTATAATTAATTGTGCAAAATTAGTTTTAACTTATATATAATTATTTATCCTTATTATTAAATACAAATAACGACTATTATTATATTTAAAATATGATTTTGAAATAAATATATACTTAAAAAATAAATGACAAAAAAAGAAATTTTTATTTATGCGCTTGACAAGAATGTGATCTTGCTCCTACGTATCTCCCGGTGCGATGGAGAAATCAAAGCTACGTAGTTCTTGGTTAAAAAAAAACGGATGTGTTGAATGTGTTTTAAATAAAATTTGTTTCGTGATAAAAAATGTTTTGACAAAAATAGACAAATAAAAGAAGTTTGATTTGAGTAAATATTTTATAATATGAGTTTTAGGACAATCAAATTGTACAATTTGTGTCCCAAAACTCAAGGAATAAAGAAGATGTCACATCTAATTTAATCCTCTAAAAAACATATTTCATTACTTTTGATTTTTAAATTGAGTTTTAAAACTACCAAGTAGTACAACTTGTGTTTTAACAACTCAAAGATAAAAAAGAGTTACATCTAATAAATAAATTGATTTTAGATTAGTTCATTAAAATAAATAAATGAATGAGTAAATAAATAGATTAAAATAAAATAATATAAAATAAATAAATAAAGAGAGTTTTAGAACTATCAAGTTGTACTACTTGTGTTCTAACAA
>JBBPBR010000004.1:48732588-48746517 GCA_037974775.1 Cicer pinnatifidum
TTGTTAGAACACAAGTAGTACAACTTGATAGTTCTAAAACTCTCTTTATTTATTTATTTTATATTATTTTATTTTAATCTATTTATTTACTCATTCATTTATTTATTTTAATGAACTAATCTAAAATCAATTTATTTATTAGATGTAACTCTTTTTTATCTTTGAGTTGTTAAAACACAAGTTGTACTACTTGGTAGTTTTGAAACTCAATTTAAAAATTAAAAGTAATGAAATATATTTTTAGAGGATTAAATTAGATGTGACATCTTCTTTATTCTTTGAGTTTTGGGACACAAATTGTTCAATTTGATTGTCCTAAAACTCATATTATAAAATATTTACTCAAATCAAACTTCTTTTATTTTTTCTATTTTTGTCAAAACATTTTTTATCACAAAACAAATTTTATTTAAAACACATTCAACACATCCGTTTTTTTTTTCAACCAAGAACTACGTAGCTTTGATTTCTCCATCGCACCGGGAGATACGTAGGAGCAAGATCACATTCTTGTCAAGCACATAAATAAATTTTTTTTTTCTCTTATTTGTTAAGTACATATTTATTTCAAAATCATATTTTAAAAATAGTAATAATTGTTATTCATATTTAATAATAAAGAAAAATAAATATACTTAAGTTAAAATTAAATTTGCACAATTAATTATAGGTAACCGTTTTTAACGGATGTCGTAGGGTGCTAATACCTTCCCTACGCATAATCCACTCCCGAACTCAAATTTGGTTTCAAAGACCATTTATTTTTTTTATTTTTAAGGGTTTCCCAATATTTTCACTATTTAAAAATAAATTTTGGTGGCGACTCCGTTGAATTCGAGAAACACTCGAAATTTTAGGCCGCGATAGCTGGCGACTCCACTGGGGACATTTTAGAGAGTCAGGCCTAATAAATTAATTGTGCATAATTTTTAACCTTTTATTTTTATTTTTGTTTTTTTTTTCTTTTTATGTGTTTATTATTTCTTAATAAGTATTAGTTGGCATTATAATATTTTTTAAGCTTGTTGATTATTCTTATTTATTTATTTATTTATTTATTTATATATTTATTCATTTATTTATTTATTATGTATATATGTTTTATTATCGTCATGGAGTTATTAAATTATACTTATTCCACACCCTACACTTTTACTAAGACACACACTTATGAGTGGAACCTTACACCTCGGGTTTGAACAAAACTTAAGTTTAGTTTCGAGGTTGTGTAGTGTTAGCCTTCTGGATGTACATCCTATTTGGTTAGCATGAAAATCTCACCTAGATTTTGATCTTATTGAGGGCATTGTCACTCCAAATAATTTACCTATTATTGTTGACAATACTCCAAAATAAGATTATTGGCTCTAGGAACCGTGTTTAGAACTATAGAGCCACCCTTGTGAGATTTTCACTACATAAGCCGATAGACCATTTCATCATAAGAATATTTATATAAGTAAAAATACCTCATATATTCATTCAAAATGTTATGTATTCACAACTGTCATTCTACTTAATTGCAATCATATTTCATGACATTGTTTATTTTGAAAATAAATTGACATTTTGCATCAATTTTCAGGATTGTTGGGGAATCATAAGAATCTTAGTCTCGTGTTAAATTAAAGTAGACAATGGGATCAGAAAGAAGAAAAACTTTACTTTTAAAATTCAAACAACCTGATTTGAAAAGTTTAAGAGACATCAGCAATCAAATGAAAACTATACAACGTGATAGTTTCTTTCTCAAATATGGGAAGATCCTAAATCTCTTGGCAGTAAATATGCAAACAGGGGCCCTCACAGCTTTGGCTCAGTATTACGACCCTCTCTTAAGATGTTTCACCTTTCAAGACTTTCAGTTGGCCCCGACATTAGAAGAATTTGAACGAATATTGGGTTACCCCTTAGAGAAAGGAAATCCTTATCGATATACTGGGCAACCACCGAAATTGGATGCAATATCTGAAGTATTGAAAATCAACATAAGAGAGTTGGACAGTATAAAAGAGGAAAAAGGAGCTGTTCATGGCTTTTCAAGGAAATATCTAGAGCAAAAGTGTCGTGATTTAGCCGCTAAAAAAGAATGGAGTAGTTTTATAGATGTTTTGGCTCTGATTATCTATGGCATTGTTTTATTCCCAAACCTTGATAATTTTGTAGATTTTGCTGCTATCAATGTCTTCTTAGCTTTTAACCAATATAATCAAAATCCAGTTCATGCAATTCTTGCTGATGTCTACTACTCTCTACATATGCGGCATGAGAAGAAAGGGAGAACTATTTTGTGTTGTGCTCCAGTGCTATATACTTGGTTCATGTCTCATATGTTCAAAAAAGGGTATCATATTGGAATTAAAAATAATCGTGAATGGGCTCAGAGTATAGCTAGCCTTACCGAAGACACAATTTCATGGTATCATAGAGAACAAGGGGTGGAGGAAGTAATATGTCAATGCGGAGATTTCCCAAATATGCCTCTCATGGGAACCAAAGGATGTATTAATTACAATCCATCGGTAGCTTTGAGACAGCTTGGCTACCCTATGTTGGAAAAACCAGATGATAAGTCATTGGAAGCGTTTATTTTGCACAATACGGGTATGGTAGACCCACCGATGTTGCGAAGGATAAGTCGAGCTTGGGAAAAGGTCATTAGAAAAGGAAAAGTACTTTGATGCAGAAGTTGCAGCACAAAAGAGCCCTACCGACAATGGCTCAAAAATAGAGTCCAAGAAATCAAGTTGCCTTTCCACAGTACACCTTTGAGTGATCAGGAAATATCTGAACCTACTCTTGCTACCAATGAAGAGATAGAAGAACTTAAAGCATTATTGTTGAAATCTGAAGATGAGAAAAAAGAGCTAGAAGCGAAGTTAGAAAAAGTCTCCCAAGAGAATGAGAATTTACGATCAGAAAACACTTGCAAAGGTCAGTTTATTGAAAGAAGTAACAAGAGGTTGCAAGTTGAAAAAGGAAATAAACTTGACATACAAGATTGTTTGAGAGGTGCAAATGAAGAGTTAGATGTGCAAAGGCAAGAAAAGAATGCAGCTATCGAAGAGGCCTATATGTGGAAGCAGTTGTGGACAAAATCAGCAAGCTCTGAGAAGAAGATAAAAAAAGAGTTTGAAGATTTAAAGAAACAACTGAAAGAAATGGTAGTTGAGTATGAAAGTCAAGTAAGGAATGAGAGGCAACACAATGAAGAAATTGAAGAGTTACTCTCAAAACATCAAGACGCACTAAAAATAGAAATGGAGAATTCTAGTGAGCTGAAGAATTACATTGATTACCAAGAAAAGATCTATAGTGACCTAAAGGACGAAACCATATATTGGGAGGATCGATTTATGATGTTGCTAGGTCAATTAAAGAATCAAGAGCTGGAAGATAAAGGAAGACATTGGAAAGACTGCTTTTCAAAATTGGCAATGCTTGCTAATCAAGCAGTCTTAAAAATTCCAAAGCATCTAAGAGAGATTGATGCGGTAATGCATCCGTTGAATACTCCAGTCAAAGTCTACAAGTTCGTCGAATATTGCAAAAATTTGGTAGAAGAATTGGAGGAGAAGATTGGTTGTCCTATCAAAAGAGAAGATTGAAATCCAACAGTTAATGTAGTTTTTTAATTTAAATATGATGTACTCTTTCTCTTATCAATGAAGGTTTTCTATTTTGATTTCCAGTCCTCATATTTTCTTCACTAATAATTTGTTCTAAGGCATATGATTCCCCAATATCCAACTATCATAATTCACCAATTGATTTCATTTCCATCACACTCATATTTTAATACTCATAGAAAATTTATTTTATTTATTTATTTATTTATTCTTTTTTTTATACATATAAAAAAACAGAAAAAATCAATAAAGCTGATTCCCCGACACCCTTATCGAACGCGCGCGAATTCTAAGATCATGGATGAACTCGAGCAAAACCAAGAGGTGATAAGAGCGGATGTCAACCAACTAAAGGAAAAGGTCGATCAAATTCTGGAAGCTATATAGGCTTTGGCAAGGAAGGAGAATATAGATGGGGATCCTCCTATTGTAAATGAAGAACACCAAACTACTCCTTCTCACCCACCGGGTTTTACCCCGACTAACCAACAATTCCGCACAGCAGCTATGCAATTTCCTATATATGGTCTCCCGCCTGGTTATACTCCGCCTGTAGTCATCAACCCTACAGAAAATAACCAAAACCACTCATCTGTCAACCCCCAAAACTTAAACCAATCACAAATCCCTCCTCATCTGGGGTATGTGCCACCCCAAAACACTATACCCACAGAAAACATTCCATATAGTGTACCTCAAATGCCCCATTTTGATGCTAACGGGAATTGGCATCAATCTCACATTGGGGATGACACACAATCAAAGGAAAAATTTCATGTCTTAGAGGAACGAATCAAAGCAATTGAGGGGCATAATGTATATGGTCTCGAAGCTTTCGACATGTGTTTGGTTCCTAATGTGACTATCCCTCCAAAATTCAAGGTTCTCGACTTTGAAAAATACAAAGGCAACACATGTCCTAAAAATCATCTAACTATGTGTTGCAGAAAAATGGCTTCACATGCTCATAACGATAAACTTCTCATTCATTTTTTTCAAGATAGTTTGAGTGGGGCATCGTTAAGTTGGTATATGCATCTTGAGCAAAGTCGTATTCGTTCATGGAAAGACTTGGCTGATGCTTTCTTGAGGCAATACAGGTACAACATTGACATGGCCCCTGATAGGATGCAATTGCAAAATGCATTGAAAAAGGACAACAAAGCTTTCAAAGAATACGCGCAACGGTGGAGGGAAATGGCATCTCAAGTAGAACCTCCATTATCTGAAAAAGAAATGGTTGGTATGTTTATGGATACTCTTCAGTCGCCTTTTTATGATAAGATGATTGGGAGTATGTCATCAAACTTTTCTGACCTTGTCATGATAGGAGAAAGGATAGAAAGTGGGATGCGGAGTGGAAAGATCATATGTCCAACGACTAGCATAAAAAGGCCCCAACCGACATTCATAAAAAAGAAAGAAGGGGACGCTAACGTTGTAATGGTAAACCCCAGAGTCTCCTATTTTGCACCCAGCAGTTCTTATCGACCCCCAAACTTCCAGCCTCCGATACCACAAGCTCCTTACATTCCTTATCCATATGTGGCCGCAACCACACAAGCTTCATACCCTCATATCACCCTTCAAGACCACCTTTTTATCAACCACCACCTACCGCATCCCAACAAGGTCAATGGAACCCAAGTCCTATCTCAAATCACTATAGACCACCTGTCAATCAAAAAAGGATAACCCGTTTTGACCCAATTCCTGTCACGTACAGCCAATTATTGCCTCACTTACTCCAAAATTCAATGGTAGTCCTGAGGCCAATGAAACCTCTAGAACCACCATTCCCAAAATGGTATAATCCTAACGCCAAATGTGAATACCATGCTAGAGCCGTAGGGCATTCCATTGAAGATTGTCAAGCCTTAAAAACTAAGGTACAAGAATTGATCAATGCAAAATGGCTTACCTTTAAGGAAGATGGTCCTAACGTGGGGAATAATCCTTTGTCGGGTCACGAAGATACTGCTGTCAATCTCATTGAAGAAGAGATAGACCAGTATACAAAAGATAATCATGTATTGACCATAGAACCATGCATTGAAAATGGTAGTTCTTTTCCAAGACCATTGGAAATCCTCTATAGAAAAGAGAATCCTAAGCCAACTCATAGTGAAAAAAATGCAATAATTGTCCAAACACCAACTTCTTTTCCTTATGAAAACAACAAGGCGGTACCATGGAGTTATGAAATCACATCCCATTTAGTCAACCACCAATCAGGCGATAGCTCTAAACATGAAGTTATTGATGTAACCAATATTTCAGGGATTGGTGGGATGACCCGTAGTGGTCGAGTATACGCTCCTGAACAACTTAGGAAAAAGGAGGGTCAGAGCGAAAAAGGGAAAGGGACTGTGTATCATGCCATAAAAGGATCAGAAATTTGCAAAAAGACAGTGCCTACAGAAGAAGCTAATGAATTTTTGAAGTTTATAAAGCAAAGTGAGTATAAGGTGGTAGATCAGTTAAATCAAACCCCTTCCAAGATATCTATTCTTTCTTTGTTATTAAACTCTGAAGCGCACTGATGAAAATTTTAAATGAGGCTCATGTAACTCATGAAATCACTGTCGACCAATTTGATGGGGTTGTCGGTAATATCACCGCTAGTAGCAGTTTGAGTTTTAGCGATGTTGAATTACCAGTTGAGGGGATGGAGCATAATAAAGCACTACATATCTCTGTGAGGTGTCATGATCATATTCTTGCACGAGTGCTGGTTGATAACGGTTCATCGTTAAATGTCATGCCAAAATCAACACTATCAAAACTATTTGTTGACGGGGCTTGTTTGAAGCCGAGTAGTATGGTGGTAAAAGCCTTTGATGGATCCAGAAGACAAGTTGTTGGAGAGATTGACCTTCCGATTCAAATCGGACCCCATATCTTTGGAATAACCTTCCAAGTGATGGATATTAAGTCGGCATATAGTTGCCTTTTAGGGAGACCGTGGATTCACGCTGCTGGAGCAGTAACGTCCACCCTCCATCAAAAGCTAAAGTTTATAGTAAACAATAAGCTGGTGATAATATATGGGGAAGAAGATATGATAGTGAGTCATCTATCTTCTACGGGATACATTGAAGAAGCAGAGGAATCCATTGAGACTTCCTTCCAAGCATTACAAATTGCTAATGTTGTCCTCATGGGTGAAGGATTTCAATTAAAAGAACCAAAACTATCTACCACATCATTGAAGTCTACAAAATCCATGTTGGAAGGAGGAGCTTTTGTTAAATTCGGGAAATTGATAGAAATACCAGAAAAGAAGGATAAGTACGGATTGGGATATGTACCTACCAAAGCTGATCAAGAGAATGCTATAAAAGATAAACGAGAAAGCAAGTTAGCTAGTTGGAAAAATCGGGTACCAAATTCACAAAAGACCCATATTTGTGACATTCATCAAACCTTCAAAAGCGCTGAAATAATATATGTTGATCAAGTGGCTGTTGTGGAAGAGGATAATGTTGATGATGATACCCTCAATTTGGTGTACCCTTGTTCTCCAAGCACTAATCTCAATAATTGGAAGATCATCGAGTTTCCCACGTTTGCTAATTCATGTTCAAAGTAATTATGTATTTTAACTCCTTTTGCTCTGCCCAAGGCTATAAGGATAACTAATAGGGCGCATGTATTTCAATTCCATGCTTATTATTAATAAATGCATTTTTGAATTCTCCAGTTATTTTCGTTTTCTCTTTCTTTTTTAGCAATCTTTATTCATATTTTCTTTTTTTCCTTTTTCTTCTTAACTTAAACAATGCAGATTCGAAAATGAATATGTTGAAAATAGCAGCGCTAGAACCCTTTCTTGTAATTTTGAAAACCCAATTAATCACGCTGATGAGGATTGCGAAGACAATTGTGAGCCTCCCCCAGAACTGGAAAAGTTAATTGAACAGGAAGCTAAGATAATCAAGAACCTGTTGAGGTGATCAATTTAGGGACTGAACATGAAAAGAAAGAAATTAAAATTGGTATGTCTATGAAAGAAAGTGAACGAGAAAAGCTGGTTAAACTTTTATTTGATTATGCGGATGTCTTTGCATGGTCATATCAGGATATGCCTGGGCTAGACACTAACATAGTTGAACACAAGCTACCACTCAAGCCTGAATGTGCTCCAATCAAGCAAAAATTGAGGATGAGGCCTGATATGTCACTTAGAATTAGAGAAGAAGTCAAGAAGCAATTTGATGCTGATTTCTTAGCTGTGGCAAAATATCCTCAATGGGTTGCTAACATTGTTCCGGTTCCAAAGAAAGATGGAAAAGTTCGAATGTGTGTTGATTATCGGGATTTAAATAAAGCTAGTCCAAAAGATGATTTTCCTTTACCCCACATTGATGTCCTAGTAGATAGCACTGCTCAATATTCTCTTTTCTCCTTCATGGATGGTTTCTCAGGATATAATCAAATCAAGATGGCTCCCGAAGATATGGAAAAAACTACATTCATAACACAATGGGGGACTTTCTGTTACAAAGTGATGTCATTTGGATTGAAGAATGCTGGGGCAACCTACCAAAGGGCAATGGTAACTTTGTTTCATGACATGATGCATAAAGAAATAGAGGTTTATGTGGACGATATGATTGCAAAGTCTCGGACCGAAGAAGACCATGTCGTAAACCTTCAAAAGTTGTTTGTGCGATTAAGGAAGTTCAAACTTCGTTTAAACCCTGCTAAATGTACTGTTGGTGTAAGATCAGGCAAGTTACTTGGGTTTATCGTTAGTCAGAAAGGGATAGAAGTGGATCCAGATAAAGTAAGAGCAATACAAGAAATGCCCGCTCCACGCACGGAAAAAGAAGTTCGCGGCTTTTTGGGCAGATTGAATTACATTGCCAGGTTCATATCGCATCTCACTGCTACATGTGAGCCAATTTTCAAGTTGTTGCGCAAAGACCAAAAGGTTGAATGGAATGAGAATTGTCAAAAAGCTTTCGAAAAGATTAAGCAATACTTGTCAAAACCTCCAATATTAGTACCTCCAATTCCTGGAAAACCACTTATCATGTACTTAACAGTACTTGATGAGTCAATGGGTTGTGTACTAGGGCAACATGATGAATCTGGTAAGAAAGAACATGTTATTTATTATTTGAGTAAAAAGTTCACCAATTGTGAAACAAGATATTCACTGCTTGAACGAACATGTTGCGCATTAGCATGGGCCGCTCGTCGGTTGAGGCAATACATGTTATGTCATACAACTTGGTTGGTGTCTAAAATGGACCCAATTAAATACATCTTTGAGAAACCTGCTCTTACTGGAAGGATTGCCCGTTGGCAGATGTTGTTATCAGAATACGATCTGGTATACGTTACACAAAAAGCTATCAAAGGAAGCGCCCTAGCAGAGTATTTGGCCCAACAACCTATAGAAGATTATCAATCAATGCAGTGTGAGTTCCCCGATGAAGGTATCATGACTTTATTTGAAGAGATCGAATCATCTGATAATGAAAAATGGACCTTGGTGTTTGATGGTGCTTCTAATGCATTAGGGCATGGGATTGGAGCCATTTTGATTTCCCCAGAGAACCAGTTCACTCCATTTACGGCTAGATTGTGTTTTGATTGCAGAAACAATATTGCAGAATATGAGGCATGTGTCATGGGCATTCAAGCAGCCATTGAATCAAAGATAAAAGTTCTTGAGGTATATGGAGACTCATCTTTGGTCATCCATCAAACAAAAGGAGAGTGGGAAACTCGAGAATCCAAATTGATTCCGTACCATACCCATATCAAAGAATTGGTAGAACACTTCGAGCATATCACTTTTCACCATATTCCTCGAGAAGAAAACCAATTGGCTGATGCCTTGGCCACATTGTCATCAATGTTCAAATTAAGTGACTGTTAGGGTGTGTCGGTCATAAAGATTCAACAAAAGGATAAGCCAGCATATTGCTTATCGATAGAAGAAGAGCTTGATAGCAAACCATGGTTTTATGATATCAAATCCTATGTTAAGAATAGGGAATATCCATCAGGTATTTCAGAAAACGACAAGAGGGTTTTCAGAAGGCTGTCAATGAACTTCTTCTTAAATGGTGATGTGCTTTATAAGAGAAATCATGATATGGTTCACCTCAGATGTGTGGATCAAGCAGAAGCAGAGAAAATTATTCAAGAGGTTCACGAAGGTTCTTTTGGAACTCATGCAAATGGGCACGCAATGGCTAGAAAAATCCTAAGAGCTGGCTATTATTGGTTAACTATGGAATCTGATTGCTTTAGTTACGTAAAGAAATGTCATAAATGTCAAATCTATGCTGATAAAATACATGTACCACCCACCTCTTTGAATGTTTTAACATCACCATGGCCGTTTTCAATGTGGGGGATGGATGTTATTGGACTCATCGAGCCTAAAGCTTCCAATGGTCACCGGTTTATCCTGGTAGCTATTGATTATTTCACAAAATGGGTTGAAGCCGCTTCTTATGCCAATGTGACGAGAAGCGTGGTTGTCAAATTCATCAAAAGAGAATTGATTTGTCGATATGGCTTACCAAATAAGATAATCACCGACAATGCGACCAATTTGAATAATAAAATGATGAAGGAGTTGTGTGATAGTTTCAAAATTCAGCACCATAATTCTTCGCCATATCGTCCAAAAATGAATGGAGCTGTTGAAGCAGCAAATAAGAATATCAAGAAGATCATATAAAAGATGGTGGAGACATATAAGGATTGGCATGAAATGCTTCCCTTCGCATTACATGGCTATAGAACCTATGTTCGTACCTCAACAGGGGCAACTCCTTTCTCATTGGTGTATGGAATGGAAGCGGTACTTCCCATTGAAGTTGAAATTCCCTTGATCAGAGTCTTGATGGAAACAAAACTGGAAGAGGCTGAGTGGGTTCAATCACGATTTGACCAGTTAAATCTCATAGACGAAAAAAGAATGATAGCTTTATGTCACGGTCAGCTATATCAAAAAAGACTTAAAAAGGCATACGAGAAAAAAGTTCGTCCTCGAGAGTTTCAAGAAGGGGACTTAGTGTTAAAGAAAATACTGCCCATAAAAAAGGATGCTCGTGGAAAATGGACCCCGAATTACGAAGGACCATATGTTGTGAAAAAGGCTTTTCTGGGGGAGCTCTAATACTCGCAGAAATGGATGGAGATGACCTTCCACTTCCAGTAAATTCAGATGCAGTCAAAAAATATTATGCTTAAAAAAAAATGGGCTCGCTAGGTTGAAAACCTGAAAAGGCGACCTAAGCAAAAATTAGAGCATCCCGATGGATTGAAAACTTGGAAGAGCAGTCCATGCAAAAGTTAGGGATAAAAAATCAAGCATTTTAAACTGGAGCAATTATTATTGGAAGCTGATTATTAGGATTTCTAAATTACAAGAATGACTAGCGTTTGTTATGTCTCCACCTAAGTTAAACATACTCGTCCCCACATTGTAACCCCTACCTCAATTGTTTTGTTTTCAATGTAACGAATGTACATTTTTCAATATTGTCATTCGATATTGTACGTTACACTCTTTATATACCAATCCAGTTTCATTATTGAGTGTTCTATTGTTTCAAAATTTTATTTTATAATAATAAATGTTGGAATTTGAAATATGTGAAAATATAAAAATATTTTAAATATTTTGACACTTGAAAATATATACACGGGAACACATTTGATTCTCAAAATATATGAGTGTGTGAAGAATAATGAGGATAATCATTTTAAACAAATGGATTTTTGCTTCACTTCAACAAGCGGTCATTCGATAGATACGAAGAATCATCATGTGGAAACAATATTTGTCTTTATTATTCCATTGAATCTTGGGACAGAGAAAAAGCATAAGGATCGGGGAATCAAATAAAAAACAAAAAGTTATCTATAATGCATGACACATAAACCATTCATAATTTACTCATACTCACATGATCCATGCATCTTCATTGACACTTTACATATACTCAATGCATCACACACGCATGAATCATTCATACCTTATCGTTTGAATTGCAAGTATCATATACTTATCCTCTTTATCTACCTTCAAGATTGGACCAATTAAGATCTACGCATCGGTAACCAATCCGAAGACAATCACTTTAATTTCTATAGATCTACGAATCGGTAACCAATCCGAAGACGATCATTTTTCATTTCTATAGATCTACGCATCGGTAATCAATCCGAAGACGATCATTTCTATAGATCCACGCATCGGTAACCAATCCGAAGACGATCATTTTTAATTTCTATAGATCCACGCATCGGTAACCAATCTGAAGACGATCACTTTCATTTCTATCGATCTACGCATCGGTAACCAATCCGAAGACGATCATTTTTTTCTTCTATAGATCCATGCATCGGTAACCAATCCGAAGACGATCACTTTCATTTCTATAGATCTACGCATCGGTAACCAATCCGAAGACGATCACCTTCATTTATGTCAATCTACGCATCGGTAACCAATCCGAAGACGATCATCTAAATTTTTTTGCATCATTCTCACTTTAACATTTCAAATGCACTTTAATACATGTGTTCGTTATTGGACAAAATTTAGGTCCTTATATTTACTTATCTTTTACTTGATAACATGAAAACGAATACTATTGTTATTCTATTTTCATATTTTTCAAGTAAAATATAATTAAATAGGGGCAGCTGTAGTACCGTAATTTTGTCCAAGAATAAATCAAAAAGGAAAATATATATTAAAAAAAGAAGTAAATATATTTACAATAAGTAATCTCATTAATTTACAATGCCAAATCAAGCAATAATTTTTAAATTACAATTAAATTACAACCATAAATATTAAATCAAATTAAATTACAATAAGATTTAAACCAAACTAAATTAAGACAGCCTGCTTTGGCTCTGTTTTGTTGTTGTTGCTTCATCTCTGTTCCTGATGCAGTGTTTGGCCCTGTGTAGTTGCTGCCTTTCTGTTTCATATACAGTGTCATTGACCTTTGCCTTGTAACTAATTAGAGAAACATCAAAACATTTTTTTTAAGTGAGTCTTGGTACACTTTATGCAAAATTAAATGACAAATTTTTGAGTTTTTAAAAAAAAAAAAACTAAAAGACAAATGAAAGCTCAGATCAGAACAAATAATGAAAGCATCAAAGATGCAGAAAAACGCAGATGATGAGCAAATAAATCAGGACATCAAACAAGCAATTGATAGAGAAGGACCAAGACAGGCAAAGAAAGCAACTACACAAATAAAAAACTCTATAAATACATCCCCATTTTGTTTAAAAAGGGGATCCGAAATTAACTTTACAAAAAAATATACATACAAAGAAGGAGAAAGAAAGAAATCAGAGAGGACAGTAACAAACGAAAAACAACAAAGCAAGCAAAGCAAAGGTATTTTTAGATAATAAATATATTTCTTCATCTTCACTGTACAATAATTTCTTTTTTTTAGTTCAAAAAGGATTAGATTTTTTCCATTTTGCAAAATCAAACATAATGAAAAAACATAGAAAATATAAAATCAAAGATCCGAACCTATGACATGATGCCATTGTCAAAACCATCGACATTGTGGCCGCGGTGGCCGCCATCCTCGTTGGCGCGGTGGCCGCCATCTCCGTTGGCGCGGTGACCGCCGGTGGTCATCGTTCGTGTTGCGGCTGTCGTTACAGCTTTCTTGTTCCTTTTCTTTTTCCTCTTTTGTTTTTAGTTGATACATACATTCATATCTCCTCCTTCTTTCAAAATAGAGATTGGAACAAGGAAAGAGAAAGATGCTGCTTTCAAAACCCCAGGCGGCTGCCCCTTTTTCTAACTAGGGTTTCATTTTGTTTGTTTTAGACCTTTTTTTTTTAAGTTAGTTTGGGCTTGGGTTTTTAAACACAAAAAACAACAATTTGTTCAAACTCAGCCCATTTAAAACTATTTATTTTTTACAAAAATGGTTAGTTTTTCTTGATAACTAAATACTAATTTTATCATAAAAAATCCAGATAAATATTAAGTTGAATATTAATTAGATGTGATTTTTTTTTAAATTGTTGAATTATTAGAACACAAGTAGTACAATTTGATAGTTCTAAAACTCTCTTTATTTATTTATTTATTTTATTTATTTAGTCATTCATTTTATTTATTTATGAACTAATCTAAAGTAGACTTATCTATCATATATGACATCTTTTTAATTTTTGAGTTATTAGAACACAAGTAGTACAATTTGGTAGTTCTAAAACTCTCTTTATTTATTTATTTATTTTATTTATTTTTATTCTATTTATTTATTTATTTATT
>JBBPBR010000004.1:48753719-48773565 GCA_037974775.1 Cicer pinnatifidum
CTCGATTTGATCATTTATTTTAATTTTAAGTGATAATTTAATCTTTTATATTTTCAAATGTCAACAATGTTATCATTTTTTTTTTACAAAAATTCATCAAAAATTTCAAATAAAACCCATAAAATTAATTATCATATTCAATATAATGCAAATTTCATCAAATTCATAACTTAAATCTTTAAATAAACTCATATTTTCATTCTTTATTTGATGAATTTGATGTTGTTGGACATGAAAATATGAGTTTATTTGAATATTTGAACTATGGATTTGATTAAATTTGAATTATATTGAAGATAATAATTAATTTTATGGATTTTGTTTGAAATTTTTAATGAATTTTTTTTAAAAAAAGAATAATATTGTTAACATTTTAAAACATAAAAGATCTAACTGTGATGTGACTTAAAATTAAAATAAATGACTAAATAAAAAAAAATTAAAAAATTAATTAAGATTAAATTAAAATTAAATTAAAATGTTTAAATAATTTTATTTAAGACGCTTTGAATCTTAAATGTAAATTAATCCTATAGTAAATATGAAACCAACATGAAGATTTTGTGCCAACCTATTGCTATCTCCTAAAACTTTTTAACTTTCCACGTGCTTTCCTCAAACAACAATGATTGACAGCAACTCCAAACTCCAAAGCATTTCAGCTTCCTTTGCATGTAAGGATCATCACCAATTCGTCAATTGCATTTCCAATTCCAAAGACCAAACTTTTCATCAAAAAAGTAAAATTAAAAAAACAGTATTATGTGTGATTGTGTTCCTTAATCCCTTGTATGTTCATTTGTTTATCCACCATAAAGAAAAAAGCACTTCCACCACTCTCTCTGTTCCTTTCTTTTTCTTTATTCAATTGTTTTCTTTTCCTTGCTCTCAGAGCAATTCCAAAACCTCTCTCTCAATCAAAGTATCAATCTTTTTGGCTATTTCTTCAACCCCATTTCAAAAAGATGACAACTTTACCTTCCCTCACTCTTCACTCAAACAACAAATGCTGTTTTGCTTTCTGGGTCATACCCAATATTGAGAAAGGAAGAAACTTTATCAACATTGCATTGGTTTTGGTGCCGTTGTTGTTGTTGTTGGTGGTGGTGGTGGTTGTGGCAGAGACATGGCTAGTACTAGTGGAACAAAGGGTCCTTTTGAGATATCTAGACAACCATCAAAGAGGATGATAAGGGCACCTACAAGGACTGTTGAGTTGCCCAATGAAGAGAATATTATGGATAGTGAGATTGTTCCTTCTTCACTTGCTGTTCTTGTGCCAATTCTTAGAGCTGCTATTGAGATTGAAGGAGAGAATCCTAGAGTTGCATATCTTTGTGAGTACTTTTTTAATTGTTTTTGTCCTTTTATGTTTTTTTTTGTTTAATTATATTTATGAGTTTGGTGAATATGGAGTTAAAGGTAAAATAGAGGAGGGATGAGGGTTATTTACGGCGTAGTTAGCACATCTGGACCGTCCGATTAGTTTGGATTTTAATTATTTTTACATTTAAAATCTTTGGACGGTCTAGATGTGCCAGCAGTCAGGGGACGAATTGCAATCAATCCCAGTCCAGTTATATACTATATGGATTTCCTTGGCTAATATGTTTAATTTTTATTTTTTAAAAGATTAAATTTGATTGTAGTTAAGGCTTGGGTATTCTAATTAAGAGTTGTGAAAATCTAAGCTAGACCAATGAGAAAACACTTGAAATATAAAATTGGTTTCACATGTTATTGCATGATTATAGTTGTTTTGGGGTGGAAAAAAAAAGAAGAAATATTTTATGAGAGGGGAAAAGATTAGAAGAGGAGGATTAGATATCATGCTTATGAAAAGTCAAGTGGTTGAAAAAGATACTAAAGAAGTAGCTGAAATATATCACCATGAAATTGAGTACCAAACATTTAAGAGTACCCTGCAATATCTGAAAACAAGTTAAAGATTACCACTACCTAAGCTTCTTAGAAATGTAAAGGTTACGAAAGAGTGGTGCATCAATGTGTTTTCAAAACGGAAGGGTGTAATGCCTCACTTTGTTGTATACAACCAACTCAAAAGAATAGAGATAGTAATCAAGGACGGAATGTGACAAAGTCTCTCTTAGGAGATAAGAGAATATAAGGTGTTGTTAACTTATACACTTGCAGAAGCGTATTGTATACGAATGAGTTTTCTTTGTTTAATCAGGTCGCTTTCACGCATTTGAGAAGGCTCATACAATGGATCCAACATCAAGTGGGCGTGGTGTTCGTCAATTCAAGACTTACCTATTGCACAAGCTCGAAAAGGTACACTGGCTAATTTTAATTTCTTGCAATTCTTTAATGTTTTCAAGGTGGTAATGATGAGTGTCATGTGGGTTCATATCTTGAATATAAATCTCAGCTTGATATTCATAGTAATTTGAAAAGCGATTATGATAGGGATATAGATTGATAATTTATGAACAAGAACACCATTCATTTCTTAATTGCTACAAGAAAAAAAGGCTCCAGTCGTTGATATAATAAAATTCGTCGTTGCAGGAAGGGGAGCTTACAGAACAACAAAGTAAAAGAAGTGATGCCAAGGAGCTTCAGGCATACTACCAAACTTTCTATGAGACGAGAATCCGGGGTGGTGAATTTACTAAAAAACCGTAAGGCTTGATCTTAAAAATGCTCTTGCAGGTTGTGTGAATCATGTGATTTTACATTGTCTTATTCTTCTGATGTTGCTCTTGAAGGGAGGAAATGGTTAAGAATGTTAAGATTGCCACTGTGTTGTATGAAGTATTGAAGACTTTGGTAAATTCACATAGTATTGAAGACAAGGTATGTTTTGCTTGATTAATGTTACCATCATATAAATTTTTCTAATACTTCTAAACATAGTGGAAATATGTACTTAGAATGTTATTTTTTGGCCAGACAAAAAGATACGCGGCTGATGTCGAGAATAAGAGGGGACAATATGAGCATTATAATATCCTTCCGTTATATGCTGTTGGTGCTAAACCGGTAATCATGGAACTTCCCGAGGTTTGTATGTTTAGGATACATGCATTGTCTGTTTTGCTTCTCCTAATGATATTATCTTCCTAAAATTTAACTTTGTAATCTGCTTGTGTTTTTCTCTTTTCTTTGAATTAATAGATCAAAGCCGCAATTGCTGCTTTAAGTAAGGTGGATAATCTTCCAATGCCTATCATTCATTCAAGATCTGATAATGATGATTCTACAATGCCTATGGAGAGGGTTAAAAATGTGAATGATATACTTGATTGGATTGCCTCAATCTTTGGGTTTCAGGTAACCAACATTTCCTTTTATGTTCGGTTTTCCCTTATGATTGGAAGTTGCCCTTTGAATTGAATATTCTTTGGTATGTCGATATTAGTGATGCTAGTATGGCATACAAAAAGTTATGATGAAAATTTTACGAAGGATACAGAAGACAAGGTAGGGTTAGGAATGAAAGCATTGAAGAGGTAGTATGGGTAACATCTATTGTGGAAAAGATGATAGAGTCTCTTTAGTCGTGGTTTGGTTGCATGCGATGAAGACATGTAGAAATCCTAGTTTTGATGATAGATGATGGATGATAGTCTAATAGTCAGAAGTAGATAACATTTAAGAAGGAAAATATAGTTATATGTAATTGTCATGTACATTAATGGTGAATAATCCAATTTAATGTTTTCGTGTTTTTTGGAATACAAAGAAAGGAAATGTGGCAAATCAAAGGGAGCATCTTATATTATTACTTGCCAACATGGATGTAAGGAATAGGCCTGCATCTTTTGAGGTAAATTATTATTTCCGGAAAAAGCTTCTGTTTTTGTATGTATATTTTTTTTAATATTTAATGAATGGGGTAATGAAGAATACAAATTTTGTAATTATACTTCTACTTATCAAATTGAGAACTGAAAAGAAGTTTGTTGCAGATCCGTGGAGAAACTGTAGAGAAATTGATGGCTACAACTTTCAAAAATTACGAGTCATGGTGTCATTATGTGCGTTGTAAATCACATATTAGGTACTTCAATGCTTTACTCTGAGATAATAGAAGTGAATGTGTGTATCCTATATTACACTTTGGACAATGATTATCTTATAAAAAAAGCTGTTCGATTCATTTCTGTAAATGCAATTTTTTTAACTCTAGGTATGCAGATAGTCACGACAGACGACAATTACAACTGATATACATCGCACTCTATCTTCTAATTTGGGGAGAAGCTTCAAATCTTCGCTTTATGCCTGAATGCCTTTGCTATATTTTCCATCATGTAAGCATTCCATAACTGCTTCAAACATCATTCTTTCTACTTTTCATAGTAGTAACTATTTTTCCTGATAACGTTGATCATATCTGAGTAGTTATGAACCTTTTCAATTTCAACTTCGTCTTTTGGAAGAACAACGTAATAAAAGTGTTAAAAAGAAACCAATAAGTTGAGATGCATATTATATACTTATTGATAACTCTTTTTCTTTACTCCAAAAGATGTGCAAAGATGTCTTTGGGATTTTATTTAACAACGTCGATTATGTGAGTGGGGATGCATACAAAATAGTAACACGCGATGATGAACACTTTCTGAGGGAAGTTATAACACCTCTATATGATGTTGTAATGAAGGTAAGTATGCTTACATTAATAATTCATTAGTGTTTTGTTTTATTTTTGTTTAATTTCAAATGTGTTACTTAAACTCATTTTCTGTATTTGGTTGACAAAGGAAGCAAAGAGAAGTAACAAAGGCAAGCTCAGTCATGCCAAGTGGAGAAATTATGATGATCTTAATGAATATTTTTGGTAAATCTTTCACTAATCTTTTACTTATATCATAATAATGAAAACACTCAAAGCATTGCTAAAAACTACTTTAATATACATTGGGATCACAAGAAGCTCGAATCTGTCCTTTTCCAGGTCGAACAAATGTTTTAAGCTAGGTTGGCCGATGGATCTCAACTCAGATTTTTTTAGGCATAAAGATGAGACACAAACAGAAAATCAGGTCCATCTCTATTTTTTTATTCTCTTTTCTATTACATTCTGTTTGTGTGTGTGACTTTTCAACTGCCAAATACTTCACTCACAATACACAGGTATCAGATAATATTGATATGTTTTGTGTGAGCATATCATGTACTTTATTCTTCATGTTTAAATATTGTCCCATCCCATGTTAATTATTAAATGCTACCTTTTTATACTCCGATGCTAACGTATCAAGTAATTTTTTTATCAAAGAATAATTTTATTGACTTGTACATTCTGTCTGGAAGATGTTTTTTTGTTCCTAACTCTCCAGTTACCGGGGAAAAGGGTCTTGGTAATCTGGAATTCGAATTATTTCCGTTTGGAAGATATGCTAAAACAAAAATGCTATAGCAAGAATAAACCTTCAACGGTGACCTTGAAGTGCCAATGCGATAGCAAATAATATTTTTTTATTTTATTAAAATTTTTAAGAACCTACTCTCCTAAAAGTTAAATTGCTAGTTTTAGGCATTGGAATGCTTTTATATTTCTAACAAGTGACGGTAATACATAAATTGACATGGTTGTGTGATTCAACTGGATTAAACTTTTTGGTATTTTTGGGAAGCATTAGGTTTGTTCTAGTTTCTTGGATCAGTTTCTACAAATTTGTTTCAATTGGCTTGGTAATAAGGAAAATTAAATCTTGCACTGATCATATGTACCTACATTACTTTGTTAGAGATCTTTATTTTGAAGTACAAATGTAAATGGCAGGGCCGGGGCCAAGCCAGCACCGGAGCTGGGAAGAAGAAGCCCAAAACAAATTTTGTTGAAGTTCGTACATTTTTGCATCTGTACAGGAGTTTTGATCGAATGTGGATTTTTTTCATATTGGCTTTACAGGTGACATTAAATATATGTACCCGTGGTATATTTTTTTATGCCGGTTTTACCCAAATACCTTTGCATATGGTTAAGCCTTGAGATTTCACTGTGCAAATTTTCTTTCATATGTGACCATCTTTTTTTCTTACAGGCAATGATTATAATTGCTTGGAGTCCCTTAGGACCTATTGGTGTGCTTACTGATGCCGATGTCTTCAGAAATGTTTCTACTATATTTATTACCTATGCTTTTCTCAATTTTCTTCAAGGTACTCAAAAGAACTTCACTTTGTTTTTTGTTGTATTTAGTTTTGTCGAAAGAAGGTTATTTAAAAGAGTGAAAACAATACTGGAGGATAAAATATTCTTTATTGAATATTGAATATCCATAGGAAAAGGATTATTCTTTCTTGCAGACCAAGAAACTGTAGACACCATAAGCCTTCTTATTTGTCCATGCAAATTGTAACCACTCTGCGTGCTCACTATCGACTTTAGTTCCTTCTGTCTCCATTACTGTATTTGTAAACTTTTGACTTTCCTAATCATATCTATCATAGTTGACAGTGTAAAAAGTTTTACAATGATAGTGTATCAAAATTAATCTCTTTTTCTGTGTGCCAATCCAAATCTCATAATAGAAAGAATACTTCTCTTTTTTGTTGGAAGTTAAGTTCCTTGAAAAACAAAACAAAGAATACTTATTGTTTTACAAAAATGTAGGTAGCTTTATTCTTTATGTAGCATCAAGTGTAATATCTGTTTTCAATTTCTCGCGTTGTCTATTTGCAGTAACTATCGATATTATTCTTGTCTGGAATGCATTGGGGAATATGAAATTTACTCAATTGCTTCGGTATTTTCTGAAGTTTGTGGCAGCAGCGGTTTGGGTTGTTGTTTTGCCAGTCTGTTATAGTAGTTCTCTGCAGAATCCAACCGGGCTTATACAATTTGTCACACATTGGGCTGGGGATTGGGGCTCCCAGTATCTCTATACCTATGTTGTTGCATTATATATGATACCAAACATAGTAGCTGCAATGCTATTTTTCCTTCCACCTCTGAGGAGAACATTGGAGCGCTCAAATATGCGAATTTTTACCCTTATAATGTGGTGGGCTCAGGTAAGAAATAGAAGCATTTATGTTTTGTTGGCTATTTTACCTTTATTCTTTATTAAATTAAAGTTACACTAATGACATACTCGAGGTTGAAGTGCTAGCTCAGTTGTAAAATGATCATTTGTGTCACTTTGATTAATAAAAAAAATGAACCATTTTGCAGCCGAAGTTGTATGTTGGTCGGGGAATGCACGAGAGCATGTTTTCACTGCTTAAGTAAGTGATAAATTCTTAGCAAATTCCTTTTAGTACTATTTCTTTACGGTAAAGAAAAGTGTGGGGAAAGGGACTTTGGTACCTTTCGTTTGGTTGTTGACTGTCTTTTACTTTAAATTGGCTCCATTTATGATTGGGAAATATTTTCTTCATAAAGATTATGGCAATTTGAATTACTTTTAGCTTACTGACACTTTTTAATTAAAATAAGTCTATAGTTCTTCACATACGAAAAAGTGCTTATAAGTTTATAGGTGTTAATGAAGAAGTTATGTGAGAAAGCTTCTCAAAATATTGACATATAGAAGTTAATTTTAACTTATAAAAGAAGTTGTTATTTAAAATTTCAGTTACGGTACAGTTCTTTTAATATTTCCTTTTCCTGATTTGAGAAGTTATCAAAACTGACTTTATTTTTACAAGCACGACTGCATGAAGTTTCAAATCTTTTGGTTGTATTGAAAATTTATAACTTACTAGGCTTGAATAACTTTTAGACCTTGTAATATCACCTACTCTAATTTTAATCCTTAAAAAATTTCTTGCTTGTTTTAGTCCTCTAAACATTAAAAAACATAATTTATAGTATGTTTGGGAACCCTATGTATAAAGGAAATTGTTGTTTTTCTTCAAAAGCTTTCATAGGAAGCTGGTGTAGAAATGTTACTTCAACCCAAAAAGTTAAACTAATTCAAACATGTACTTATTTTCTTGGTTAAATGTGTACTTTAGAATATATCTATCGTACTTCTTGTTCAACTTTTCATCATACTTATTTATGAACCGTTTGACCAATGAAATTTATAGACAACTGGGCAATTTGGATACTTTTACCGAGTTAGATCAGATAAAGATTGGCTATTGATTGTTGGGCGCATATATTCTGCTTCTATTATTAAGTTCCTCTTTATATATCTTGTCAAAAAAAAAAAGTTCCTCTATATATTCTTTCGGATATAACCTGCATTTTATTTTGGCAGGTACACCCTCTTTTGGATCATGCTTCTAATTAGCAAGCTAGCATTCAGTTACTATGTGGAGGTATTATCTCTATGCCTCTCTCTCTCTCTCTCTCTCTCTCTCAACTATAAGTTTGTGCAGAAAATAAAAACATCAAGGAATAAAATCCACCCTAATGAACTGTTGAATTCTTGCAACCATGTTTCATGTATTTTCTTTATTCTAGTGCTACTGTTGTATGAAGCTCACCAATTTTATTTTTTTTGAAGTTATAATTTATTATGTTTGTTTTGCTGATACTAAACTAAACTTTCAATAGATATCACCCCTGGTTGAACCAACAAAAATAATCATGCGAATGCATATTGATAACTATCAGTGGCATGAAGTCTTTCCAGAAAATGGTAACATTTAATGACCCTTTTCACTATCTATACATATTATGATATCAACTTATATCTATAGCTTCAACTCACATTATGTAAATGTTACAGATATTCACAATTTAAGTGTTGTCATTTCAATATGGGCTCCAATTATCCTGGTGAGTTTAGTCGAACAAGAATTTGGATTGACAAACTTTACCTTGTTTTCGCTTTTCACATTTTTGTGATTTAATTCAATCCATTTATAAATGTTTAATATAGGTTTATTTTATGGATACTCAAATATGGTATGCCATTTATGCCACTTTATTTGGTGGGATTATTGGAGCCTTCAGCCATTTGGGTGAGGTATGTAGCTAATCTATTGCAATTGGTTACATTAAACCCTTGTAATTTCCACTTTTCTTATGGATGGTATTTAGAGTCTATTTGGATTAACTTATTTGAGCTTATCTACGGTCATAAGCACTTGTGAGTTTTTTTGGGAGAGCTTATGGAAACAACTTATGACATGTCCATAAGTTGTTTTCAGTTTATTTTTATAAGCTCTCTAGGATAACTTACGAAAACAACTTATAGCTTAAATGAAAATAGTTTGAATTTATCTATTGCTATAACAATAACTTATACATAAATAGTTATATGATAAGCGCTTATGTTGTAAGTGCTTAATTAAGTTGTTGGATGGATAGCTTATGAAAACAACTTATAGCTTAAATGAAAATAATTTGACTTTATTTATTGCTATAACAATAACTTATACATAAACAGTTATATGATAAGCGATTATGGTATAAGTGCCTTAATTAAGTTGTTTATCCAAATAAGGCCTCATATCCACCGCAAAAAAGTTGCAGCATTCGATGATAAGCTATCTCATAAAACCCATCTTTACATGATCTTCTTTTGATTTGACATTTTTTTTTGGTGATAATGACAATACTAAGTTCATATAGCTATTATCCTTTTCTGTTAATTATCTTCTGAAACATTTTGCATCTATTAGATAAGGACACTTGGGATGCTTCGATCCAGATTTCAATCTGTACCACTAGCTTTCAGTGAACGCTTTTGGACAGGAAGAAACAGAAAGAATATACAGGAGGAATCGGTACTGCATTTCACTTGTCAACATGCTGTACTTATTCATGATGAAACTATATGGCCACATAGACACTAGAAATTTATTGGGAAATCTTACAGATAGAGTTTCTATGGCAGGATGATGCATATGAACGAGATAATATTGCATACTTCTCTCAGGTTTGGAACGAGTTTATAAATTCTATGAGAGACGAAGACCTCATCAGTAACAGGTTCAAATCAAACTTGCATCTTCCCCGACACATCGTGCTTCACATGTTTGAATTTCAAGCTTATAATTATATCTCTTGAATACTCATTTTCCAGGGATAGAGATTTGCTTCTTGTTCCTTACAGTTCAGTTGATGTTTCTGTCATCCAGTGGCCTCCATTCTTGCTTGCTAGCAAGGTATGTCATTTGAGTAAGGCAAATAGTTTATATTAGGAAATACACCAGGGGTCCTTAATTTATGTTAGAGATCAAAACAGCCCTTTACCTTTCTAGACATAAACTTTTGAGCTTTAGCGATTTTCTGTCCAAAACCTGTGCTTATGCTCTGTGAAAATGAGTCAACATGAAGAAGGAAATATAAGACAGAAGTCCAACATTGTGAAGAAATAAATATGCCACATACAATTTTTTACACAGTTTTGGACGGAAAATCAACGAAGGTCCAACTTGTTGTTTAGTAAGATAAATGATTGAATTGCAAGATCTTCTTTGCAATTTTAAATTTTGTTATAGGGTCTCTGGTGCAATTTTGCCTTTATATTAATTGAATTGCAGTGTCTTTTGGTTTCTTTCTAAATCGCCTAAATATGTGATAGATTCCTATAGCTGTTGACATGGCAAAAGATTATAAGAAGTATGATGATGCTGATTTGTTTAAAAAGATTAAGAGTGATGGATATATGTACTCAGCAGTTGTCGAATGCTATGAAACTCTCAAGGAGATCATACTCAACCTTCTACTAGATGCAGAAGATAAGCAGTAAGGATGGAAAAACTTTATAGCCTCTATTTACCCATTTGATTTTCTTCTTAATAGAATCTTAATGATTTTTGAATATCTTTCATGTATGAAATAGGGTTATAGAGTGGATATGCTACAAGGTAGAAAATTGCATAGCAGACGAAAAATTTGTCAAAGAATTCAAGATGAGTGGTTTGCCTTCACTCAGTGAGAAGTTGGAGAAATTCTTGTCTCTATTGGTAACTTTTTTCCCTTTCTTGTTACTATAGTTCAATTCCTTTTTGATGGATTTATTCAGGTCTCATAATTTGTTTTCACTTTTTCTATTGCAGCGATCTGAAGATAGCAAGCCGGACTCGCAGATAGTCAATGTGCTGCAGGATATTGTAGAAATTATCATACAGGATGTTATGGTTGATGGCCATGCGTACGTTTCAAATATTGAGTTGGATATTGGTATATGAATTTTTTAAAACACTATAATTTTTAATGCTCAATGATATTGGTTTGTTTTTTCTCCAGAATTTTGCAAACACCTCAGCATTATAATGTAGAGAGAGGTCAGCAGCAGCGGTTTGTTAACATCGACACTTCTTTTACGCACAAGAGATCGGTAATGGAGAAGGTAATCTTTAAATCCACACTCTTGTAAACATATTACATTCTTCTTTTCAAATAAGCTGTTACTTATTTGTCTCCGTTTTGTGTCTATAGGTTATTAGGCTTCACTTGCTTTTAACAGTTAAAGAATCAGCTATTAATGTGCCCCAAAATTTGGAAGCCCGCCGCCGTATTACATTTTTTGCTAACTCCTTATTTATGAATATGCCAAAAGCTCCTAAAGTTCAGGATATGTTGTCCTTCAGGTTAGTCATTTTTGTGATAAACTTATATATTGGAGCTCCAGGGTTCGAACCCTGGCTACTAACATTCGCCTATTAAAAATATACTAATGAGTAATTGTTTTTGCTAATCTAATCTGCATAAATATACTTGACTATGTATTTTAACATAATTCCAAATATTCTAACAATTTTATCTCATGCTTTCATGATGTGTAACTTCTTTGAGTTCTTCTTCAGTGTTCTAACGCCATATTACAAAGAGAATGTTCAATATTCCAATGATGAACTCAGAAAGGAAAACGAAGATGGAATTTCAATTTTATTCTACCTAACGAAGATATATCCTGGTGAGTATTGCTTTTATATGGTTAGCTATCATTTCTTCCCCTTTAATGCATGTTCAATCATGTTACTGTCAAAACATTAATGCAATGCAGATGAATGGGCCAATTTTGATGAGCGCATAAAAACCGAAAATCTTGAAGAAGATAGGGAGGAATATGTTCGTCAGTGGGCATCTTACAGAGGGCAGACACTCTCTCGAACAGGTCTTTATCATAGCGAATGTTATTTTCATTTCAAGATATGTGTGTGTGTGTGTATATATATTTATTTAAATGTTATTTTTCCAACTTTATCTATTTGTTTTCTTGTAGTTAGAGGAATGATGTACTATTGGCAAGCCTTGCTCCTTCAGTACCTCATTGAAAATGCAGGAGATAATGGTCAGTTCTCTATTTCACATGCTGTTTTTCAAATTAAAATCCCGAGGTTTGGCGGAAGTCATTCATTTACAAGTGAACTAAATATCGTGTCTATTGCAGGTATTTCTGAAGCCTACTGGACAGTGGGTTATAATGAAAAAGATAAAAGACTTCTTGAACAAGCAAAAGCTCTAGCTGATTTAAAGTTCACCTATGTCGTTTCTTGTCAATTGTATGGTTCTCAAAAAAAGTCTAAAAATACTTTTGACAGAAGCTGCTACAATAATATTCTCAATTTGATGGTAACGTAAGTCATTACAACTGTTTTGGTTAAGTTTTTAAGGTCCTTGTAAACTAAGAATGAGATTGAGGATGGAAAAATGGAAAATCCCTTGCAGGCATTCAGCCCTTCGTGTTGCTTATATAGATGAAACAGAAGACACAAAAGGGGGAAAGAAAGTGTATTATTCTGTTCTTGTCAAGGGAGGGGAGAAGTATGATGAGGTATGGACAAAGAACTTACAGTTTTGATGTTTTAATTTTTTCTTCATCCATATTTACTAAAAGTAAGTTTCAAATTCAATTTAGTTTTGTACCTACTAAGTAGGATGAGAATGTTCTAGGTCGAGCTAGGCTTTACATATATAAGTTTAGCCAGAAAATTCAAAAGCACAAGTTTGGTCATTTATCTGTCATAGATTTTTTTATAGGCTTTGTGTGACCTTTTTGAAAGTTTGGTAAAGTGTGTTGGTTTACTTAAAGACATTTTTCTTACTCCATCCGCCCCTATTTATAAGACCCTTGGACACTTTTCACGAATATTAAGAAATTTGAAAGGCTTTCTGGGTGGCCTGAAGCATGATCCTTTATAGTTAAATTGGTCAAGTTGGTTTTGTGGTTTGTCATAATGATTCTATGTTATATTGATAGGAAATATATCGCATCAAGCTTCCTGGTCCTCCGACAGAAATTGGTGAAGGGAAACCTGAAAACCAAAATCATGCCATTATATTTACCCGTGGAGAAGCTTTGCAGACCATAGACATGAATCAGGTATCTTTTTAATTTAAGGGTTGAATAAGTTTTAAGTCCCTATAAAATTTCACTATTTTGTTTTTATTCTTTATAAAACATTTCATCAACTTTTAGTCCCTTAAAAATTTCCGTTTTCATTTTTGGTCCCTAATTTTATACCAACTACTTTATTTCGAAGTTTTGAATGATTTTTTGCAGTAATACTTGGGACATCATAAGAAATTTCCTTACAAAAATTTAGAATTTTTAAAAAAAATGATGGATTAAATATGAATTAAACATGTCCTAAATATTACTGCAAAAAATCATTAAGAAGTTTGAATGATGAACAGTAGTTGGTTTAAAATCAGGAACAAAATTTTAAGGGACTAAAAATTGATGAAATTTTTTATAAAGACTACAACAAAATCGTGAGATTTTATAGGAACTAAAAACTTATTTAACCCTTAATTTAATATATTAATAAAAAAGTACTTTATGTATAATAACTCAATGCTCATATTTTCGTACTTATTTTAAAAGGATAATTACTATGAAGAAGCTTTCAAAATGAGAAATGTATTGGAAGAATTCCATGCATCGCAGAAAGGGCAACGAAAACCAACGATATTGGGTCTAAGAGAGCATATATTTACCGGAAGGTATGCCTTGTTACAGTATTTAGTCTAGTATTAAATTTTATATGAACTAATTATTTAATGATCAAGTAAACATATTTTTATCGTCAAACATGAAATGGTGCCAGTTATTGGTGCTTACATTTTTCTTATTTTTCAGTGTCTCATCACTCGCTTGGTTTATGTCAAACCAAGAGACCAGCTTTGTGACCATTGGCCAACGAGTTTTGGCAAATCCTCTAAGGTTAGTCCGAATTTGTTTGTCGTGAACTGCTTTAAAATTTGATTCTACATGCAAGTAAATCCATATTCCTGAATTTGCAGGGTCCGGTTTCATTATGGTCATCCAGATATATTTGACAGAATCTTCCACATAACAAGAGGTGGCATAAGCAAAGCATCAAAAGTCATCAACCTAAGCGAGGATATATTTGCAGGTACTGCGAGGTTGATTAGAAACTTTCTATCTGATGAATAGAAATGTATACTAATTATTCCTAACATATTTATAGGGTACAATTCGACTCTACGTCAAGGATTTATTACACATCACGAGTACATACAAGTCGGTAAGGGGCGAGATGTTGGCATGAATCAGATTTCACTCTTTGAAGCTAAGGTTGCAAACGGAAATGGAGAGCAGACACTTTGTCGTGATGTTTATCGTCTTGGCCGACGATTTGACTTCTTTAGAATGTTGTCGTTCTACTTCACAACAGTTGGCTTCTACTTCAGTAGCATGGTAATTAGTCAAATCACCTTTTGGATATTGTATTGTGATAGTTGATTGCTGTAGGAATTAGCTTTTGTTGCATACAAGTCGGTTTAAATATGCATTTTGGTCTTGCAAATATTTTTTTCTTTTAGTTCCTATATATATAAATTTTTTTTTGTCCTTGCAAAATATCATATTTTGTTTTTGGTCTTTGTTGTATTATTTAGTCATTACAAAATTTGTTTATATTGGAATTGGTCCATGTAATATATGTGTAATATTTATTCTAGTCCTTATGTAGCTCATATTGGAAGGACTAAAATCAAATATTGTAGATATTACAAAGACCAATTCTAATATTGTTTTTTCTGGGACTAAAACAAAACTACAAGGATCAAAAGCAAAATGTTGTATATTGGCAAGGACAAAGAACAAAAAATCATTTTCACAAGGACTAAAAGCAACAAAAAAATAGATATTTAAACCAATAAAGAATAATAGAAATCACCTTAATAGACTTGTGAATTGATTCTACTGTGATCTAAGCTATGTAAATTGATATAAATGAAATTGTATATATTCATGATGTGTAATAGGTCTCTAAATCCTTGGTCAGCATTTATTACACATCATTGTACATACAACTTGTAGTTCAGCGCAAGATAGGTCTCCTAAATTTTAAGGGGATATTTAACAATGAACTTGAGTGGGGTAGAATACAATATCAGTTATTTTTTGGTCTTAGCCCTCCGGTTCCCAAGAGAAAAGGGTCCTGGTAATTCAAAGTTCTTTTGAGAGGTAAATAAAGTTTAGTCAAAGATTGTTACAGTCAGGATTTAATCACAGATATGCTCAATCAACTAAATATCATATCACTAGGACTCGAGTGATTACGAAAGCAGATAATCCTATTATTGTTGTTTAAATTGGGTTTACACTAATGCATGTATTTGGATGTGACACATTTTTCAGATAACGGTGTTGACAGTGTATGTGTTCTTATACGGACGTGTATATATGGTATTGAGTGGAGTTGAGAGAGAAATTCTTCAAAGTTCAGACATACATCAGAGCAAAGCCCTCGAACAAGCCTTGGCATCCCAATCTGTTGTTCAGTTGGGCTTGCTGCTGGTGCTTCCTATGGTTATGGAAATTGGTTTGGAGAAGGGGTTTCGTACTGCCTTGGGTGATTTCATCATCATGCAGCTGCAGTTAGCCTCGGTGTTCTTTACTTTCCAGCTTGGAACAAAAGCTCATTATTATGGAAGAACGCTCTTGCATGGTGGCTCAAAATATCGACCAACTGGCCGTGGATTCGTCGTCTTCCATGCAAAGTTTGCTGATAATTACAGGATGTACTCGCGAAGTCACTTTGTGAAGGGTGTGGAGATACTTATACTATTGATTATTTACGAAGTGTACGGCGAGGGGTACCGCAGTTCAACACTTTATTTCTTCATCACAATGTCAATGTGGTTTTTGGCCATTTCTTGGTTATTTGCTCCCTTCTTGTTCAATCCTTCCGGATTTGATTGGCAAAAAACAGTGGACGATTGGACAGATTGGAAGCGATGGATGGGAAACCGTGGTGGTATCGGTATTCCGTCTGATAAAAGCTGGGAATC
This sequence comes from Cicer pinnatifidum, assembly GCA_037974775.1. Taxonomy (NCBI): domain Eukaryota; kingdom Viridiplantae; phylum Streptophyta; class Magnoliopsida; order Fabales; family Fabaceae; genus Cicer; species Cicer pinnatifidum. The sequence continues at coordinate 48,769,870 of JBBPBR010000004.1, forward strand.
TTGGTGGGACGAAGAAAACGAACACCTGAAATACTCGAATATCAGGGGGAAAATACTGGAGATAGTTCTGGCATGTCGCTTCTTTATCTACCAATATGGGATCGTCTATCATCTGAATATTGCACATCGTAGCAAAAATATTCTGGTAGAGCAACTCATTTTCGCTATTCAACAATCCTATTAATTGTTGCAAGTTTTACGGCACTGTCTTACTACCTTCATTTTTTTATGTTGTTGTAGGTTTTCGCAGTTTCTTGGGGAGTTTTGGTTATAGTCCTTATTGTCTTAAAGGTATGTAACCGTTGCTATTTGCATCAAATTAAAGTCTAACATACAAAACTATTACTAACTTAAGTGAAATTTTTGTTCTAGTTAAATTTTTTATCATAAAACAAAGACGATATTTAGTTTAGACCATTGTGGCCATTCTACAGTTAAAATTATTTCACATTTTTTGCATTATAACTAAATCTGATTTCTGATGTTTGCATGGATTTTCATGTGCATCAGATGGTTTCCATGGGTAGACGAAGATTTGGCACCGACTTTCAGCTCATGTTTCGTATTCTCAAGGCACTTCTATTTCTCGGCTTCTTGTCAGTAATGACGGTGTTATTTGTTGTATGCGCGCTTACCATATCAGATTTGTTTGCTGCCGTTCTTGCCTTCATGCCCTCTGGATGGGCCATTATTCTGGTATGTTAAAACTTCTGCATCTTAGCAAACAATTAGCAATATCTTTTTCTCATTTTATTGTCTCACATTTTTTAGGAACATTGAAGAAGATTTAAATTTTTTATTTTCAAGGACTCAAATGAAAAATATACATTGTTGCAGGGACTAAAAACATATTTAAACCTTTACTCTAGTAATTTATAATCATTGTACCCGACTTTATCAATGAGGCCCATTAAGTTTAGAATAGCCTAATGAAACGGAGTAGTGCATGTACTTTAATTGAAATTTTTGAAATATATCAGAATGTACAATTATAAATTACTACAAGTATAAGTTATTCACAACATATTCTATTTCTACTTATGAAACAAGACAAGTGATGTTCCTTTATTTCTCTTTTGCAATCAAGATTGCACAAACATGTAGAGGACTATTGAAGGGAGCAAAACTATGGGCTTCAGTGAAAGAGCTTTCAAGAGCATATGAATATGTAATGGGATTAATAATCTTCATGCCAACAGCAGTTTTGTCATGGTTTCCATTTGTGTCTGAGTTCCAAACACGTTTGCTATTCAATCAAGCATTTAGTAGAGGACTTCAGATTTCAATGATTCTTGCTGGAAAGAAAGACACTTACAAAACTGAATGACATGTTATTAAAGGTAATCGATTTAATTCATATATATTGTTAGTGTAATGTTTTTTTACATTGTCAGTTAATCATCACTGTCTAATTATTAAAAATCTTTGATTTTAATCACAACTACTTCTAAAAAAGTCACTCACGATTGGTTGTGATTTGTTGACAGTTTATTAATTTGGTCCCAATTATAAATAAAAAATTGTCAAAAATTATGTAATATTAAATAAATCCACTAATATTGAAAAGAAAAACATTTTAAACAAAGGTAAAAGGTAATTTAAACAGTAAAATACACCTTAAAGGTTTTAACTTTTTCTTATTTCTTATAGATGAGACAAAACTCTAAGATCAAAGCAAATTTTTTCATTTTATTTTATTTTTACATTCACAGTGTATAAAAATTAAACTTTTAATATATATCAAAATATATATCAAGGCCCTTTTTTAGTATTGTGCTATGAAGTAATACTTTTTCTTCTCACTTGTTTCATATTTTTCCAAATGTATGCAGGAATTGGAAGTTTCACTATGAAGAGAAATGGATCTCCCACTTATCAGAAATTTTTGGGAGTTCTAATGTTTAATTTTTAGCTTAACTTTTCTGACTGAGAGACAATGAAAGAATGAGAAATGAAAATCCAAAATCTAGGCAATGATTAAAACAGGAATTTTATTTTACGTTTCGAAATGGCATATATGTGTCAGCATTGTATATGTATACGATCAGTATAGGACGATGTTTATTTATTTGTTTATTTATTAATGTTACCACAGAAATGGATTCAAACAAAATATTTTTTCTTATACATTATGTTAGTAAAGTAATTTTACATTCCGATAGAATTTGAAAGGGAAAAAAAGCTGAATCTTAAATCAGATTTTCTGCTTTTATATGATTTTTTTAGTGTTTGAACAAAAATTTATGACAAACTTTGCGTGTAAAAATAAAATCTTTAAAGCTAATTAACTAACCAAATTATTTTTATTGTTAAAAAAACCAAATTATTTTTTGAGATAGTATAAAATCTTGTTATTGAAAACTCTTTGTATGGGGCATTTTTCCACAAAATTACACATGTTTTGGAAGTGTATTTTCGAATGATATAATATGTTTGAATATTTATTCATGGAAGGTATAACATTTGTATCTTTTTCTTGGAAGATGTACATTAAAAGTCATGTTAGGTTGAGTTTTTTGTTTTTTTTGTATGTAAATGTAATTTGATGATTTGTAAAATATTTATATAAGGAAATTTGGCATCTCTTTTATGTTGCATTAGCACTCAAATGAGCTTATTGTTGTTGTGTGGACCATATTACTCTTTCTAGTAATTAATATACTTGTTTCAATTATGTTTATTAATTTACTTTTATGTGAGATAAAAAGTTGTATACTAACTTAGTTAAATTAACTTAGGATATGACTCGGTTGCAAGATTAGTCGACCAAGGGCATTAAAGTTGCCATTCTCATTTTTTTATATAATTAAGAATTCATTAAGCAAGAATTGATTTAAAAAACAGACTCCGCTTTTTTTTTTCCTTCCTTTTGATCCATATACCTCCCTTTTAAGATGTTTTAGTTGTATCATTCGGAAAATTCTATCTTATAATTAATTTGTTTATTTTTTTACAAAATTAACTTATATGTTTAACCAGTTTAAATAATTTAATTAAATTACGAATCATGTTATTTTCGTTTTGGACGTCGTCATCCTCCATCTCCGCCATCACTATTTTCAATGTTGGTCTCAATTTCCATTTTCAAACATTTTAATTTCATGGGTTGGTGGCAACAATATGATGCTCTCTTGGTTGCAACTCAATTTCCGATAGTATCTAATAATTTTATAATAACATTTAATTAATAGAATTAATCATAGTTTTAAAGTTATTATTATTATTAGTAATAATAAATAATAAAGATACGGATGAATGTTTTGCTTAAACATGTTAGACCCCAAACGTTAATTTTTCCGAAATTGTAACATTAACATTTTTGTTAACATTTTTGTCCATTGGAACTCAAAATTTATAAGAATTAATATTTTGTTGTTTTATTTTATTATTATAGAAATTTGAGTTTTCTCTACGTTTATTTTTTTATTTTAATTTTAGATTGTATTTAATCGATGTAATTTTTACTTAGTAAAATAATATTATTTTTTAAAGAAAAAATAAACAATGGTTAAGTTCTGTTAATTAATTTTTTAAAAATTATCTTACCAAATATTTTAATTGTATTATTTTAACGTTAAATATAGACATTATATTATATTGTGTTTGTATTTTCACTTTTCATTTACTTTTTTTATTTTCTACATCTTATGTTCATTTTAAAAACATACATAAAATAAATAACACTATATTTGATAT
>JBBPBR010000004.1:48840329-48851931 GCA_037974775.1 Cicer pinnatifidum
AAAAAAATTTGAAATCCGATCTTAATAAAAATGATTGAGATATTTATCTTTTTTAAAGGAACTCATGTAGACGAAAATCACAAATATTTTGCAATCTTTAAAAAATTATTTTCCCCTTAATAGATGTATTTTACTATTGAGTTTTTGAATATTCAATGTTGTATTAATTAAATAAATTCCCTAAAAAAATTAAATTAATTAAATATTAATTATCCAATAACAATAACATTTCTATAGTTATTCTGCAAATCATATTAGCATAGAATAACATTTATTAAATATTTTTTTTTAAAAGAAGATAAATTGTCAGTGTAAACTAATTTTATACCGAGATTGAATAGTAACCCTTAATTTTACCATCTCACTACATAGTTATAACTTTCATCATTCAATAATCACTCAATCAAAGTCTGATATGTGTTGTTAGTGAAAAAATGTTTACACTGAAAGTGCATATTTAAAATCATTTTTAATTATTATTTCATCTTTTTTTCATTAAATTGTTTATTTATTTTCAAAAATATAATTATCAATATCATACTATGTTTTTGTAAATATGCATTAGAATAATAGAATTTTAAATAATTAATTTGGTTTTAAAGTTATTTTAGAATATATATTGATAAATTTTATGATTTTTCTTTTATATGTGTGTGCTTTCTATGATGTGGTAATCTTGTACGCATTTGACTAAATGAGTGATATAAATAATAAATATTATATTTTATTATCTTATATATTTCTCTAAAAGTAATAGTATTTCAGTATACATATTTTAAAGAATAAGATTTTAGGCGATTCTACGTGTATATGCGCATTCATATTTAATGTGATATTTTCTTGTATGTTTGATCAATGTTAAGTGTACACATAATTATATTTAACTATTTCTAAATATGTTTTATTTTAATTATTTATTTTACCAATAATTTTCTTGAGATATTAGTAATATTGATATTAATTTTCTTTATTTTCTTATAGTTGCTATGGTACAATAATTTTATACGTATTTATTGTGATTTAGTAATTAATATAAATTGTTGATGTTATATTTATTTATTTTATCATTTTGACTATTCTATAAATACCATGTATTTTTATGTAATTATTTAAAAAAAATATTATAGTAATAATTGTAGTTATTGTTTTAAATATGAGAGTTTTTGTTAAAATCATATTTATGGAAAACGTTTCTAATGTAGATGACTAAAACAATTATCTTTATCTTTAGAAATACTAGAAAATAGACTTTAGACTTTGGATCAGACAACTATTTACACCCCAATTTCTACCTCAAATTCAACTTCATTGTGTTGGGTCTTATAGTGTATTTTACTCCTGCACCTGTACATCTATTATCTACATGCCTTAATTTGCAATTAAAAACAAAAAGACAGTATGTCAGCAGCTACCATGAAGAACACATCAACAACTTCTTCCTCTCCAATTCATCCCATCAATTCCTTGCCATATAAATCGATCCATACTTCTTTTCCACACAAAATCGGCCATTGAATCCATTTTTGGCATAAATTTTAACGATCGTGGCCCCGCTTCATCAGAAAATGCTGCATTACTTTCTTTGGGCGAGCTGCTTTTGGCTGATTATGATCATCATATTTGTCGTCTCAAAAAATTAACTTTGTTTTTGAATTCCTCTCGTCGAAACCTTCAAGAAACACTACTCATTTTTATTTTTCAGTGAAGTTGACTTGGACTCTTTCAGTACTCCAACGATTCGGTGAGACTTTTTCAGTTTTTTTCTCGTCGTTTTGACTCCATTTTTGCTCTAAAAATTATTATTAATTATTTAACATTGATTTTTATGCTCCACATAATTTATCTATTGCGTCACCACGATTTTATGAATTTAATGACTCTTCTGATTCGTCTACTTTACGTTGTGAATATGCACTTATTGTTGAAAAATCTCATGATTATTGGGTTTGATAAAGCGTCAAAATAAGGTAATGGGTGAGAGAGTGTTTGAATTTATGAATATAATATATTATGGAGGAATGGGAAAACTGTATTTCCCAACGATTCATCCGAGACTCGGTACGTATGACAATGGTCGTTTTAGGGATAAATTAATTAATGTGCAAATATGGAAATTGTGAGATTAAAATATATAATAGAAATATTTGAAAGGTGTTGATTGATGTAATTTCTTTAAATATGTGGTATTTGATATTATTGTGATATTATGTGTCGAATTAATTTTATGTATATGTGCGATTAGATGAGTTTATGTGATGTGATAATAGAAGATTGATGTGTTGTGATAAATTTATGTGATGATGATTATGATGTTTGATTAATAATTGCGATTCTATAAATTTTTGATGAATTTATGTGATGATGATGTATGATTACTAATATTGATGTTATAAATTTGTGATGAGAATATGGAAGTAACCCCGTAGTTGATGAAATAATGGTAATTTTAATTTTTGTTTGAGATATCGGTCTTAATGGTGTATGATAGGCCAACGAGGGGAGAAAATACATATTGAGAATTTGTAAAGTGAAGATTATTTTGTCATCATATAGGTATGGCCTAACTAGCCTAGTGATTACGGGAAGTACAACTGGATGAGCCTGATAGTGGCGGTTTGTTGTTGAGACTTAAGGCAATATTGTTAGATCTTGGAAGTATTCGGGTGGGGAATTCCTTGGTGACTTGGAGGTACCACTCAAAATGTCAGGAGCTACCATTTAACACACATTTACCTCGACTATGGTGTATATGTGTCTTGGATTGAGTTGATGGGATCTATGAGAACAAAGCCAATTTAAATTGTCAGTCCACCAGGATGGTGACATAGTATCAAGCCTCCTAACCAAGTACTTTAGAATTTGAATGGTACCACATTGTGAAGTAGAGTCTAAGCTAATGCATATCATTGCATTTTCTTGTGATTGTTTTGTTATGATTAATACGTATCGTGTATGATAATAATTTACCTTAGACGATTTGATTTAGGTGTTTTCCATTCTAAGACACTCTCCACTTTGGTAGGATCAACAGCTATTCCACCTTTTGAAATTATGTGTCCTAGGAAACTTACTTCCTCTAACCAAAATTCACACTTAGACAACTTGGCAAATAATTGTTTCTCCTTAAGGGTTTTCAATACTATCTTTAGATGTTCACCATGTTCTTCCTTAGTCTTAGAGTACACTAGGATATCATCTATAAACACAACCAAAAAAGAGTCTAGGTAAGGATGAAAGATCCGATTCATGTAATCCATAAACACTATTGGTTCATTAGTCACACCAAAAGGCATAACCAAATACTTGTAATGGCCATAACGGGTCCTAAAGGCGGTCTTAGGGGTATCAGAAGGTTTCACTCAGATCTGATGGTAACCTTATCTCATATCGATCTTACTAAACACACATGATCCTCTCAGTTGATCCATAAGGTCATCTATCCTAGGTAGCAGATACTTATTCTTGATTGTCATTTTATTAAGTTGACGGTAATCTACACATAACCTTATAGAGCCATCCTTCTTCTTAACCAACAATACAGGTGCACCCCATGGTGAAACACTAGGCCTTATAAATTGTTTATCTAAAAGCTCGTCCAATTGCTTCTTAAGCTCATACAATTCTAAGGGAGACATCATATACGGTGCCATGGATATGGGTCTAGTACTTGGTACAAGGTAAATGCTCAACTCAATCTCACGCCCTGGTGGTAAACTAGTGACATCTTCAGGGAATACTTCAAGGAATTCACACACAATAGGAACATCTCGTATTACCACTTTTTCATGAAATTCCAATGGTTTTACTTTCACTTTGTTGGTGAATATATTGCTAGGCTTATCCCTCTCTTCGGACTCCATGAATTCAATGGTTTTACTAAAAAAATCTACGCGGACATGGTTGGCAGATTGCCAATCCATACCAAGAATCACATCAACCAGACACAAAGGTAAACACACTAAGTCAACTCGGAAGTCCCTTCCACACACATGGATAGAAATGTCAAGACAAACACTGAAGGTATCAACAGAATCACTAGTTGGGGTATTCACAATCAAATAATACTGCAAACGAGATACAAGTAGTCCTAAATGTCTAACAGAGTCAAGAGACACAAAGGAATGAGTGGCACCACAATCAAATAGTACAAATAAAGGTTATGAGACATGTAGCTTGGATCAAGTTGTCTTTCTCAGACGCTCCTGCACCACTGAGGGCAAAGACTCTTCCATTGGATTTAGGTCGGCTGACTTGGGAACTCTGGCAAAGAAATAGTATCACTTATGACAAACTTTGCCGGTAAAAATAAAATCTTCAAAGCTAATTAACTAACCAAATTATTTTGGAGATAATATAAAATCTCGTTATTGAAAACTCTTTGTACGGGGCATTTTCCACAAAATTACACATGTTTTGGAAGTGTATTATCGAATGATATAATATGTTTGAATATTTATACACGGAAGGTATAACATTTGTATCTTTTTCTTGGAAGATGTACATTAAAAGTGATGTTAGGTGGAGTTTTTTTTTTTTTTTTTTTGTATGTAAATGTAATTTAATGATTTGTAAAATATTTATATAAGGAGATTTTGCATCTCTTTTATGTTGCATTAGCACTCAAATGAGTTTATTGTTGTTTGTGTGGACCATATTACTCTTTCTAGTAATTAATATACTTGTTTCAATTATGTTTATTAATTTACTTTTATGTGAGATAAAAAGTCGTATACTAACTTGGTTAAATTAACTTAGGATATGACTCGACCGCAAGATTAGTCGACCAAGGGCATTAAAGTTGCCATTCTCATTTTTTTATATAATTAAGAATTCATTAAGCAAGAATTGATTTAAAAATCAGACAACGTTTTTTTTTTTCTTTCCTTTTAATCCATGTACCTCCCTTTTAAGATGTTTTAGTGTATCATCCAGAAAATCCTATCTTATAATTAACTTGTTTATTTTTTTACAAAATTAACTTAAATAGTTTAATCAATTTAAATAATTCAATTAAATTCTAAATCATGTTATTTTCGTTTTCGACGTCGTCATCCTCCATCTCCACCATCACTATTTTCAATGTTGGTCTCAATTCCCGTTTTCAGCATTTTAATTTCTAATTTTATTTTATAGATTGAATGCTGCTGTATGTGTTCAGTGGCGGATCTTATATAATATATAATAGAGAATATTATATAAAAAGCTTTGTCAAAATTAGGATGTTGCTATATTTAGGAGCAGAAATCCCTAGATAAATCCACGTAAAACTTAAAAATCTGCTATGGATATATATTTGCAAAAGAGAAAAATAAAAGTTACATGAAATTTTATCTGTGTATTTTGTTTCTGCCAAATCGCTAATGGATCGTTTGAGAATGTAATCGATGGATAAAATTTGTAAACAAATAAAAGATTAAATAAAAGGATAAAAAAGAGAAGTGTGCGGCTGCACTTAGTAAAGAGAGAAATAGGAAAAAGAAAAAGAAGAAAGGAAGAAAAATAAAAAGGAAGAAAGGAAGAGGTCGAGGAAAAGAAAAGAAAGGGTGATGAGGAACTATGTTGACAGCGGCTGTCAGAGAAATGGTCATCGTTCTGACAAGGCAGCGACTTAGACCCATCTTATTTTTTTTGGTTTGTTTTGCTTCTTGTTTGTTTCTCTTACTTTTTTGATATTTTCATTCTTATTCATTTGTTATGGGTTTACCATTTCTAATGTTGAAGATTGAAGGAGAAAAAAACCTTTATATGACAACACAAGTTTTGAAGATCATGAACATGAGAAGAAGAAAAAACAAGACAAATAAGGTTTGAAGACCATTAGCCAAAGAAGAAAAAAAAATGACAAAACAAGTTGTGAAGACCATGAGTACTTTGTTGTTTATTTTAAATACATCTTCTTCTACTCTAGTTTAACTTTTTTATTTATACTAAAAATTAAGTTAAAATTTCCTTGTTGGGTTAGTAAAAAGTCAAGACTGCGAAATGATTACTCAATCAAGAATGAAAGGATTTCTCAACAACACAGTTGTCTCTGTTTAATTATATTTTATTGAAAAAATATGAAAAACAATTGTTTTCATATTATTGTTGTAAAAGATAAGTAAATATAAGATCTAAGTTTTTATCTATCATAAATTGGTAATGCTAAGTTATGTGAAAGTAGATAAAAAATGTGAAAGCATGTACAAAAGCTATCGTCTTCAGAATTATTACTCATGCATAGATCGCCAAAAAAAAAAAGATTGATCATTTGCTGATTGTATACCAATGCATAGATCCACAAAAATGATAATTGATCGTAGGGGTGTATGCAGGTTGGGTTTGGCCGGTTTTGACAAAATTGGATATCCGAATGGTCGATTATCCGTATTTATTTCATTTAACCCAAATCGAACCGACCCAATCACGAATGAGTTGGTTGACGGGTTATACATAAATAGATATTTGTTCTTTATTTTATGGGATAAATACAAGTAACAACAATAACAATTTAATTAAATGAATATACATTCAATACTTGAATGTCTCAAAAACTATAAAATTTCAATCACGTCATTCAATTCTTAAAAAGACCATCAAATACATAAATAAATTCAACAAGCTTCAAATACATAAGTAAAACCAACATAAATCCATAAAATATGAAAATTCATCAATTCTAAGCAATGTCAACTTCAAGTCCAACAAGTCTAAGCACTTAACAAGTTCCTCAAATTATGGAAGGAAACAATTGGGGATCTACAAAAACAAATATCAATAATAAAAGTGAGGAGATAAAATGGAGAAATAATAAATAAATAAATAATAAAATATGGATGAAACAAAGTAATAACAAGTACCTTAAGATGTAGTAGTGATTGTGTTAAGCTCAACAACAGTTACGCTAATATCAATTGAAACTAATCCTGACAACTCTAAAATTTTAAATACAATACACAATCTTAATGGCACACCAATTAATTACAAGAATAAACAAAAATAAGGAAAATCAATTTTTAAGTTAAAATAAAATATTTGTACCCGACTCAATCATTTGTACTTCAACCAACTCAGGTGCTAAATCAATTTTCTTAGGTGATTTGATCCAATTTTAGGAACAAATCAAAGCTTCAATCGTAGTGACATTTAATGAACTATAAAATGAATCGATGATTCGACATCTTGTACTAAACGTCATCTCAAATGATATACTAGACATTGGAATAACCAAAATATCTCTAGTTATGCGAGAAAGAACATGGTATTTATTTGTTTTTCCTTTCCACCATTTAAGAATGTCAAAGGAGTTCTCTTCAATACCATCCTATGAATATCTATCCAACTCATTTTTCTGCAACTCGCCTTGTTTTTTCTTCATGTCCAATCTAAACAAATTTTCTCAATCATCCTCATCCCCCTTTTCAATGTTAGACTGTGAATGCATATTGAGATTTGAGGTACTTGAATCACTAGCTTCATTAGTAATGGATACAAAACTATATAGTGTTCAATCAATTCACCGATGAGATTTTTTAGTTTTTCCATCATATCGTTGGACTTATCAGTGCCATACATTCTTTTAAAACAAAACTCAATATACTCAAGCTTATAACTGTGATCAAGAAAAACAACAAAAATAAGAAAATTTATCTCACCATTATCCCAATATTTATTGAATTTTACTTGTATATTTACAGTCATCTTTTTCAAAACAACATCCTCTATGTTCTTTCATTTAGTCAATGTTTTCTAAATTTCAATCAATTCCTTAAAGCAAATAGTTGGCTGTAACATGTAATGACCCATAAAAAGAAAGGGTCGCCTCATAGAAAGTCTTCCAAAACTTCACAAAAACACGAGAACGTTCCCAATCAGTTTCATGAGGACATCCTCCTACCTCACTACCATTAGACACAAATGTCACATCAATATGTTCTAAACAATAAAATATATGCTCATATTGTTCAACAATATCCAACATAAAAAAGGTGGAGTTCCACCTAGTTTGTACATCAAGTGTTATCATTGCTTTAGAACATACATTAACAACTTATACACACTTCTTAAAAGTAGCCAACCTACTAGGAGAAGATTTGACAAACTTACATGCAACCTTTATTTTAGAAATTGATGAGTCAATTTCCTTCAAACCATCGATGAAAATCAAGTTTAATACATGTGCACTACATCTCACATGTAACTGCTTCCCGTTAAATAAAGTATAACCTTTCCAAACAGTCATGCCTCTATTTAAATATGTTATAACCAAGTTGTTAGCAGTTACATTATCAATAGTAAGATAACAAATAGACCTAATCTCTCATGCTTTGTCTTCTTTTGAGTGTTGACTTTTTCATAGAGTTAACTTTTTCATATGATACATAATATCATACGACTAGACTCTTGATGTAATTATCAGAGGCAACATCAATTACTTGATTGTCAAACTTATCAAGGACAACATATCATACACTTGTTGAATTCATCAGAGGCAGACGATACATAACCAATGTTGAATTTTTCAAACATAATTTAACTACATCATTGCTTGCATTCTTAAAGGCAACTGGGAGACAACTTCTCTCGCATCTGAGAATTAATCGAAGCTTACTTTCTCTTTTCAGAGTCAAACGAAGCTTGTAAAACAAAGATGTGTGTCACCAATTTTGACTGTAGAGCAAAAGTTAGATCTTGGTTTCTTTTGTTTTCGTTTAATCATCAGAGGATACAATAAGAACCTATTAAAAAAGCATTGATTTATGACATGCAAACATAATCAAAATTTCAGTGCATTAAATTGTTCCCACAAACGATTTTGCTCTCATAAAAATAAGTGAGGGAAATATTTTTTCAAACAAACTTGATTCCAACAAAATTTACTAATACATATTCACTTACCAAAATAAAAACCAATTTCTAAAAGAGTAAACAAAGGATCGGAAGAAGGCACCCATAATTTATATATTGAATTATGAACTCTTAAAATAGTAAATATTATTTTTTAGTTATTTTTATTATTATCCATAAACTCTTTTACCTTATCCTTCTTTTATCATATATATTTTATTTAAATAATAGTGGTTTTCTCCTTGATGACCAAAGTCATCAATATCATATTATCTATACAATATTATATTAGTTTTTTAGTTTTAACCGTTTGGTTCTCAAGGGACGTGAGGACTTATAATTTGGATAATGGTAAAGAGTTGAGTAAGGTATTATCAAAATTAAAATTAAAATTTGTTAGACATAAGTCCATTTTTGATATTATTGACAAACATACATCATGTGATAAATCTAACATTTTGAACTGAGTAAAATTTCAGGAACAACAACTCAACCCTACAAACTTGAGACAATGGCTTGAGACTCAAGGAATCAACAAAGTTTGAAGAATCACTGACAAAATCGATTAGACAAATCGATTCTGTAAAAGGGTTGTAGGAATATATGTAGTTTGTGAATTAATCAATCGATTGGCAAAATCGATTTGCACATTTTCTGAAAATCAAGTATGCTATCAATCGATTAGACAAATCGATTGTGTAAATCACAAAGACTGAACTGATTGCTTAAATCGATTAGGCAAATCGATTGGAACACTGACTGAAATAAAATTGTGCAAGTCAGTAGCATGCTTTGCAAGCTAATCGATTTGGCAAATCGATTGTTCCAATCACATTTTTTTATTCTGATTGTTTTAAATCGATTGACACAATCGATTGTGAAAGTCATAGAGCCAAACCAATAATTAACAAATCGATTAGGCAAATTGATTTGACAAAATAAGTTTTAAAATGATCTTGGTCTGGGACATACACAATCGATTAGCACAATCCATTGATATAGTTCTTTTGAAATAAGTTTGACATTAATCGATTTGGTAAATCGATTGAATGAAACAAACTGATACATTTTTCTTCAGACATAAGTCCATAATCGATTAGGCACATCGATTAAATGACTTAAGGTCTCTTTGTAATTAGTGAAATCGATTGGCACAAAAGTTTTAACAAACAGAGAAGACTTAGTCCTGGCCAAATCGATTATGTGAATGTTTGAATCGATTGCGTAAATCGATTGTTTTGATCTCGTTGATGGAACAAAACATACCAAATCGATTATGCAAATCGATTCAAATATGAATTGTTATTCAAATCTGAAGAATGCTTTAAAATAATCGATTAGGTAAATCGATTAGTTTCTGCAGTTTCAAGATTCAAGAAAAACAAGACTCGCGAAATCGATTTGGTAAATCGATTAGTATGCTTTATAACTTTAATAAATCGATTGGGTAAATCGATTCATGTGTTGTTTTTTCTGAATCTATATAAACTGTTTTTCAAGCTTTTCTTCTCAACAATAATATCCAATACACTTAGACATTCATAGAATTTTCTAATAGTCACTTTCTCACATTAAAGATAATATTGAACTCTGCTTTTTCAGACTTGAATCTTATTCATTCATGATCAACAAAGGCTGAAAAAGATTGCAAAGAGAAAGTCATTTAGAGAAGAAGCCTGCTTGACAAAATCTGTGTATTTTTGTTTTTAGAACATCTGTAAACGATTTCTGTAATCAAATAACATTGAGAAATCCAGTCTTTACTGGTAGTGATCTTTTGTGATTGAGGGATCTCATCAAGAAAACACTTGACTGAAATCTTGGAAGAGTTTATGGGAGATAGACTCTGGGATTCAGAGAGATAAGAATAGAATAGAAAGAATAGTTTAATATTGATAGACGAGGAGCTGGAACATCTCTAAACTGATTCTGAGACATTCTAGTGGAAAGGCTAAGATCGGATTTGATCTTAGGACTTGACGTAGGCCGTTCAACAACAGTTGAACCAGTATAAAAATCACTGTGTACCATTTTCTTTCCCTTATCTCTTTTTTAATTCTTGCATTGTGTATTTGATTGATATTACATGAAAGATTGTCTTAGCATGCTTGTATGTGAATCAATATCTTGAATGATAAATGTATATGCTGCACTCTTCATTTTAACAATAATTGCTATTGTTGAATTTCCTTATGATTGATCTTTTTGGGACCTTGTTTAATATTTTGTTTAGTAAATTTCGAATTTATTAAACTGCTGCGCATATTGTTAGAATAAGCATTATTCTGCATAATTTCTGTCAAACTGAGGTCATACCATACATCAATTGTGGTATCATATAAATTTGGATTATTTCGAATATAAAACAATTTATTGCATCATTATACAATTTATTAATTCTTAAGACAACTGTGAAGTCTTGGATTAGAATTTGAAACTAGACGTTCAATCTAACAATATCGAAATTTATTAGTCAAGTTAGATCTAAATGAGATATTGGACAAAAACTAAAATTTACTATCCAAACAAAAAATCATTAGTATGTTACTGATATTTAAATCTTATAAAAATTATTTTTTTTATTTTTATTCTATAAATCAAATTACATTTCATTATACTATGAATCAAATTACATTTCATTATTTTATTGATAATTTTTTTTTCTTCGAAGTTTCAACTTGAAAGTTACTTGATGACTTAGATAATAACTTTGAAACTAATTTTCTTTTCATTAAATAATTATGTTAAAGAAATAATTTTTTTTTTTTTTTTTTTT
>JBBPBR010000004.1:48851941-48862307 GCA_037974775.1 Cicer pinnatifidum
GAATATTAAGTGAGATGATGAATGTTCGAAAAACTAATTACTCACTTATTAAGCTCCCCCTAAAGTAATAAGTATGATGAAATCCAAACCCACATAGTTGAACCATAATAAGACTAAACATTGATTATTGATCAATACATCTCTAATTCTCGTGAATTAGAAAACATCAATTCATTTTCATAAACTATTCTTGTAAATATTAACTCACAACCAACCATATCAAGATTTATATTAAAAAAATAGAATTAACACAATATATTTTGTATATGGGTTGGAGTATCTTGGTTCTCCTTATTCAATTTTGCTTATAAAAAAATTAAAACATATACATTGTAGAGAAAGTGAAGAGTCATCTGACTCATAACATGTTTTTATTGTTGTTCAGTGGGAGTATTGTATGATGTCAAATAATCGCTTGGTCTTTTCATTTACGCTCCTCTTGCAATACTAATTAAATATCAAAACAAAAATCAAATAACGTTACATATTAATTACGTGTATAAAATGTTGGGCATTAAAAAATCAATACAAAAATCAAATAAAATCATGAAGACAATATAAGTTTATACCTTCAAGTAGTAGATGGATATATGCACTGTCTAAAACCTATACAAAGAAAAAAATAGTTGAATTTTCGTCATAAAATTAAAGTAAAAAAATATAGCTCATTTAACATAAAAAAACACCAAAATTGAATTAAAAAAAAATCAAGGTCAAATAAGTATTTTATCCCTATTAAATAAAAATAAGAAAAATATTTAAATAAAAATAAGAAGAAGAAAAATATTTAAATAGTTATATTGATGTTGTTGTAGCTTCATGTGGTTGTGGCAGTTGTTTAAAATAACGATTTATGTGAATTTGTTTTGCATATTATAAAGATCAAGATATATTTTATTTACAAAATCAGTTAAAAATAAGAAATATTGATATTTTAATAATATATTTATATCGATGTTACTTGACCTCGTTGTGACACTTGTTTGAAATTTTACATTGTTTGATCTTTTGTGTGTGTATATTATTAAGATTAAAATCAATATTTTAATAGTCAATTTGTATTGATGTGGTTGCATGTGTTTATGACTCGTGTTAGAAATTGTCATTTTGTACAAGCTTCTTTTGTATATTATTGAGATTAAAAAAATATTAAGATGACATTAATATCATATGTAAAATAAAATTTTTTCATCATTCATTTTTGTGTGTAACCATAAAGACTAGCTAATCTATCAAGTTGGGTTTAATAACATGGACATTAAAATTCATCCTTCTCAGTCTCTTGACTCAAATTTAAACTCAAGAGACTCATATAATCTTATTTAAATATTGATAAACATTTCAGTAACTTTATTGTCTCCGAAGAAAAAAAAAAAGTGACTTGATATTGTGAAGTGTGGAGAGGGTTTCAAAAAAATTATTAAGGAAAAAAATAGTAAAATAAATACACAGGTTGTACTCTTCATATGTCAAAAAGAAACTTTACATTAAAAAATTACAAATCATAAGAGTTTGATGTCTATGGTGTATTTGGTAGTCGATCAGCCAAATAGATGTACATATGTCCCATAGCTCCAGTGAGAAATTCATTCTTATATCTGGATTCTATAGTCATAATTTCACCATCATTAATCTTGATTGAACCTGGTTTTGGATAACATACTGACATTCCAACCGCGTAACCTTCCTCATTTCCTGCTTCCATTCCCGTTCCATATCTTGGTGTTGACGTACACAACTCCTTTCCATCCTAATTAATAAATAAAAAACAAATAATAAATGGGTTTAATTTTCAGACATTGTCAATGTAAAAAAACTTACATTGTGAGCATATAACAACTAGTAATGTGTATGACTCAAGAAGTACTTTTATAAAAGTCAAATGTGTCTAATAATCTAACACTTTTGATTGAGTGAAAGTGCAAAAACTCTTTAAACTTGCATTCTATTTCATTTAAATACTTGCATTCTATTTCATTTAAATCTTAAAGGAATAAATCTTAGATATTATGCATGCACTATCACAATATTAACTTGACTATATATAGAATCCTGAAAAATATTCTAACTTAAGAAATTAATTAAAGAAAACACAATTCAATTTAACAATACTCCGTCAAATTAAAATATTAAATTATACCTGCCCATATAGAGTTGCATTGACAACACCTGAATGCATATGAGCAGTGCCGTAGATAAGGTAACCACCTTTATCCATTGGGATGTTTGCTTTTTGAACATGAAACGGATCATCACCATTATTTTCTGGAATAGTATACTCAGACTGTAAAAATATCATAAACAATTTGTTATTCACTTGCTCCGAGCGTTCATAATAATAATTAATATACTATTATGCTTATAAATAAAAAAACAGATTGTTATCAACCTTTAACTTAATTAAATAATTTATTCTTTGTAATAATAGTTTCAACCTTCAACTTAATTCTAAAACTACTTGAAGTATCAAAACACCACCACATGAGCTACACATATAACATAATTGTCGGTGAAATTAAAAAAACAAATTTATTTAAATAACATATTTTGTTACCTGACAATCGTGTATTATTTGAGAACCAATTGTTTTCACCCGATCAGTGGAATCAAGTATATAAAATCTAACGGGAATTTGTTGTTCGTCCCAATCAACCCATGTTACTTTATATCTTAGGGCAAGATTTCTTCTTGGGGCTTCGAACCCCTTTCTCAGTTTGCATTGAAAGTTATCATGGCAACAAAAAATTCCTCCTTTATAGTCAGGGCTCAATGGTTTTCCATTGATGTCAACTGTCACATTAAAATAATTCTCTGGGAGGTTAAATTGGTCACACCTACATTCACTGCAACTTTTCCTATTTTCTGTGCCACGTGTATCAATGACCATGATGCTAAATAACCATTTCTCTTCCCATCCTTCTGGAATAGTTTTAGGGTTACCTACTTCAACTGCGAAAGGATCTGGAATCTTTGAAGTTGTTCCTCTTGATTCACTTCCCAAACCCCAATATTGTGGAAGAATACCTCCATTGCAAGTTCCATCGTTTCTTTTGAAAATGGCATCCGCATAAGGATCGGTATGAGCATTACGATCGTGTGACACATTCTTATTTATAAAATTTATAACAAACCAATGATGAAGGTATGTTTCATACAATGGTATAGAATTTCCTTCTTCATCAATTAGATCAACGTCAAAGCTCTTTACACCAATATGACCCTTTGGAAACTCAATTTCCATCAATGCTTTAGAAACAACATTTCCGGGTCCAATTTCAAACTTTTCAGACACAAATGTTGCTGACTTTATATGATTTTCATACTCCTTTTGTTGTGAGTAAATTGTGCTTGATAACATCACAAGTATTGATAATGAGAAAATAAACGCACTAGAGATAAATCTCATGTTTACCTGCAAAAAATTAATGATTATTATTACATAATAAGTTATGAATAATGTTTGTAATATGTTACTAGTTTATGTAAATTTATAGATACATATTATAATATATGTTTCAAAAATAGTAGGAAAATTAATTTGAAGGAAAGGTTTACCACATGAGAAACCATGGTGAAGATTTGCTTCTTATCGGACTTCTAATAAATTTTTGAAATAAAAATTGGTTAAATATAACTTTATGAATATAAAGAAGTCTTGAATGTTCCCTACTTTTATAGTGAAATTGTATAAGGACATACAATTATACGGTTGGCAAAGCTTTGATATCAATTTGACACATATGTTGTTTGAATGTCTAAGGTGTTTTTATATTTACAGGTCAACAATTTCAACATAAACAAATTTTGTTAAGAATTTATTGAGGTATCTAACAATTGAAGCCATTTAAAAAAAATCTCAATTGCTAGCTATTTATCGCTATAACAAGTTGATTTTTTTTACGATGATTAGTTGGTGTTAGTTACAGCTCCACAAATAATTTTACAAAAATAGAAATCTCATTTTCCTCATTTAACTAGTTAGAGGTTTTTGTTTTTATTTGGTCAAACAAAATTGTGAATAATACAGATTGAAATCAATGTTAGTTCCCACATTTACATGTTAAGTGGTGTATGAAATATGGATGCACCATTGTCGATTACATAATTGTTCGCAGTTTTATCTTTTTCATTACAATTAAAATTTTATAGATTTTTAATTTTGTTAGTTTGATAGTTCGGCAAAGTTGATAGCATGCCCTTAATAAAGCGTTTTATGTTTCTTGAAATGTTTGTTCTAAATATGAATAGCCTTAATTTATTATGCACATGTTATTGTGTAAATGTGTGTTTACTTCTAAATATGGGCAGCAAAATTGCAGACACAAAATTTATTTAAATGTTCAATCTCATCATTGACCAACTTGTTCCATGTATGTTAATGATTTTAAATTTTTATTTGTGAGAATATGTGTCTTGTGTTATAGTTCAATCTCAAAAGCAGTAATTTATCATGTGTATGCTAATTATTTTGAAATTCCTATAAGAGAGAACTTGTCTTGTGTCTGATAGTTCTTCATAATAATAATTTAATTTGTCCCGTGTATGATATTGTTTGATAAATTTTTATAAATGATAATGTGTACGATCCTTCAATTGGATAAGTGACAACTTATTACGTGAATGATAGTTATTTTGAAGTTTTTAACTGTCATTATTTGTGTATGATAGTTCAATCTCGTTAACAGAAACTTGTCTCGTGTGGGATAATTATTTTGAAATTTCTATTTGTGAAAAATTTTCATATGTATGATAGTTCAATCTCATAAGTGACAATATTAATAAATTATGAAAAAAAGGACTGCACCCTGTCGATGGAAAGTAATTTTAATAAGAACAATAAATTTTATTATCTCACCACATGATTGTAATTTCCATAGTAAAATAACTATACAATTAATGACTCTTGTTACATGTCAGTGTAAAATTGTTTACATTGCCAATGTTAACATATTAAACCCTAATAAATTATACACTCTCAATAAAGTACACATTCCTTATTTTTTTAATATAAATTAAGACAAAACTTTTTATTTTATTAGTTGATTAATATATTTTTTTTGGGAAAATAGATAAATATCCATTTAGTAATGTATAATTAATTTTTATTGCGATCAACCGTTTTGATAAGTACTTCTAAATGAACCTTATATTAATTTAATTTTTAATTTGAGAGAGTAATTTTATAGAGACAAAATTATATTGTTAATTTTTAATTATAAGTTAATATTAACTTTTGCGTTATTTGTTGATAAATGGAACTTTTTAGAATTGAAGATGAAATTTTTTTGTAGTTAATCTTTTGAAATGTTCCTTTTAGGAGAAATTTCAATGAATTTAACTTATTTTCTGTCGATTCAATTAATTTAATGAGTTTATATGTTGTGCATTAACACTGTAAAAAAACTTAATACTATTATTCAATATGCCACATCATACTATATAGTATTAATTCAATATATCACATCATACCATTCGATTTGATATAATATTTTGTTGATTATCAATGTAAAACAATTAAACATTAACTATGCATCTCATTTAAATCCTTAATTTTACTGATGAGTTTCATTATCAAATTTATCAAATTAACCATTTTGATACAACTTCTTTCATTTTGTTTTATTTCATCTAGCTTTCTTTTATAAACCAAACAATATAAAACTCTAATTGTGAAGAAAAAAAACTTATAAGTTGCAAATATGATGTGTTTTAATAAGAAAATGTGTGATATATTTTAATTGTCAAATTATTTTTTTAACAACTCCCAAAATTAGTTAAAAATAAAAGTGAATCGTTTGAGAATGTAATCAACGGACAAAACTTGTAAATAAATAAAAGATAAAATAAAAAATAAAAAAAGGGGATAAAAAAGAGGAGTGTGCGGCTGTACTTAGTAGAGAGAGAAATAGGAAATAGAAAAAAAAAAAAGAAAGGAAGAAAAATAAAAAGAAAGAAAGGAAGAGGTTGAGGAAAGGAAAAGAAAGGGTGATGAGGAACTATGTTGACGGCGGCTGTCGTAGAAATGGTCTGTCGTTTCGACAAGGCAGCGACTTAGACCCATTTTCTTCTTTTTGGTTTGTTTTGCTTCTTGTTTGTTTCTCTTAATTTTTTGATATTTTTATTCTTATTCATTTGTTATGGATTTATCATTTCAAATGTTGAAGATTGTAGGAGAAAAAAAACAATAAGTATGACAATACAAGTTTTGAAGATCATGAACATGAGAAGAAGAAAAAAACATGACAAATAAGGTTTCAAGACCATTAGCCAGAGAAGAAAAAAAAATGACAAACAAGTTATGAAGACCATGAGTACTTTGTTGTTTATTTTAAAAATCTCTCATTCGTTTAAGTTTTTTTATTTATAATAAAAATTAGGTTAAAATTTTCTTGCTAGTTTAGTAAAAAGTCAAGAATGTGAAATGATTATTCAATCAAGAGGGAAAGGGTTTCTCAATAATACAGTTGTCCCTGTTTAATTATATTTTATTGAAAAAATATTGTTGTAAAAGATAAGTAAATATAAGACCTAAGTTTTTATCTATCATAAATTGGTAATGCTAAGTTATGTGAAAGTAGATAAAAAATGTGAAAGCATGTACAAAAGCTATCTTCTTCAGAATTATTACTGATGCGTAGATCGACAAAAAAAAAAAAAAGATTGATCATTAGCAGATTGTATACCAATGCATGGATCCACAAAAATGATAATTGATTGTATGGGTGTATGCGGGTTGGGTTGGGTCGGTTTTGACCAAATTGGATATCCGAACAGTCGATTATCATTGGATTGGATTGAGTTCGAAATCTGTATTTATTTCATTTACCCAAATCAAACCGACCCAATCAAGAATGAGTTGGTTGGCGGGTTATACATAAATAGTAATCTGTTTTTTATTTTATGGGATAAATACAAGTAACAACAATAACAATTTAATTGAATGAATATACATTCAACACTTGAATGTCTCAAAAACTATAAAATTTCAATCACGTCATTCAATTCTTAAAAAAGCCATCAAATACATAAATAAATTCAACAAGCTTCAAATACATAGGTAAAACCAACATAAATCCATAAAATATGAGAATTCATCAATTCTAAGCAATGTCAACTTCAAGTCCAACAAGTCCAAGCACTTAACAAGCTCCTCAAATTATGGAAGGGAACAATTGGGGATCTACAAAAATTAATATCAATAATAAAAGCGAAGAGATAAAATAGTGAAATAATAAATAAATAAATAAATAAATAAAATATGGATGAAACAAAACAATAACAAGTACCTTAAGATGTAGTAGTGATTGTGTTAAGCTCAACAACAGTCACCCATATATCAATTGAAACTAATCCAGACAACTCTAAAATTTTAAATAAAATATACAATCTTATTAGCACACCGATTAATTAAAAGAATAAACAAAAATAAGGAAAATCAATTTTTAAGTTAAATCAAAGCTTTAACCGTAGTGGCATTTAATGAACTATAAAAGGAAAACCAATTTTAGGTACAAATCAAAGCTTTAACCGTGGTGGCATTTAATGAACTATAAAATGAATCGATGATTCAACCTCTTGTACTAAACATCGTCTCAAATGATACAGTAGATAATGGAATAGCCAAAATATCTCTAGTTATGCGAGAAAGAACATGGTATTTATTTGTTTTTCCTTTCCACCATTTAGGAATGTCAAAGGAGTCCTCTTCAATACCATCCTATGAATATCTATCCAACTCACTTTTCTGCAACTCGCCTTGTTTATTCTTCATGTTCAATCTAAAAAAAATTTCTCAATCATCCTCATCCCCCTTTTCAATTTTAGATTGTGAATGCATGTTGAGATTTGAGGTACTAGAATCACTAGCTTCATTAGTAATGGGATACAAAACTACATAGAGTTCAATAAATTTACCGATGAGATTTTTTAGTGTTTTCATCATATCATTGGACTTATCAGTGCCATACATTCTTTTAAAACAAAACTCAATATACTCAAGCTTATAATTATGGTCAAGAAAAACAACAACAAAAATAAGAAAATTTATCTCACCATTATCCCAATATTTATTGAATTTTACTTGTACATTTGCAGTCACCTTTTTCAAAACAACATCCTCTATGTTCTTCTATTTAGTCAATGTTTTCTGATTTTCAATCAATTGCTTAAAACAAAGAGTTGACTGTAACATGTAATGACCCAGAAAAAGAAAGGGTCGCTTCATAGAAAGTCTTCCAAAACTTCACAAAAACACGAGAACGTTCCCAATCAGTTTCATGAGGACATCCTCCTATCTCACTACCATTAGACACAAATGTCACATCAACATGTTCTAAACAATAAAATACATGCTCATAATGTTCAACAGTATCCAACATAAAAAAGGTGGAGTTCCACCTAGTTTGTACATCAAGTGTTATTATTGCTTTAGAACATACATTAACAACTTATACACACTTCTTAAAAGTAGCCAACCTACTAGGAGAAGATTTGACAAACTTACATGCAACCTTTATTTTAGAAATTGATGAGTCAATTTCCTTCAAACCATCGATGAAAATCAAGTTTAATACATGTGCACTACATCTCACATGTAAGTACTCCGCGTTAAATAAAGTATCTTCGAAGGTTCAACTTGAAAATTAGTAATTAGTGGATGACATAGATAATAACTTTGAAACTAATTTTATTTTCATCAAATAATTACGTTAAAGAAATAATTTTTTTTATGTCTACGAATTCTTTAACTACATTAAAGAATATTAAGTGAGAAAGTGAAGAGTCATATGACTCATAACATGTTTTTATTGTTGTTCAGTGGGAGTATTGTATGATGTCAAATAATCGCTTGGTCTTTTCATTCACGCTCCTCTTGCAATACTAATTAAACATCTAAACAAAAATCAAATAACGTTATATATTAGTTATGTGTATAAAATGTTGGGCATTAGAAAACCAATACAAAAATCAAATAAAATCATGAAGACAATTTAAGTTTATACCTTCAAGTAGTAGATGGATATATGCACTGTCTAAAACCTATACAAAGAAAAAAATAGTTGAATTTTCGTCATAAAATTAAAGTAAACAAATATAGCTCATTTAACATAAAAAAACACCGAAATTGAATTAAAAAAAAAAAAATCAAGGTCAAATAAGTATTTTATACCTATTAAATAAGATCATAATTTTGATTTATTGTTTGAAAAAGAATAGATTTTTATACTATTTTTTTCCATACCATTATGCACCCTTTGTAGGGAACCAAAATAAAAATTACCTTAACTATGAGAATTTAAAATCATCCTTTTAAATTTTGAAGGAAATAAATCAATAAAATGAAAAAAAACTAGAAAGTTGAACTTGCACTATTAATGTAAATTAGTTTTACAATAACATTCAATCATATAAAATATATTTAATAAAAATTGAATTAAAGATGTATTGAAATTCATACTTGGATCAACTTCAACAATGGTTGCAGTGCCACCAAAGTCACAAGAGCCAGCGGCTTGCTTCTGGATTTGATAGTAACTATTAAAAGCATAGGAAACATGACCTTGAATTGTGTTTGGATAATAACATGGTCCACTTGGCTGAATAGGCCCACAATCAGCTCCAGCTCCACATGCATAATTTAAAGCATTAATTAATGCCTGAGTATCAGCTGCATTCTTAGTTACACACCAAGTTTGTGTTGCTCCTACAATCATGACATTAATCAAAATCATAGTTGTCACAAACATTAAGATAACTGAAATCAACTTTGGTGAGGCCATTGAAAAAACAAAGAAAATGGTGGAATATATATAGTTTGACTTGTTTTTGAATTATTATGTGAAGTGATTTTTCTTTATCTATTTTGCTCAATATATCATGAGTATTTATATAAATAGCACATGCATTAATTTATCAAAACTTCAATTTGATATTAAAGTCAAAAATATTTTCAAAACAAAGATTAAGTGAAAATATATAAATATTATTTATGTAAAAGTATTTTATAAAGTTAAGGATTTGATTAGTATCCATCTTATAGCATCTCTAATTCTAGAATACCCTTTGACTAATTCATGAAATAGTCAATGTAATCTTAAAATATTAAAAATAAAATATACAACTTATTTTTAAAGCTATCAATAATCAATGATTCTCAATCTTCCTAGTTAAAATTATCCTTTTTTCTATCATATTATACTACTAATAAATATTTTTTAAATATTACTTTCACATTTTTTAAACTTTTTCTATAAATAAGTTTTTTTCTATCTATTTTTGTTAACCCAATTAAAACTATTCCGTGTATAGTTTTGTGGATTACACTAGTTAATAAAAAAAAATATTTTATTAGACAATTTAAAAAAAA
>JBBPBR010000004.1:48878056-48888355 GCA_037974775.1 Cicer pinnatifidum
AAGATTGATCATTTGCTGATTGTATACCAATGCATAGATCCACAAAAATGATAATTGATCGTAGGGGTGTATGCAGGTTGGGTTGGGCCGGTTTTGACAAAATTGGATATCCGAATGGTCGATTATCCGTATTTATTTCATTTAACCCAAATCGAACCGACCCAATCACGAATGAGTTGGTTGACGGGTTATACATAAATAGATATTTGTTCTTTATTTTATGGGATAAATACAAGTAACAACAATAACAATTTAATTAAATGAATATACATTCAATACTTGAATGTCTCAAAAACTATAAAATTTCAATCACGTCATTCAATTCTTAAAAAGACCATCAAATACATAAATAAATTCAACAAGCTTCAAATACATAAGTAAAACCAACATAAATCCATAAAATATGAAAATTCATCAATTCTAAGCAATGTCAACTTCAAGTCCAACAAGTCTAAGCACTTAACAAGTTCCTCAAATTATGGAAGGAAACAATTGGGGATCTACAAAAACAAATATCAATAATAAAAGTGAGGAGATAAAATGGAGAAATAATAAATAAATAAATAATAAAATATGGATGAAACAAAGTAATAACAAGTACCTTAAGATGTAGTAGTGATTGTGTTAAGCTCAACAACAGTTACGCTAATATCAATTGAAACTAATCCTGACAACTCTAAAATTTTAAATACAATACACAATCTTAATAGCACACCAATTAATTACAAGAATAAACAAAAATAAGGAAAATCAATTTTTAAGTTAAAATAAAATATTTGTACCCGACTCAATCATTTGTACTTCAACCAACTCAGGTGCTAAATCAATTTTCTTAGGTGATTTGATCCAATTTTAGGAACAAATCAAAGCTTCAACCGTAGTGACATTTAATGAACTATAAAATGAATCGATGATTCGACATCTTGTACTAAACGTCATCTCAAATGATATACTAGACATTGGAATAACCAAAATATCTCTAGTTATGCGAGAAAGAACATGGTATTTATTTGTTTTTCCTTTCCACCATTTAAGAATGTCAAAGGAGTTCTCTTCAATACCATCCTATGAATATCTATCCAACTCATTTTTCTGCAACTCGCCTTGTTTTTTCTTCATGTCCAATCTAAACAAATTTTCTCAATCATCCTCATCCCCCTTTTCAATGTTAGACTGTGAATGCATATTGAGATTTGAGGTACTTGAATCACTAGCTTCATTAGTAATGGATACAAAACTATATAGTGTTCAATCAATTCACCGATGAGATTTTTTAGTTTTTCCATCATATCGTTGGACTTATCAGTGCCATACATTCTTTTAAAACAAAACTCAATATACTCAAGCTTATAACTGTGATCAAGAAAAACAACAAAAATAAGAAAATTTATCTCACCATTATCCCAATATTTATTGAATTTTACTTGTATATTTGCAATCATCTTTTTCAAAACAACATCCTCTATGTTCTTTCATTTAGTCAATGTTTTCTAAATTTCAATCAATTCCTTAAAGCAAATAGTTGGCTGTAACATGTAATGACCCATAAAAAGAAAGGGTCGCCTCATAGAAAGTCTTCCAAAACTTCACAAAAACACGAGAACGTTCCCAATCAGTTTCATGAGGACATCCTCCTACCTCACTACCATTAGACACAAATGTCACATCAATATGTTCTAAACAATAAAATATATGCTCATATTGTTCAACAATATCCAACATAAAAAAGGTGGAGTTCCACCTAGTTTGTACATCAAGTGTTATCATTGCTTTAGAACATACATTAACAACTTATACACACTTCTTAAAAGTAGCCAACCTACTAGGAGAAGATTTGACAAACTTACATGCAACCTTTATTTTAGAAATTGATGAGTCAATTTCCTTCAAACCATCGATGAAAATCAAGTTTAATACATGTGCACTACATCTCACATGTAAGTGCTTCCCGTTAAATAAAGTATAACCTTTCCAAACAGTCATGCCTCTATTTAAATATGTTATAACCAAGTTGTTAGCAGTTACATTATCAATAGTAAGATAACAAATAGACCTAATCTCTCATGCTTTGTCTTCTTTTGAGTGTTGACTTTTTCATAGAGTTAACTTTTTCATATGATACATAATATCATACGAATAGACTCTTGATGTAATTATCAGAGGCAACATCAATTACTTGCTTGTCAAACTTATCAAGGACAACATATCATACACTTGTTGAATTCATCAGAGGCAGACGATACATAACCAATGTTGAATTTTTCAAACATAATTTAACTACATCATTGCTTGCATTTTTAAAGGCAACTGGGAGACAACTTCTCTCGCATCTGAGAATTAATCGAAGCTTACTTTCTCTTTTCAGAGTCAAACGAAGCTTGTAAAAAAAAGATGTGTGTCACCAATTTTGACTGTAGAGCAAAAGTTAGATCTTGGTTTCTTTTGTTTTCGTTTAATCATCAGAGGATACAATAAGAACCTATTAAAAAAGCATTGATTTATGACATGCAAACATAATCAAAATGTCAGTGCATTAAATGGTTCCCACAAACGATTTTGCTCTCATAAAAATAAGTGAGGGAAATATTTTTTCAAACAAACTTGATTCCAACAAAATTTACTAATACATATTCACTTACCAAAATAAAAACCAATTTCTAAAAGAGTAAACAAAGGATCGGAAGAAGGCACCCATAATTTATATATTGAATTATGAACTCTTAAAATAGTAAATATTATTTTTTAGTTATTTTTATTATTATCCATAAACTCTTTTACCTTATCCTTCTTTTATCATATATATTTTATTTAAATAATAGTGGTTTTCTCCTTGATGACCAAAGTCATCAATATCATATTATCTATACAATATTATATTAGTTTTTTAGTTTTAACCGTTTGGTTCTCAAGGGACGTGAGGACTTATAATTTGGATAATGGTAAAGAGTTGAGTAAGGTATTATCAAAATTAAAATTAAAATTTGTTAGACATAAGTCCATTTTTGATATTATTGACAAACATACATCATGTGATAAATCTAACATTTTGAACTGAGTAAAATTTCAGGAACAACAACTCAACCCTACAAACTTGAGACAATGGCTTGAGACTCAAGGAATCAACAAAGTTTGAAGAATCACTGACAAAATCGATTAGACAAATCGATTCTGTAAAAGGGTTGTAGGAATATATGTAGTTTGTGAATTAATCAATCGATTGGCAAAATCGATTTGCACATTTTCTGAAAATCAAGTATGCTATCAATCGATTAGACAAATCGATTGTGTAAATCACAAAGACTGAACTGATTGCTTAAATCGATTAGGCAAATCGATTGGAACACTGACTGAAATAAAATTGTGCAAGTCAGTAGCATGCTTTGCAAGCTAATCGATTTGGCAAATCGATTGTTCCAATCACATTTTTTTATTCTGATTGTTTTAAATCGATTGACACAATCGATTGTGAAAGTCACAGAGCCAAACCAGTAATTAACAAATCGATTAGGCAAATTGATTTGACAGAATAAGTTTTAAAATGATCTTGGTCTGGGACATACACAATCGATTAGCACAATCCATTGATATAGTTCTTTTGAAATAAGTTTGACATTAATCGATTTGGTAAATCGATTGAATGAAACAAACTGATACATTTTTCTTCAGACATAAGTCCATAATCGATTAGGCACATCGATTAAATGACTTAAGGTCTCTTTGTAATTAGTGAAATCGATTGGCACAAAAGTTTTAACAAACAGAGAAGACTTAGTCCTGGCCAAATCGATTATGTGAATGTTTGAATCGATTGCGTAAATCGATTGTTTTGATCTCGTTGATGGAACAAAACATACCAAATCGATTATGCAAATCGATTCAAATATGAATTGTTATTCAAATCTGAAGAATGCTTTAAAATAATCGATTAGGTAAATCGATTAGTTTCTGCAGTTTCAAGATTCAAGAAAAACATGACTCGCGAAATCGATTTGGTAAATCGATTAGTATGCTTTATAACTTTAATAAATCGATTGGGTAAATCGATTCATGTGTTGTTTTTTCTGAATCTATATAAACTGTTTTTCAAGCTTTTCTTCTCAACAATAATATCCAATACACTTAGACATTCATAGAATTTTCTAATAGTCACTTTCTCACATTAAAGATAATATTGAACTCTGCTTTTTCAGACTTGAATCTTATTCATTCATGATCAACAAAGGCTGAAAAAGATTGCAAAGAGAAAGTCATTTAGAGAAGAAGCCTGCTTGACAAAATCTGTGTATTTTTATTTTTAGAACATCTGTAAACGATTTCTGTAATCAAATAACATTGAGAAATCCAGTCTTTACTGGTAGTGATCTTTTGTGATTGAGGGATCTCATCAAGAAGACACTTGACTGAAATCTTGGAAGAGTTTATGGGAGATAGACTCTGGGATTCAGAGAGATAAGAATAGAATAGAAAGAATAGTTTAATATTGATAGACCCATCTTATTTTTTTTGGTTTGTTTTGCTTCTTGTTTGTTTCTCTTACTTTTTTGATATTTTCATTCTTATTCATTTGTTATGGGTTTACCACTTCTAATGTTGAAGATTGAAGGAGAAAAAAACCTTTATATGACAACACAAGTTTTGAAGATCATGAACATGAGAAGAAGAAAAAACAAGACAAATAAGGTTTGAAGACCATTAGCCAAAGAAGAAAAAAAAATGACAAAACAAGTTGTGATGACCATGAGTACTTTGTTGTTTATTTTAAATACATCTTCTTCTATTCTAGTTTAACTTTTTTATTTATACTAAAAATTAAGTTAAAATTTCCTTGTTGGGTTAGTAAAAAGTCAAGACTGCGAAATGATTACTCAATCAAGAATGAAAGGATTTCTCAACAATACAGTTGTCTCTGTTTAATTATATTTTATTGAAAAAATATGAAAAACAATTGTTTTCATATTATTGTTGTAAAAGATAAGTAAATATAAGATCTAAGTTTTTATCTATCATAAATTGGTAATGCTAAGTTATGTGAAAGTAGATAAAAAATGTGAAAGCATGTACAAAAGCTATCGTCTTCAGAATTATTACTCATGCGTAGATCGCCAAAAAAAAAAAAAGATTGATCATTTGTTGATTGTATACCAATGCATAGATCCACAAAAATGATAATTGATAGTAGGGGTGTATGCAGGTTGGGTTGGGCCGGTTTTGACAAAATTGGATATCCGAATGGTCGATTATCCGTATTTATTTCATTTAACCCAAATCGAACCGACCCAATCACGAATGAGTTGGTTGACGGGTTATACATAAATAGATATTTGTTCTTTATTTTATGGGATAAATACAAGTAACCACAATAACAATTTAATTGAATGAATATACATTCAATACTTGAATGTCTCAAAAACTATAAAATTTCAATCACGTCATTCAATTCTTAAAAAGGCCATCAAATACATAAATAAATTCAACAAGCTTCAAATACATAAGTAAAACCAACATAAATCCATAAAATATGAAAATTCATCAATTCTAAGCAATGTCAACTTCAAGTCCAACAAGTCTAAGCACTTAACAAGTTCCTCAAATTATGGAAGGAAACAATTGGGGATCTACAAAAACAAATATCAATAATAAAAGTGAGGAGATAAAATGGAGAAATAATAAATAAATAAATAATAAAATATGGATGAAACAAAGTAATAACAAGTACCTTAAGATGTAGTAGTGATTGTGTTAAGCTCAACAACAGTTACCCTAATATCAATTGAAACTAATCCTGACAACTCTAAAATTTTAAATACAATACACAATCTTATTAGCACACCAATTAATTACAAGAATAAACAAAAATAAGGAAAATCAATTTTTAAGTTAAAATAAAATATTTGTACCCGACTCAATCATTTGTACTTCAACCAACTCAGGTGCTAAATCAATTTTCTTAGGTGATTTGATCCAATTTTAGGAACAAATCAAAGCTTCAACCGTAGTGACATTTAATGAACTATAAAATGAATCGATGATTCAACCTCTTGTACTAAACGTCATCTCAAATGATATACTAGACATTGGAATAACCAAAATATCTCTAGTTATGCGAGAAAGAACATGGTATTTATTTGTTTTTCCTTTCCACCATTTAAGAATGTCAAAGGAGTTCTCTTCAATACCATCCTATGAATATCTATCCAACTCATTTTTCTGCAACTTGCCTTGTTTTTTCTTCATGTCCAATCTAAACAAATTTTCTCAATCATCCTCATCCCCCTTTTCAATGCTAGACTGTGAATGCCTATTGAGATTTGAGGTACTTGAATCACTAGCTTCATTAGTAATGGATACAAAACTATATAGTGTTCAATCAATTCACCGATGAGATTTTTTAGTTTTTCCATCATATCGTTGGACTTATCAGTGCCATACATTCTTTTAAAACAAAACTCAATATACTCAAGCTTATAACTGTGATCAAGAAAAACAACAAAAATAAGAAAATTTATCTCACCATTATCCCAATATTTATTGAATTTTACTTGTATATTTGCAGTCATCTTTTTCAAAACAACATCCTCTATGTTCTTTCATTTAGTCAATGTTTTCTAAATTTCAATCAATTCCTTAAAGCAAATAGTTGGCTGTAACATGTAATGACCCATAAAAAGAAAGGGTCGCCTCATAGAAAGTCTTCCAAAACTTCACAAAAACACGAGAACGTTCCCAATCAGTTTCATGAGGACATCCTCCTACCTCACTACCATTAGACACAAACGTCACATCAATATGTTCTAAACAATAAAATATATGCTCATATTGTTCAACAATATCCAACATAAAAAAGGTGGAGTTCCACCTAGTTTGTACATCAAGTGTTATCATTGCTTTAGAACATACATTAACAACTTATACACACTTCTTAAAAGTAGCCAACCTACTAGAAGAAGATTTGACAAACTTACATGCAACCTTTATTTTAGAAATTGATGAGTCAATTTCCTTCAAACCATCGATGAAAATCAAGTTTAATACATGTGCACTACATCTCACATGTAAGTGCTTCCCGTTAAATAAAGTATAACCTTTCCAAACAGTCATGCCTCTATTTAAATATGTTATAACCAAGTTGTTAGCACTTACATTATCAATAGTAAGATAACAAATAGACCTAATCTCCCATGCTTTGTCTTCTTTTGAGTGTTGACTTTTTCATAGAGTTAACTTTTTCATATGATACATAATATCCTACGACTAGACTCTTGATGAAATTATCAGAGGCAACATCAATTACTTGCTTGTCAAACTTATCAAGGACAACATATCATACACTTGTTGAATTCATCAGAGGCAGACGATACATAACCAATGTTGAATTTTTCAAACATAATTTAACTACATCATTGCTTGCATTTTTAAAGGAACCTGGGAGACAACTTCTCTCGCATATGAGAATTAATCGAAGCATACTTTCTCTTTTCAGAGTCAAACGAAGCTTGTAAAACAAAGATGAGTGTCACCAATTTTGACTGTAGAGCAAAAGTGAGATCTTGGTTTCTTTTGTTTCCGTTTAATCATCAGAGGATACAATAAGAACCTATTAAAAAAGCATTGATTTATGACATGCAAACATAATCAAAATGTCAGTGCATTAAATTGTTCCCACAAACGATTTTGCTCTCATAAAAATAAGTGAGGGAAATATTTTTTCAAACAAACTTGATTCCAACAAAATTTACTAATACATATTCACTTACCAAAATAAAAACCAATTTCTAAAAGAGTAAACAAAGGATCGGAAGAAGGCACCCATAATTTATATATTGAATTATGAACTCTTAAAATAGTAAATATTATTTTTTAGTTATTTTTATTATTATCCATAAACTCTTTTACCTTATCCTTCTTTTATCATATATATTTTATTTAAATAATAGTGATTTTCTCATTGATGACCAAAGTCATCAATATCATATTATGTATACAATATTATATTAGTTTTTTAGTTTTAACCGTTTGGTTCTCAAGGGACGTGAGGACTTATAATTTGGATAATGGTAAAGAGTTGAGTAAGGTATTATCAAAATTAAAATTAAAATTTGTTAGACATAAGTCCATTTTTGATATTATTGACAAACATACATCATGTGATAAATCTAACATTTTGAACTGAGTAAAATTTCAAGAACAACAACTCAACCCTACAAACTTGAGACAATGGCTTGGAACTCAAGGAATCCACAAAGTTTGAAGAATCACTGACAAAATCGATTAGACAAATCGATTCTGTAAAAGGGTTGTAGGAATATATGTAGTTTGTGAATTAATCAATCGATTGGCAAAATCAATTTGCACATTTTCTGAAAATCAAGTATGCTATCAATCGATTAGGCAAATCGATTGTGTAAATCACAAAGACTGAACTGATTGCTTAAATCGATTAGGCAAATCGATTGGAACACTGACTGAAATAAAATTGTGCAAGTCAGTAGCATGCTTTGCAAGCTAATCGATTTGGCAAATCGATTGTTCCAATCACATTTTTTTATTCTGATTGTTTTAAATCGATTCACACAATCGATTGTGAAAGTCACAGAGCCAAACCAGTAATTAACAAATCGATTAGGCACATCGATTAAATGACTTAAGGTCTCTTTGTAATTAGTGAAATCGATTGGCACAAAAGTTTTAACAAACAGAGAAGACTTAGTCCTGGCCAAATCGATTATGTGAATGTTTGAATCGATTGCGTAAATCGATTGTTTTGATCTCGTTGATGGAACAAAACATACCAAATCGATTATGCAAATCGATTCAAATATGAATTGTTATTCAAATCTGAAGAATGCTTTAAAATAATTGATTAGGTAAATCGATTAGTTTCTGCAGTTTCAAGATTCAAGAAAAACAAGACTCGCGAAATCGATTTGGTAAATCGATTAGTATGCTTTATAACTTTAATAAATTGATTGGGTAAATCGATTCATGTGTTGTTTTTTCTGAATCTATATAAACTGTTTTTCAAGCTTTTCTTCTCAACAATAATATCCAATACACTTAGACATTCATAGAATTTTCTAATAGTCACTTTCTCACATTAAAGATAATATTGAACTCTACTTTTTCATACTTGAATCTTATTCATTCATGATCAACAAAGGCTAAAAAAGATTGCAAAGAGAAAGTCATTTAGAGAAGAAGCCTGTTTGACAAAATATGTGTATTTCTGTTTTTAGAACATCTGTAAACGATTTCTGTAATCAAATAACATTGAGAAATCCAGTCTTTACTGGTAGTGATCTTTTGTGATTGAGGGATCTCATCAAGAAGACACTTGACTGAAATCTTGGAAGAGTTTATGGGAGATAGACTTTGGGATTCAGAGAGATAAGAATAGAATAGAAAGAATAGTTTAAGATTGATAGACGAGGAGCTGGAACATCTCTAAACTGATTCTGAGACATTCTAGTGGAAAGGCTAAGATCGGATTTGATCTTAGGACTTGACGTAGGCCGTTCAACAACAGTTGAACCAGTATAAAAATCACTGTGTACCATTTTCTTTCCCTTATCTCTTTTTTAATTCCTGCATTGTGTATTTGATTGATATTACATGAAAGATTGTCTTAGCATGCTTGTATGTGAATCAATATCTTGAATGATAAATATATATGCTGCACTCTTCATTTTAACAATAATTGCTATTGTTGAATTTCCTTAGGATTGATCTTTTTGGGACATTGTTTAATATTTTGTTTAGTAAATTTCGAATTTATTAAACTGTTGCGCATATTGTTAGAATAGGCATTATTCTGCATAATTTCTGTCAAACTGAGGTCATACCATACATCAATTGTGGTATCATATAAATTTGGATTATTTCGAATATAAAACAATTTATTGCATCATTATACAATTTATTAATTCTTAAGACAACTGTGAAGTCTTGGATTAGAATTTGAATCTAGACGTTCAATCTAACAATATCGAAATTTATTAGTCAAGTTAGATCTAAATGAGATATTGGACAAAAACTAAAATTTACTATCCAAACAAAAAATCATTAGTATGTGATTGATATTTAAATCTTATAAAAATTATTTTTTTTATTTTTATTCTATAAATCAAATTACATTTCATTATACTATGAATCAAATTACATTTCATTATTTTATTGATAATTTTTTTTTCTTCGAAGTTTCAACTTGAAAGTTACTTGATGACTTAGATAATAACTTTGAAACTAATTTTCTTTTCATTAAATAATTATGTTAAAGAAATAATTTTTTTTTTTTTTTTTTTT
>JBBPBR010000004.1:48905385-48918982 GCA_037974775.1 Cicer pinnatifidum
GAATTATCCTAACAAAATTGTATTTATTAGATTGATATGTGTAGAATGCATAATGTAGATTGATATGTGTAGAGCGTTGGTGTAACATTCCAAATTTTATAATCAAACTATTTTATTAATTAAATAGGATTTTAAAGAAATTAATTTGAGTTTCTTATATGTGTGAGTTTCTTATGGTTTGATAATCGTATATATATTTTATTTAATACGTAATATAAATTATAAATATTATATTTAATTATTTAATTATTTAATTTATTTTCAAAAATATAATGGGATTTTAGCAAAAATATTTTAGAGGATAAAATTTTGAGTGAGCTTACATGTAGATTTGCATTAGATATTTGTGGAGATATTTTCGTGTGCGCTAAACTACGTAATAAATGTGTGCATAGTTATATTTTAATTATTTAAGACAATTTCCTATTTTAATTATTTATTTTATAAATAAATTGTCTTAAGATAGTAGTAATATTGTGATTAATTTTTTTATTTCTATGATATGATGGTTTTATACGTATTTTTGGGATTTAGTAATAAATATAAATTATTTATGTTATATTTAATTATTTTATCATTTTAATATTCTATAAAGATGACAATATTTTTATGTGATTATTTTGTAAAATAGTATAGTAATAATTATAGTTAATATTGTGAATATGATAGTTTTGTATTAATGTATTTTCAAATAGTAACTACTTAAATTACTTTTTATAAATATTAGTTTTGAAATATTGGTAATACGTTAGTAATGAAATTCTGTAAAAAAAATAGTTTAGGTAATTATTGATTTTATTTAATAATAATAATAATAATAATAATAATAATAATAATAATAATTTTCTTTCTTCTATTCTTCACTTAGGCCCAACACTAAGAAAAGAATACTAAAACCCTAGCCACTACTACAAACCATATTTCACAAACCCTTTATAAATAAATTTTTGTAAACAAGAAGGAATACCAAAATTCTAGCCACCATCACCATCACCTCCTTTTTTTGGCATCAAAAGCTTAAAACTTCTTTTCCTTGTAACGACTTGGTGGGGTTTAGAGTTTTGTACTAGGAAGAAAAGTGGCCAAAGTAAGGGTTTTTCCCCACACAAATTATAACTAGGTTGTTTGTTGAATGACATGAAATAAATAATCGTGATTACCTATATTTTAAAAGGAATAAAGGTAGACTATTGGATAAAGAAAATAAAGCCCCAATTTTTGTTGAGATTGGATTGTAATATATGACTTCTATGTAGTAAAGTATGAACTTTTATGCTATATGTGATAAAATTGTATTTTTATGATGGATATGAAATAAAAGTTGAATTTTTACCTTATATGTGATAAAGTTATAACTTTTATTATGTATATTAGTTGGAGTGTGAGTTTTCTTGTTATATATTTTAAAGTGTTAATTTGTATGGCCTATAAGATATCAAGTTTTTATCTTTATGTGTATGTGGTGAAATTCATAATCTTTATGATTATCTGTCTATGAATATGTGATACACATTATATGGATGTGTGTATGAGTTGTTAATAA
Source organism: Cicer pinnatifidum (assembly GCA_037974775.1). Lineage (NCBI taxonomy): Eukaryota > Viridiplantae > Streptophyta > Magnoliopsida > Fabales > Fabaceae > Cicer > Cicer pinnatifidum. The sequence goes on from JBBPBR010000004.1 coordinate 48,906,929, forward strand.
TGTGTGAATAAGGTGATGATTTTAAAAAATGATTTTGAATATATAAGACATGATTCTTAGTGGGCTGTGTGGGAATATATCTATTGATACTATATTTTCTTGTCATGGCATATGTATCTTCGTGGGAGTTGTCTTAGTGGCAGGTTTGTTTTCCCCATTGGTATGGTTGATTCTTCTGTGTGGAAGTTGCCTTAGTGGCATGTTTGTTCTCCCCATTGGTATGGATGATCACTCTGTGAGGAAGTTGCCTTAGTGACAGGTTTATATCCATATCATGTAGTTTTAGGAGCATTCATTATGCATATGTTTTGATATACAAATTACCGGTTTGCACATTTTTTTTCTTTTAAATTGGAAGTTTTTACGTTTATATGTTTTGTGTTATTCTTCTATATGTCTTGCTTTGGTTTGATGTGGATGATGGAAAAAACTGACCCTTACAACAACATTTTAGGTACTATTGAGTTCGAGAAGATTCAAGAATAGTTAATGAGTATTGACGTGTGGCAAACGTGGGATAAACATGGGGTTTTCTTTCAAAACGCTTTTGTATTAATGAAATTGTCCAATATTTTTAAGTTATTTTAATCTTTTGTCACATTGTACTAGAATTCTAGAAATACCGAAGTGGTTTCCCTTCCGTTAAGAATAATTATCTTCACATTATTTTAATTTTGAGTAAATATTTTTTTAATGATATTAAATAACGTGATTGTTACTAATTATGTAAAATGAATAAATGTTAAATATTCAAAAAAAAAAGATTCATAAACTTATAAGTATTTTTTTTTAAGTAACGTTTTAGATTAAAAAATTTGGGGCATTATAGTTGGTATGCGTACAAATACTAAAATTTATTTTATCATTTTTTTTAATTATAAAATTGTAATTTTTGTTTGGGACCCAGTTTTTAAGATTAGAACATGCCTCCAAAATCTTTTAAAATTGATGGTGTGTTATGTTTTGGATCAATTTTATGGCTTGATAGAAACTAAGGATGCATCTATAAGCATGTTGAGTAGTTAGTGTAAGATGAGGCTATTATTTTGTAGATTTATGAATTAGTGTAATTCATTATCATAACCAGTATGTCTTATGTTTTGTGTCATGTGCACTACTTTAATCTATATAAATATACAATTTTATTTGTTTTGTAAGTTTTGAGAAAATAAGAAAATAAATTGGAACTATTTGGAAGTGTTAATTAATTGGAAAATTTCATATCTATCTATATATGTTGAAAATAATAATATTTATAGTGATTTATTATTCGAAATGTGTTTTTGATGACTAAGGTACGACTGAAATTTTAGAAATCTTATAGTTTTTTAAAATACATGTGATTTATTTTATTTTTATTTTTATTTTACTTAGAAACGTGATTTATTTTTAGTTGTTTTTATTTAAGCGTGATTTGTTGAAAAGTAATTTAAAGAAAAGCTTTGAATTCTCAATTATTATTTTTTTGTGCTAAATGATTAATGATACATTTTATAATAATTTCAGTGTAGAAATAAAATTTTAGAATGATGTGTAGCATCGAAAGTGGTCCATGCACTACCTGATTCAATTTGGTTTGGCAATAGCAATTAGAGTTTTGTGAAAATATAATCGTGATCAATTTGGAGTAGTTAGAATTTGATGAAAATGGGTTACATCGTTTGAGTTATGACATCAATGTAAAATCTTGGTGCTAATTTTTGAATTAATTATGTAAATGTGTATATGATTATGTAAATATTAAATTGTTTGTGTTTCAAGTGTTCTAATTGTTGTAAATTATTGTATAAAGTTAGAGTAGTCGAGAACATCTAAAAGTGGAATAGTGTTATATTTCTTCTATCGGATTATTGATTATATTGATGTTAGTGTCGTTTTTGTTGTTGTTGTAACTAGTTGTAAATTATAAATAAATATTTTGAATGTGTAATTAAGTGAATTTTTAACTTGAAGTAAGGAGTATGAGTTGTGGCGCTGCCTTCTCACTCTTGAACCATGTTAAAAATACTTTCTTACCCAAATTTGAATTTAAATAACTACAGTTATGATTTCTTTAAGTAGTTGACTCAATGAGTAGCAGGAACTAGCTACTTCTATGACTCATCGTCGATAAAACAAACGACAATAACTCGTTATTATCATCGTTAATTGCACTTGTTGATTTTATTTTGATTGACTTAAAATATGGTTGTGTCTTATATCATTTTAAGCGACTTAATTAAATTAGATTAATCTCTTACATTAGTATATTTTGTCATAATGCTTGTCTGCTTTTAGTAGCAGTCTAGAACTATTTTGAAAGTCTTACTAAGAATGAACCGTAGGTGTACGAGTTTTAAAGCTAGACTTCCGATGTGTTTTGTAATTGTGCTTTGAATATAATATCTTATTATAAAACTGATTAGTGTTGGTGTGATTATTATTCCTATTTCAATATTCGCTATGATTTTGTATATTTTATTGGATGCAATGTGAAATACCAATTTAACTATGATAAGTTATGTAAAAATATTTTCTTGCTTTAATAAGATTATGTTTGTTGATTATTAATGTTGTGCAATTTTGTGTCACACGGATTTTTTTATTTTATTTTTAAATTCCTTAGATGCAGTTCTTTATAAACAAGAATTAATACCTCAAGTTAAGACTAGCGAAAAATAATACGACATCAGTTTTGTTGGGATATTTTAGAAACATGGTTATATGGAATCTAACCCAAGGTGGAATAACTAGAGATTGTAAGAATTGATAATTTATATAAATCAAACATAGATTTGACAGTTGTACTGCATGCTGATTGAACTTGGTAAAAATAGACATTAGAAATTGAGGGAATGTTAAAGGAGTTCGAAGTTGAATAATTGAGAATATTACTTGTGCCTACGGAAGAAAAAAAAAGAATTTAGTTACTCATGACATATATACAAAAATTAGAGATTAAAAGAGAATTACAAGAATAATTCTTGATAAAACTGCTCCAATGGTGTTAAAAACGGTCATCTTTGAGTTTCTTTGCTAGGGCACAAGTCTCCCAACTTTCCAATAGTAAAAAAGATCCCTAAAAAGTGAAAGAAAAAATGTGTTTTTAAACATTCAGTTGTGTGCCACGCGTCCCAGGAGCACAATTTGCGCTTCAGGTGCAAGTAGACAAATCTAGGATGGTTGAAATGTGCCGCAAGTGCAGGTCTTTACGCTTCAGGCGCACAACATCGTCTATCTGACTTATACTGCATTTTTCTCTTCTTTCGAGTCTGAATTTGGTTCCGGTGTCTACATGAAAGTTGGAGCTATGGATCTTATATTTCATTTTCACTTGGTTTGACTCCAATTGGACATCTAAAACTCCAAATATGGTTGCAATACTCCACATAGGTCATGTTGATTTCTCACCAAAATTCAACACTGCACTAAAACAAAGAAACAACGCAAAACTAAGAAAAATCTTTACTTAATCAAGAAAATAAGAACATAAACAGTTCATTAAGTCAAAGAAGTAAAATCAACAAAATATATCAAGTACTTAAAGTAACTAATGAATAAAAGATAAATAACAGTAAAAACAATGAAAAATATGCATATGATTAAGAGTCATGAGTTATATACAAGATAACCTATCAGGGGCTCATAAGGTTGGGTTAGGTCGGCCTGCACTCATGTACATCCCAAATTGATCATTTTCGGATTGGTTATCGTGCATAGATCGAAAAAATGAAAAATAATCATTTTCGAGTTAGTTATCAATGCGTAGATCGACATGAACGTAGATTCATCGTCTTTGAATTAGTTACTGATGCAGACAAGATTTTTTTTTTCCATGTCTTTATGTTTAGATTCCCCAATTGATAGAATCTTAGACGTCCCAATACGAGGAACACCACTTTCACATAATGACACCTTGTACATCCGTGAGATCTTCTTCAAAGGCAAAGTATTGAAGCAAAGTGCATAATTTAAAACGATTACTCTTCCTCCTTCTTAAATACTCATGTATCTTAAGAATGTATTAAATTTCAAGTATATGTTTTCCAAGCATTAAACTATTTAAAATATATGTTAGTTCATATTTTCACACATTTCAAATTGTAGCATTCAATGTCATAAAGTACATTTTGAAACACTAAAACAATCAACGCTAAAATATTTTACTTCTCAAAGAGGTGTAATACATGCACATAATGTTAACACACGAAAGTGTATTGCCATATTTGCATAAGGTAATGTAAACAAATACAACATGAATAAGAAACATAACATCATGTTTCAGTTAAAAATGTAGGGATGTTTGTGTTTAGTTTTACTTTGAAGAATAACAAATGTTGGACATTATTGTAATTTAGAACTTTCATTGCTCAACTTCTAAGAATAAAGGTTGCCCAAGCTTGAGTCATCTCAAATTTGTAAACCTTGAACTTCTTATAGGTTTTGTCTTTATTCCTATGTTTTTCCTGGACCACTCTTCCAAATTTCAGTCCATCGAGATGCTCTAACTTTTGCCTAGGTTTCCTTTTTAGGTTTTCAACCAAGCGAGCCCATTTCTCAACCATGTTTTTTAAGCATAATATATTTTGACTGCATCTGTATTTATTGGGAGTGAAACTTCCTCTCTATCAATTGTTATGAGTATTAGAGCTCCCTTAGTGAAAGTATTTTTCACAACATATGGTCCCTCATAGTTGGAAATCTATTTTCCACGAGAATATTTTTGGATGGATAATATCTTATTTAACACTAAGTCCCGTTCTCGAAACTCATGAGGATGAACTTTTTCTCGTAGGCCTTTTTAAGACTTCAATAGGTAAAATGGTGATTCAATCCACTATGCCTCTTCTAGTTTTGTTTCCACCAAGACTCTGATCGAGAGGGTTTCAACTTCAATGGGAAGTACTACTTCCATTCCATATACCAATGAGAAAGGAGTTGGCCCGATTGATGTGTGAATGGAGGTTTTAAAACCATGTAATGCAAAGTGAAGCATTTCATGTCAATCTTTTATATTTCTACCATATTTTGGATGATTTTCTTAATATTCTTATTTGTTCCCTCTACTGCCTCATTCATCTTTGGACGATATGGGGAAGCATTATAGTGTTGAAGTTTGAAACTATCATACAACTCCTTCATCATTTTGTTATTCATATTGGTCGCATTATCAGTGATAATCTTATCTTGCAAGCCATATCGAGAAATCAATTCTCTTTTAATGAATTTAACAACTAGGTTCCTTGTCACATTGGTATAAGAAGCGATTTCAACCTATTTTGTGAAATAACCAATAGCTACTAGGCTAAATTAGTGTCCGTTTGAAGTCTTAGACTCAATGAATCCAATAACATTCATTCTCCACATTGAAAATGGTCATGGTGACGTCAAGATATTCAAAGAGGTTGGCGGTACATGTACATTATCAACATAGACTTGACATTTATGACATTTCTTCATGTAATTAAATCATTCAGACTCCATGGTCAACAAATAATAGCCAACCCTTAAGATTTTCCTTGTCATTGCATGTCTATTCGGATGTGTTCCAAAAGAACCTTCCTGAATATATTGAATGATTTTCTCTACTTTAGTTTATCAACACATCTGAGAAGCACCATATCATGCTTCCTTTTATAAAGCACATCACCATTTAAGAACAAATTCATTGACAACCTCGTTATAACCTTTTTATCATTCTTTGAAGTACCCATTGGATATTCCGTGTTCTTAACATAGGATTTGATATCATGAAACCATGGTTTGCCATCACGCACTCCTTCTATCGCTAGAAAATATACGAGTTTGTCTCCATATACCTCAAGCATTCTTACTTTCGATCCAATGGTTGCTTCAAGGCCCATGGCACATGCCTTATGTTCTGCCATATTATTTGTGCAGTCAAAAAACAACCTAGCGGTAAACAGAGTTAAATAGTTCTTTGGGGAAATCAAAATGGCTCCAATTTCATGCCCTAATGCGTTAGAAGCACTATCAAATACCAAAGTCCATTTTTTCTTTATCAAAAAATCTTTTTCTTCAAATAAAGACATGATATATTTGTTAAGAAATTCAAACTACATTGATTGATAATCTTCTACACATTGACGAACCATTAGGAAATTCAAACTGCATTAATTGATAATCTTCTACATGTTGACGAGCCAAATACTCTACCAATGCACTTCCTTTGATAGCCTTATGTGTGACATACACCAGGTCATATTCTGATAACAACATTTGTCAACGAGCATTCCTTCTAGTAAAAGCAGGCTTTTGAAAAATGTACTTGATTGACCCTATTTTAAAAACCAACCAGGTTGTATAGCATAAGATGTATTGTCTCAATGGACGAGCATCCTATGCTAATGCACAACATAGTCGTTCTAGCATTGAATATCTTATTTTTCAACTAGTAAACTTATTTCTCAAATAACAAGTTGGGAGTTCTTTCTTACTAGATTCATCATGTTGTGCTTGTACACAATCCATCGACTCATCGAGTACTATTCAATACATAATAAGTGGTTTTCCAAGAACATGAGGGACCAAAATTGAAGGTTTTAACAAGTACTGCTTAATCTTCTCGAAAGCCTTATAACTACTCTCATTTTGTTCAACCTTTTGGTCTTTATGTAGCAACTTAAAAATTAGCTCACATGTTGCAGTGAGATGTGATATGAACCTAGCAATGTAATTTAATCTACCCAAGAATCTACAAACTTTTTTCCTATGCGAGGAGTTCACATTTCTTGTATTCCTCGCACTTTCTCCAGATATACTTCTATCCCTTTTTGACTAACAAAAAATCCAAGTAACTTGTCTGATCTCACACCAAAAGCTCATTTAGTTGGATTTAATCGAAGTATGTACTTCATAAACCATGTGAGTAGCTTATAAAGGTTAACAACATGGTCTTTTTCGGTTTTATACTTGGCAATCATATCGTCCACGTAAACATCTATCTCTTTATGCTTCATATCATTGAACAAAGTCATAATCGCTCTCTAGTAATTTGATCCAACATTCTTCAATACGAATGACCTTGAGCAGTGCTATCCACCAAGACATCAATACGAGGTAATGAGAAGTAATCTTTGGGACTGGTTCTATTCAAATCTTGATAGTCAATACACATTCGAACCTTCCCATCATTCTTTGGAACTACGACGACGTTAGCAACCCAATGAGAATACTTGGCCACCGCTAAGAAACTTGTGTCAAATTCCTTTTTGACATCTTCTCTAATTTTAGCGACATGTCAGACCTTATCCACCTCAATATTTATTTAATAGGGGTACATTCAGGCTTGAGTGGTAACTTGTGCTCAACTATGTTATTATCAAGCTTAAGAATATCCTAATATGACCATGCACAAATGTCCACAAAGTCAAACAAAATTTTAATCAAATTTTCTCGTTCACTTTCTTTCATGGAGACACCAATTTTAACTTCCTTTTTGTCATTTTCAGTTCCCAAATTGGTCACCTCGATGGGTTCTTGATAATGTTGAATCATCTAAGTTTCATGTTCCACTAATCTTGTTAGTGCAGGGAGAGACTCATAATCTTCTTCACAATCCTTATTAGCATGATTAATTGGGGATTCAAAATCCCAAGAATAAATTCTAGCAGTGCTACTTTCAAATGAACCATTTTCTGATATGCATTGTTTCAATTAATGATAAAAAAAGGAAAAAAATGAATAAAGGTTTTAAGAAATCAAGTGAGAGAATAATATTTGGAGAATTTAAATTGCATTTATTGATAATAAATAATGAATTGAAATACATGTACGACCTAACAATGAGTTATCCTAAAGCCTTGGGCAGATCAAAAAGATTTAAAAATACACAATTACTTTTAAGGACAAGGGTACGCAAAATAATCTTCCAGTTCGCGCAACTTGTGGTTGGAGGACAAGGGTACGCAAAATCGAAAGCATCATCATCAACATGATCTTCTTCGATAACATCCACTTGGTCAACGTATATCATTCCTACACTCATAAAGCTTTCTCAAATGTTGAAAATAAGAATCTTCTTTGTATTTGGTGATCGATTTTCTAGATGAGTCATCTTGTTTTCCCTTTTTTCTTTTGCGACTATATCCTTATCAACCTTGGTAGATATATATCTCAGCCCATATCTATCATTCTTCTCAGGTGATCCCGTCAATTTCCTTAATTTTACAAAACCTCATTTTTCCAACATGACTTTTGCATACATAAAATATGTAGTAGACAATTTTGGTTTCTTCATACAAGACCCTCCATCCACGAAGACAACGCTTGCAATTTCCAATGCTTGAAAAGAAGTCTTTATGGCTTCTTTGTAGCTTCAGTGTAGCCCATAGAAGATAAATGACTTACTAGCATATCCTCCCCACCAAAGATTATTATCAGCTTGTTGTCTATTATAAGGGACTACGTTTAGAAGGATACTTTAGACTTTAAATTTGTGGACATTGACCATCAATGAGCAAACATTTTACAATGCTTGAAAAGAAGTCTATATGGTTTTCTTTGTAGCTTCATTGTAGCCCATATAAGATAAATGACTTACTAGCATATCTTCCTCACCTAAGATTATTATCAGTTTGTTGTCTACTATAAAAGACTATGTTCAGAAGGATACTTTAGACATTAAAATTGTGGACACTGACCATCAATGAGCAGACATTTTTATCAAATATCTTGTTGAAGATAAATTCAACTTTATAAAATGAATTTGAATATTCAGCTTATAAAGAAATGATAACTTAAATTATGTATTAGTTTGGCTCTTGACAAATAAATTGTCTTTTCTCTCGAAGAATGAGTTTAGTAGTGCCAACAAAAATAAGTAGATTTGTTTGATGATCCTCCCTTTGGAATAAATTATGCTATTTACATGATTTCTTAATAAATATTTTTTTAGATTTTCTGATGTCAATTGAAGTAGAATATTAATATCAAATTAAACACTAAAAGTGGCGTTTATCATGTGCAGTATTTTTTAACAGTATTTTTTAACTAACGTGACGCTAATTGTTGACTGGGTAAGAAATAACCATATACAAAATACACACATTAATTACAAAAACAAAAATAAATCAAATCAAAATATTTTTTTACAACTTTTTTATAGGTGCATCCATCGCAAAGATATGATTGAAGTTGATTAATAAGCCAAAATAATTTCAATATATGGGGCTTCTCCAGACAATTAGTAGTTGAAAGGTAAATTATTTTCTCCGTGTCACAACATATTATTAGGTAAAAGTGGAAGTTGAGTGGGTTGACATTCACTAACTTGGTTGGAATATTTATTTGATGAAAATATCAATGGTATATGCTTCTTTGCAATTTGTGATTATTGTCTCATAATTTTTTTTACAATTTTAATCTATATGATTTATTAAATTTCTGATGTGACTATTTAATTAGCTAATGAGAAATTTTCACTTTTATTTATTTATATGAATGCCATGTCATGTCATTATTTATTTAATTTTTAATAACTTAAATCATTTTAATTAATTTTAAATTTTGGAATTTTCTTCTATTTTATTTTTTATTTTCACTAATTGGACGGGAGAGGGGAGTGAGTCATATAAAGTTATTTTGAGGGAGTTGGATTGAGAAAAATCATGATTTCAAATATGCGAGAGAAGGTTGGACATGATGAGAAGTTAGTTGAGAATTAGATTGAAAAATTGGTGTTAGATAATGTTATTATATATTAGTAGTAAGAGTATTTTAGACATTTCTATTCTCCTGTATATATACTCATTGTAACTCTATTAACTTAAGTTTGGTTCATTCTATGTTATGAAACCCTAAAGTGGTTGTCTTTCTTCTTCCTATTTTCATTGTTAACATTGTATCAAAGAGTTTTGGTTGATTTTGGGATCTACTATAAAGAATAGAGAGATTATTTTGATAAGAAAGACAATCACCAAAAGAGAAAAGAGAAGAGTAACCCTATTCCTGATTTTGTTAAATCAGTCTCACAAAAACATTTATTGCACAGTCGTTAACCGTTGGATCGAACTGATTTTTGGACAGCAGGTTCGCAACATTCAGGTCTTCGTGTTCAACGGTTGGATCGGCGAAATGACGTCATTAGGGAAGAAATCATGCTCGAACAACACTAGATTATCCTTAATTTAGTTTGTCTCAGTGATTGTATTTGTCGTATTTTCCTGTCATTATTTGTTATGGTCGGTGCTAAGGATGATTCTCTTCAAGCACATTGGAAAACACATTGTCCAAAATTGGGGGGAGCACATAAGAAGAATTTTAGAGGGACATCGTCCAATGTTGTTGCTTCTGCTCCTCCTACCATTGACTCTAGTTTTGGTCTTGTATACTCATCTGAGACTGCTTCTCAAATATCTGATATTGCAGAACAGCTTCAAAAACTTATTGCCACTCAATCACGTGCCATGTCGGCCACCTCTTCTAAAGGTTTGAACTCCTCTGGTATGTCACGTATATCTCCTTCCATATGGATTCTTGATTCGGGAGCATCTCATCATATGACATATGATGATAAATCTTTTGTGTTTGTGAAACATGTCTCATCTGTGTCGGTTATGACTCCTGATGGTACTCTTATGCCACTAGCAGGCGTTGCTTATGTCTCCACACCTAACACGTCTCTTTCTGATGTTTATTATATTCCTAATCTTACTTTGAGTCTTGCTTCTGTTAGTCAAATATGTGATCTCTGTTATTCAGTTATGTTTTCTTCCACTTCTTGTTGTGTGCAGGATCCACATTCCGGAAGGCTGATTGGGACAGGTCATAGACAGGGGGTACTTTATGTTTTGGATGACCTGCGACTCCCAGATTCTACAGCCTCAACAACTACTGTTAAAATAATTTGGTTGCGTTTTCTTTTGTCTGATATGGGTATCTCTCTTTCTGAGCCAACTCCGATGCACTGCGATAACAAGAGTGCTATTCAAATTGCTCACAACTTGGTCTTTCATAAATGCACCAAACACATTGAGATTGATTGTCATCTTACTCATCATCATCTTCAGCATTGAAACATTACTCTACCGTTTGTCTCCTCATCTTTACAGATTGTTGATTTGCTCACAAAGATGCATTCCATTAAACCTTTTCGTTTTTTAGTTGACAAACATTCGATGCTCCATGTTAATGCATCGTGAGTTTAAGGGGAGATGTTAGATAATTTTATTATATATTAGTAGTAAAAGTATTTTAGACATTTCTATTCTCTAGTATATATACTCATTCTAACCCTATTAACTTAAGTTTGGTTCATTATATGTTATGAAAAACCCTAGAGTGGTTGTCTCTCTTCTTCCTCTTTTCATTGTTAACAATTGGAACAACATGAGTTGCCTGTGGCTGCGTTGCTATGAGAGTTGAGAGCAGGAGTTAGAAGAAGGAAAGGTCTAGTAGTGGCAGAAAGAACCACCGTGCCAGTTAGCAACTAAGAGAGAGAGGATGATGATATTCTTTTTTGTTTACATATTTTTTTTTTCATTTTTAAAAAACGAACTAAACATTTCAAAATTTAATAAAATTAGTTAAGTATTAAAAATTAAGATTAAATATATTTTTAGTTCATGTAAAATTTCAATATTTTAATTTTAATTCATGTAGATAAAAAATATATTTTTTAATCTTTACGAAATTATTATGCATGTGAATTTTTTTTCTGCAGATGAAATGATATCTAATCTGATACTTAGTATTTAGTCTAACAATATCGACTCAATTGAGTAGATGTTATGCATGCAATTTTAGTTTATAAAATAAGTCAACCAATATTTTTGAATGAATTTTTATAGACATGTTTATAATATTATGTAAAATTTCTCCAAAAATATAAGCTTAATTTTCGATTTTTAAATCCAAATGTTGTTATTTTTATCTCAAGTTAATATATTCTAAATTTTTGTTAATAAACTTTTTACAATATTCTAAATATATTTGTATAGAAAAATCATTTAAAAATTTTAAAATTAAAGAATAATTTAATATATTTTATTTTAACGAAGACTAAAACTATTTGTTAATCATTTTGTAGGAATTAAAATTTGTATTAATTTTTTA
>JBBPBR010000004.1:48936278-48949766 GCA_037974775.1 Cicer pinnatifidum
AAGATTAAAAACTATTACATTTTTTAAGGAATAAAAACTTTGTAAATTTGAATGTTAATATTGTCTCTCGATTTTGACATGTTTTTGTGAAATGTGACAACTGACATTTGTCATAAAAGATTGTTTGAATTAGATAACTATAATTTAATTCAAGAGACGTGCTAATAATCAAATATATATTTTTGTCTTAAATAATTGATTCATGAATGATTATATTTTAACTAATTGATTGGTAAAATACATATGTCTCATATATGATTTAAATAGTGAATTATATATTAGTTATGATCATTTTTTGTATATTTTCTCACACACAAAAAAAGCACAAAGATAACCAAATTCACATTTTTTGTAACTATAACGACCTCAAAATTAGTTTCGACTTAGTGTTTTGATTGATGTCAAGACTAGTTTAGCCTTGATTAAAAAAATTACAATTGTTTCAAATACATGTATTCCATTGCGACAACAACATTGCAATAAGAAATGGATAATCAATAAAATTCTTAAATAAAACCATAAGTTGATCATTAATCTAACTGAGGGGTGTGACAGGGTAATGAGGATCCACGAGTGGCATCATGTCTCACTGCTTTGTAAGCATAGATGTTCCATTTCCTTGCCAAAGCACTCCAAACATTTTCACCAATCCAATTCAGCCGTTTTTCCTCACCCTTATTACGTGCGTACGCCAACATATATGACAAACGCTTGGAGAAATGATGGTCAAAAGAAGCTAAAACAGCAACGTTATGCTATCTTTTCCAAGTACATTTTGCCTGTTGTTTGTTTAAGTTTAAACAATATTAAAAATATAATTCAACTAAGCAATCAAATGTATAATTAGTAATTAAATTAATTAATCTAATCACTTACATTGAAACAATGTAAAAATTGATCAACTTCGCTAAATTGAGGTGTCTTATCCTATATAATTCAACTAAGCAATCGATGTTTTATATATAAATTGCCTTATTTTTCAAAAGCATTATATATACATTATGACATACTTTATATGTCAATTAGGGGAGCATTTACAAACAATATAATAAATCATTATAGAAACTATAAATATATAAACTAAAATAAAATTTTAAATGATGTTTAATGAAATTTTTCATATAATAAGTCCTTATATATAAACAAAAATAGAGACTGTTAAAGTATATAAATTTTTAGTACGAACTCAACCACAACTCTTTTTAATGACTAACAACAAATATTAATATCATCAATTTTAATAATGTTTTTTAAAAAATAGTTATATTAAAATCAATAAGTTTTACATGTGTTTCAAGTTTTTATTTATCATATATTATGTAAACAACATAATTTCAATTTTTTTTAAACAAATCTATACTAACATTTCGAATGATGAGCTTTATATATATTTTAAAAATAATATAAAAATATCTTATATTTATAATATCACATATTTTACTAATCTATATTTAAAATGTATAAAATACTAACTTGATGTCAGGTAGTGTCTGATTTGAAGCTTTCACACAACTGAGAACTCTTCGAAGTAAACACAATATCACCAATGTCAAAATAAAAATTAAAAAATATTCATTAAATAAATAACTTCAAATTAAAAATAAAATTAAAAAACTAAATATATAATATAAACTTACCAAAATTCAAGATACAAGGTAGAGAAAAAACTTTGAGAAATATTTTTTGTAGAGAGAAGGTGGAGAGAAAATTTAGAAAGAAAGTTTAGACAGAAGGTAGAAATGAAAAATGATAAGAGGAGTGATATTTATAGAAAATTCTTGATCCTCACAAAATATAACGGTAACCAACGCTTTTGTGGCGACTTTTACGGTCATAAATGAAGACATTTGTGCCGGCCTAAGCAGCCACAACTGGCAACGATACAAGGGATATTTGTGGCGGCCTTTGCAGCTACAAAGTGCAACGGTACACTGATTTTGTGGCAGCCTGGGCGGCCACAAATGACTTGCCTTTGTGGCGGCTTTTACCCTCATAAATGGGTGATTTTATGGCTGAAAAAACCCTCACAAAGGACTACAATTTTAGCTGGATTTTGTGGCGGCCTAAGCCCTCACAAAATGACAATGTTGTGATTTTGTGAGGGTTTAGGCAGCCACAAAATCCAGCTGAAATTATAATCTTTTGTCAGGGCTTTTTCAACCACAAATAACGACCAATTTGAATTTTAGTATTTGTGAGAGCTTTTTTGGTCAGTAATTTGTGAGGGTTTTTTTCGGCTACAAAATATTTATAAATTTGGCCATAAAATGAGTGTTTTATTGTAGTGTATACATACACAATTTTATAAAAATAAATAAATAAAATTAAAGAAAATTATTTTTACCTTCACAAAATAGCTCACAAGCATCCCCTAGTAGAGAAGAACAATTTGTCTTGAAAAAATATCTTCAATTAAAGGTTGGATTAAGGAGGTTTGTTTTCATTATTCAAAACACCAACACCCTTGTAATTTTGTTTGTGTATTAAAAAAAAGTAAGGGAGAGGGGCACACGTGAACTAAAAAGAGGGGGAAATGATTTTGTTTTTTATTTTTATTTTTTAATTAGAAATCTTAATTAATTCTAGACACAAATTAAAAAAGGAGTGATGTGGTCACCTTAGATCCACATAATATTTACTACTTGTCCTTTCAGAAATTTATCTCTAGTAAAAGTTAAAATTCACTTTATATAAAACTACTAACTTTTTCTTCAAAATATCTATCCGACGCAACTCAACTCACAGATAAATCTAATCATAAATTAACTCGTAAAGTATTTAGCAATAATTATTCGCTAAAAAAAAAATCTACTCAGAAATAAATCAGGTCTCACATCACCCAAAAACTTGAATAAGAAATTTCATCGAAACCAAATATATTGTAAAATTTAAAAGCGGCAAAACTATCTGTCGATTTCAAACATTGAGAAATCTCATTCTCAAATTTCTAAGTGATTTTTATATTTCTTAATTGACTTATTGTCATATGAATCGACTTCCAAATATTAAACAGTTTTTGATTTGATGTCTCAGTCTTGTTAATCGCCTCATAGGATGGGTAAATTGATTTTCCACAAAATAGAAAGAATTGTGAGCCAACTTACCCAAGTGTGAATCACCTCACACCTATTGCAGGTTATAAAAATTGATTCCAAGACTCGTGTAAGTGGACTCACTACCTTGTGAATCGGCTTACAAGACCTACATACTTGATACTTTGATAGTTATGACAATTACAAAATTGTTATTTCAGTTGGAAAACATTTTACTTTGGCCAACCTTTTTCATGCATCATATATAAGCATTTAAAGACATCTTAGAACCTAAGAAATTTTTCACTTATTCCAAAAATTTCATGCTTTCAAGATCATAACATAGATTGAAAACTCTTTCTTGTTCAAGTCGTGTTTGCAATTTAGATTTGGTGTGAGAAACAACATCAAGAGATTATTATTTGTTGAGGTGTCTATTTTAGATGCGGATCATTAAGGGGATATCGGTGGATATCGTGTTGAAGAACTAAAGAGGGTACATCTTTAGGGATCGAGAAAGGTGTCTCTAGGTTCTATCTTGCAAGATTAGATGTGAGATTTTTTCTTGAAGATAGGGTTCAACTTATTTTAGAGAATTGTTTCAAGAATCTTGTTTATGAATGTTTAGAAGAAGGGATTGGTGTACATACGATTGTAACAATTGTCGAAGGATCTTGTAAAAGTTTGAAATCGAAAATTAAAAAAAGATACTATCATTCTTTGAATGAGCAGTGGACACACACTACAAGAGAGAATGAAGTATATGAATTATCATAAAAGGATGAAGTATATGAATTATTATAAATCGTCGTGTGATTTTCTCTTTTCCTTACTCTTTTAAACTTTTGCACTTTAATTATTATTAATTTAATTCATATCGGTGTTTACTAACGAATTTTATGTTTGTGTTGTAAGTGATAGAAATATTGTGATTTTAGAAAATTTTGTTTTTGAATCATATCTTGATTTCAATTGTTGAGTGGAAATTATGGTTTACATTGTTCTTAACATCTTAGATTTGATTCATACCGAAAAATTTTAATTTATATATATTTCTATTAATATTGACTTCAAACTTACCAAGCTTTGTAACAAAATAGTTCCTCCAATGTGTTCGAACAAAGTTATCATACTTAGACTCAACCAACCAAGCACTTTCAAATTTGAATCTTCTATTACCTGGTATTAGAAGTTATTTGATATTTATCTTTAGTAAGATAGGATAATGATAAGATGTTGGTGCCACTAAATTCTCCACCATAACATGAGGGAAATTTTGATGCCACAAATAATTTTCAAAGTACGATATACCTTGTCTTCAATAGCTCTATTTGTGCCTAATCTTTTAAACCAAATATAGTGGTAGCTTTTTCCTAATAGTGCATTTGAAAGTTGAGCGCAAAAATAAAGTAATATCACCAACTCGACCTTCCCTATTAGGAGCAAAACATAAGTCATAACCCAACAATCACTTCAAGTCTTCAACACTTCCCAATTAAGAGCAAAATTGGACCTGTCAAGATTTGTTTGTTGCTATTGGCCAATATCATGTTCTATATATGAACATGTTGGTCGAACCTCCTCCCATTGACTGCAACTTTGTAACTATGGTTGGAGTGATTAAATTGCTTGCTTGAATAATTAAAACTCAATTTTGTTTGAAGGATTTGACACACTGAAATTGTCTTGTCTAGAATGATTGTATTAAATTCCACTCCATTCTTCTTGTTGGACACATTAACTACTCCACTAGTTCTATTATGAATGTTTGGTTTTCTATCCCATAGTCACCAGTTTTTGTAGTTACTATTCTCCTTCTTTACTTCAACTTTTAGATGAAGGCTCCATTCTCGTTCTCTATTGTCAACACCCTTCTCAAACCGGTTCCCAAAAAAGGGTCCAATATGGCCCAAGACACCAAATAAAAAACAAAAGGTACCAACTTTTTCATATTTGAGAGACACAATAACCCAACTCCCACTTTCCTTGCATAGATTCATATTTTTCTTTAAAGGGGTTTGCACATCATTGGACACACACAATCTTATGATCTCCACGGTCCCCAATTATTCAACAAACTTGCCTATACATAATTTGCAATAGTAATGCCAATGGATTCTGCAATGAAACCAAAATGTAAGTTATAAACTTGTACCCAAACACCCAATTGATATAGTGACATGTCAAAAGGATATTCGCTCGGAGCAATTTCCTAAAAAACCAACATTAAATTATCAAATGACCACGAACCACCATTGATAGCCCATTCAATGTTGGATGATGAATTAATTGAAGAAAGAAACAATGTTGTTCTATAGGTGGTTTTATAGGTGTAACTATGACACCTTTTCTTGGACGCCAAATTGACAATAATCGACCTCTAAGGGATAATCTTAATCCACCACAAAAGCTTATGTTACAATTATGTTGTTAAAACACTATAAAAAATGTGTCGAATTTTTTGTCAAAGTAACCTAATTTTTTTTTTATCAAACTTAGAGCATCTCCAACGGTAGCTAAAATGAGTTCGTCCGCCAGGTGTAGTTACGTAACATTCAGTTTTTGGCGACAGTTGGAGATATGTCAAACTGTCGTCACTGTTCTCTCATGAAGGAACGATACTTTGATTACATGAATGAATTGTTAATAGTGGACCCTAATTAATGAACAAGTGAGTTCACCGTTTGAGTAAAAAATAAATGAGTTATTTCAAGATGACGTGGCACAGTGGACCCCATTTAATGCTTTTAAGTTACTTTAAGAGCATCTCCAACCGTAGCGAAATGAGTTTGTCTGCCGGCGTCTAATTAAGTAAAATATTCAATTTTTGACGACAATCATGTGCGGATATCACTTCCCCACTTAACATTAGAGGCGACAAGAAAATGGGTGGAGTGGGTGAGACCAACTTAGGTGGTTAAGTTGAAACCTCCACTATACCTCCGCCTTCCATAAGGTTTGTGGCCTCGTGAAAATATTATAACATCAACCTAACAAACATAATGCAAACAATGAATAATATATAATACTATTTTTTTAATTTTATAAAAAATATAGAGATATTATTTTTAAGTGTATTAATTGCATAAATTTATATATTTACTTTATTATACATTTATTTTAATAAGAAATTTTATTTTCTCGAACAATGTGGACACAATAATGAGTTAAAAGGTTATTTGTTTTTTTTTATAAAAAAAATCCAGTAAAAATCTTGAGAAAGATGCTTTAATCTTAATGTTTTGGAGTTTTTATATTGGACCAAAGTAAATACTAGAAGAAAAAAAAATATTTTTATGCAATGTATTCACTTTTAAATTTTTTATGCAGCTCGACGTGGCAACTCAGTCTGTCTTGTCACTTACATGTATTTTTAATGAAATAAACAGAACATGTCAATTTAGTTGATACTAAAATTTAAAACATCAATACATCCATCTAAAATAACATGTTAAATAGATCCACCCAACAAATTCGATCTTGTTTTACCATATTGCTACTTAATATTTCTCTTTTAGGTGTAACTTATTTCTATCATGTACTAATAAAATTAATTTTTTTTATACAGCAAAAATTCAATATTTTTTATTAGTTGCAAAATTGATCACAAATATTATTTTGTTAAAGATGATAATTACTGATTAATTCCTCATATTTAAAATTAGTGTCATTTGATTTTTTTTTATACACATTAAAAAAATATATAAAATAGAAGATATAAAATGATTATTTTGATAAATTATTCTTACTAATCATTAATCTATTTTCTAATTTATGTTTATTAACTATTTATTTAATATATAACTAATATTTTAAAAGTAATGGACATAGTAATTATTTGAGAGTACAATTGAAAAAGAGAAAATATAATATGGAGCATAAGTGAAAACTCATTTATACTAATGGTCAACCAGCCCTTAATTTTAATATGTCATTACATCTTATTTTAATATGTTATTATATCTTTTTAATTCATGAATTGCTATGATTGACTATTGGTATAAGATAATTTTATACCGATATTTTGCACCATTAATCTCATTGAAAAATATAATTAGAATATTTTAAAAATTGAAAATTATATAATTTTAAAATAATTTTTTTTTAATATTGATACTATTATTATAATTTTGACAAAAAAAAATTAATATTCATGCATTCAAGTCGATTGTGTACATAGATAGAAACAAAAATTCTATATTAAAAATAAGTATGATAAATTTACTAATATACTTAAAATAACATAAAATAACACAATATTTATAAATAATATGACAAAATTAAAATTAATAAGAATATTTTGAATATACAACGTGGATAATTTAGTCATGAGTAGAATTAATATTTGATAAAAGTTGATTTGATGAGAGGGAAAACCTAATTTAGGTAGAAAGCGTTTATCTTACGTTAAAAGTGGGGGAAAAAAGAGAGGACATAAGTGTGATTTCATCAAAAAAATAACCCAAAAATGAATTTTCTTAAATAGAGAATAGACGACAAAGGCAAGGGAAGGTGTAAGAAGAAGAAATCGTAATCCTAATCCAAATCGCAAAATACGCGTAACAACATATTGGAGTAAAGTAATAAATAAATTGTTTCACTTCGATTCAAGTCTCAGGTAAATCATTCACAAAACCCTCTTTCTTTTCTTCCTTCATTTTGTTCCCAAATACTATTATTTTTTCCTTCACTTGTTTCACAAAATCATGAAGGCTTCTTTAAATTTGATTTATATTTTTTTAATCAACCAAAATGGAACCCGACTATTATCAAACCCATTTTGTCTGACTGTTAATTTTCATTTTCTGTTTTTCTGATATCTTTTGGGATTAACAATGGAAAGGCTGAGAAGAGAATCTAAGGGCCTGTTTATTAGCTAACAACATTTTTCAGTTTTAATTTACTGAAATTTGTGACCTTTTTAAATTGTTAATAAAGAGTTATGTAGCACCAACACTTCTGATCAAAGACGAATCTTGTGTTCGACACCTGTGGGTTTCTAACCCTCACTCATTACGACACATTCAATTAATTCAGTTTATCAAATTATTACTAGTGTCAATGTGGTGTTTGTGTCACTATCCATGCTTCATAGATAAGAAGATGGATGATTCATGTGAGGAAATTTTGTGATGGAGAGGAGATAAAAGGAAAGTTATGAAGAATGCATTTCCAGAAATAATAAAAACAATTGTTTTGACATTTTCAAAATTTCAGAAAATGTTGGATATTTTTGACAGTTTGTAAAAGAAAATGGTTATATCAGATTTATATTCTCTTATGTTTATTAGTTGAAATGAAAATGATAACAGGAAACATGAGAAGTAAATAGATCCCAAGAATCAAGATGTGAAATTTGAGCTTTTTGGGATAAAAAATATCATCATATGAATTTTTTATTTGCTAGGGAACTATCAATTTTAAGAATTGGTAGGTTTAGCCAAGAAAAGTTAAAAAGTAGAAAAAGATTTCTGCACAAGCACAAGAGTTTTTTTATCTGATAAGATTTCTGTTGTGGAACTCTTCCATGCATATAGGCAATTGGAATAATGCTATGATGCACCAACCAGTTTTTGTACATGCTATAATTTTGACAAGTTTTTTTTAGTGTTTTCTAAAGTAACATATATTTTATGGTTTGTTAATCTTTATGCTGCAGGTGGTGTTTGAGGTGTTAATAACTAGAATTTGTGACAATGGTTTTGATAAGCGGGAATAACAAAAGGTAACAATGTTTTTTTTTGTTATTGCTCAGCTCCTAATAGTTTAGTAGACTATATTAATGTTCTTTTATTATAGAACATGTGTTAGGACATAGGACTTTGATATATTATACATCTGGACCCAGTTATGAAATGTGTATGTGTAACTCTTAAAACCTGAAGCCCTTTATTTTTAATTTCTCTTACTAGTACTACGTTTTTGTAGAGTAGATATTTTTGGTGAATGTTAGATTTGCCAACAGAATTTGGAGTACTTTTTCATATGTTGTGAGGGAAATTTTGTGTGGAATATAGAAGCTAAGCTTTTTTCTAATGATGTGAAAGTTATTTTGTAATTTGATGTCTTTTGCCCTGTGATTGGAGAATAATTCTAAAATTTCAAGGATGATTTGTCGGGGTTTCCTCTTCAATTCAATGGGTTGAAGTGTTCTTATTGGCTTCTTTATGGTTCTCAGATATGATGATGGTTATTTTGGAGGAATTTCTTTGTTGGATAAGCAGTGAGGTTGGAAAGCTCTGCTTACCTAATGTGCTTATTTGTGTCTTTTTTCTAGTTGAAATGTTATGCTTTTCTTTTTTTCATTGTTTCTACTTTCTGTTTTATTTTTTTGTTTTGAATTTGTTGAAAATCAAAAGTATAAATGTGAAATGCTTTTGCCATATTCTGCCATCCGCCATTGACAACAGTGCAGAAGGGGAGTGATTAAACCAACTAGGCATTTTCTGGTTGTTGTTGGACAGAGAAACCTTTTTCTTTGAGGAGCTCAGGCTCTGGTGACTTGCTGTAAGAGCTTGGGCTAATTATCTGTTTTTGAATTTCAATAATAAAAACTTCCATGAGTACATCACATTATTGATGTTGATCTTCGAATCCCAAGTATTGCCAATGTTTCAAAACTAAAAAAATTAGTTATCCCAGTGGCATAAATACATTAGAACTTGGTACTAGTAGTCTATTCAACTCTGTGGAAGCATCCAGTTGTATAGAACATAGTCAATAGGTTTAGACATTATTTTATTAATATGATTATTTGTGATTTCTGTGCATCTAAATCAAACCACACTCATTATATTTCTAATAGCACTTTACAATGAATGCTAATTGATATGGTTTGCTAATTCTAATAATAAATATAATAATTTGATTCTAACACTCCCCCTCAAGCTAAAGCTTACTAAGCTTTAATCTTGTTACAATGGATGGAAGCAATGTAGAGAAAATAGAAACAACAGGGTTGTAGCCGCTGCTGGAAAGTTGTAGCATGGCCGGAGGTGACTGTAGAGGAGACGGCTGGGTCTACCGGAGGATTCCGAAGGTGGCTGATAGGATACCAAGTAGAGCCGAGGATGTGTTAGTGGGCTAAGTAATGAGAGGCCCATTATTCGGAGGGTGTATGAGCCTAGAAAGAAGGAAGGGACTAATGGGCAGCCTAGCTTGCAGTTAGTTAGTAGTGGAAGGAATATATGTAGGAGGTAACAATATGGAATGATTAGTTTTTCTGTTAGATTGATGAGTATACTATGAGGCAGAGGGAGATTAATATCTTTCCTCTGAGGAGCATAGTGCTCTGGTTTATCCAAAATAGTGATTTCAATGCTATTTTGATTTCTTCTTTAATACAAGTCCCTTCTCTATATTTTACTGTTTCATTACTTCTATGTTCTATTAGTGTCTGTGGTGGTTGTCGAGAACGTGTCTTGTCATAGAAGGCGCAGATGGTAGAATCACAGCTAGATGCAGAGAGAAATGCACTGATGGATGATTAACAGGACGGATATGTCGACTGGGTAAGAGCTAATAAGAGGTCACAGTGGCTAAATAAGGAAACAAATGCAAAACGGTACTTGAAGTGATGTAAGCAAATGTGGGGCAGTCGTATGTGGTCGGTTGGGGATGGTTGTGGTTAGGCTAGGACCGGCGGAAGATGGCAAGTACTGCCCCGTGAAAATTGATCAGAGAAGTTGTTGGATAAACTGCCACGCACAGAGGAGATGCCTGGAATAATCCAATAATGCAGTGCACTTTATTGGAGCGTGCAACAGCGTATGAGTCTAAAACTTCGGCATCAGATTGATTGGAAGGAGCTGCTGCTGATTACAGGTATTTCATCAGAAAAATCACTGGAGAAGTTTTTCCAGCAGCTACTGATGGTGGCTGAGGCGATCAGGACTGATGTGGACGGAAATAGGCTTTCGGAAACAGAACACAGAATGTTTAGAAGGCTCATAGGAAAGAGAAGCAGAAGCGTCGAGACAATATGCAAACATTCTGAAAGACTTCTACGGTGGTAGCAGGTGCAGCTGTGATGAACTTCACAGATCACATAATCAAAATATTCTCAGATACCATATAAAATTTGTAATTTTTGTGTCTTAATAAGACTACATTTACCTCTATTTCTAACATGTTCAATAAATGTTAATTGATATGGTTTGTTAATTCTAATCTTAATAATGAATAATAGGATTTGATTTAAACAACAATAAGTTATCAATTTTTAATTTTTTAATCTGATGTTTAACTACAGGGTTGAACAACAAGCCAATGATGAGAGGACCAAAGCACAAGGTGTTACAGTGAACCACAATTCACATCAGCAAGGAAATAAAAGCATCGAAATTGGACGTACCCAGAATTTGCCCAACACAGTGTTGGCCAAAGGAACAACAACGACAGATGAATTTAAATACGGGTTTCCATCCGAAAGCTTATCGACCACTTCAAATAAATGGTGGGGATGTAGTGATCGTAATGATCGTGTCGACACCAACCCAGACGAAGCCAAGAGTCAACCCGAAGAAAGCGGAGGAGAAGCAGAAAAGATGGAATGCGAAACCGAAAAAACCGAAAACAGTGAAGAAACTCCTCAAGGTTCATCTTTGTTGAGAACTGTGAGGAAAAGAGCTGTAGAAGAAGGAAGAGAAGCATTTAAATTAGGTGTTTTTCGAGGCTATGGTGTAAACAAGCTAGGCAAAAGGGAGAAAATATTGCTCCACCAAATATTTGGATCTTCATTGCCAAAGACATGGATACAACATACATGACTTGGAGTTAAGAGTCAGTATCATTTCTGATTGTTGTATTGGTTACGTAAGCAACAACTTCATGGGACAGTATCTTCTTTTTTGTGAATGATGTAGTTTTTATGTCTGGTATTTTCTCTGGGATGGTGTTTGGAACTAATGGCATGTGGAACTTTTGTTCTTGAACTTCCTAATATCTTCATTAAGAGGTTGATGATACTGCACTGCAATAATAATAACAAGAGGACAAATTAAAAAAGACTAAATCAAGATTATTTACACACGGTTAGTTTAGTTATTAACAATGGAGTGTCAAAGAAAAAATTATTAATTAACAATGGACACTTTTCCTTTATCTTTTATTGTTTATCATTTTGAATATTTAATGAAAATCATGTCATTGCTTTTCTCTCGAACTTTAAATTCTATTCTGTGAAAATCAGTTTTAAAATTTTCTGGAATTATCAACCATTAGATTATAATCACATTTTCATTGCTTTTGACTAAATGACTTAAGGCTCGTTTGGGGTAACTGAATTTTTGGTTTTGATAGTCAATTTTAAAATCAAAATCTATTCAGGTAAAATGAGTTTGAATAAGTATTTCTTATATAAATATATATATATAAATTATTTCAATAATTAAAAAGTATTGCGGTTTTCATTTTTTTTTACAAAATGTGGTTAAAGTATTTCATTAATAATAATCATTTGAATATATGTTGAAGCATTTGATTAGTCAAAGCATTTGCTTTTCTTTTAATAAACTCAATACCAAAGTTTGTTAAAATACAAGAGAAAAGATACCTACAATGCATAAGAATAGAACCAAAATCCAAGATACTTCCTTGTGATAGAGTTAAAACTATTTATTTTCATATAAATTGTAAATTGTTATAAATTATTATGAAAAATTTATTGAAATAAATTAAAATAATTTCTTAACATGTCAAATAATTTTTAGAAGTTCTCTCAAACACTTACACAAACAATTTGTTTACTTACTAAAATAAGTTCCAATTTCTTAAAAAAAGTCAATCATGCATAAGCTCTTCAAAATGCAACTCAATCAAACTTCTAGGTCTAGAGAATGATTTTGCTTTTCAAGTAGAGGGGATGCAGAATATAGCCCATCATTCTACCCTTTTCTATGATAAGATAAGATGAGGAATGTAATATAATAGGCTTTCAAGTTGGGTTTAGGTCAAGAGAAAATGTGTAGGTTCACACTGTTTTTCCACAAGCACTTTAGAACAAGAATATTTGAATGAGGAATTTAAGCATCTTTAACATATTATTGATTCATTTATTTTAAAAATAATGTAATTTACTTTTTTTTTTTAAATGAAATTAACAAAATAATTTCTTTTTAAAATGAACTAATATTTAAAAGAAAAATCATCTTCACATTATTATTATTTGAACTGCATTTCCTTCTATGAGTACAAAACGTTTATGACTTTATTGGTAAAATTAACTTATAGAGGATAACTTATTACTTAGTTGTTAAGTTAATTGAAATACTTTGTAAAATTAGCGACTCAATTAGATTAAAATATAAAATGACATTTTTAATTAAAAATCAGTTTTATTAATTAGTGTTTAAAATATTTAAAAAATAATAGTTTCAATTTTTTTTTATTAATTTAAAACTTATCAATCTGATATATATTTTTTTGTTAATTTATCGATTTTAATTAATCTGATATA
>JBBPBR010000004.1:48975391-48995700 GCA_037974775.1 Cicer pinnatifidum
AAGATGTAATTTTAAATTCTTTTGTACTTCTTCAATTTAATTCTTTTGTACTTCTTCAATTTTATATTAAGTATTTCATTTAAAATATGTGTTTGTTTCAAATAATATGTCTATTTATATTTTTAATAAAAAAAAGCTACTATTAATATAAATATTTTAATGAATAAAACTTATTTTATCATTAAAATTCATATAATTAATTTTTTTTTATGAAATACAACAAATATATTATTTTAATAATAACTGTATACTATTCAAACGAGACGTTATTATTGAGAGAAAAAAAAAATGCCACCTTTTTGTTTGTCAGAAAAGCAGAGAGACATTAATCCACTATCTTATATGAATGCATTTTTAATGGCTATAATGGAAAAGTAGCTACCAAAAAGTAACCGAAAAATAAATTCATGGCTGTTATTATCGGTAAGGAATCTAAATCAAAAAGTTTGTGTATTGGGTCATAACAAATAAGCCTAAGTTCTATTTGATAAATAAGCCTAAGCTCTATTTGATAGTGTCTCTATCGTATAACCGTAACCGAATATTGCTCAAAAAAAATAATTGGTGATTTTCGCACACCCTCGACTTTGTTCTCGTGAACAAATGTGAATATGACATTAATTATCTATCAAGGAATGGAAAACAAAACATGAGAAGGACACTTTTCTCTTTTATAATAAAGATTTAGAGCGAGATAATGATGTCTTGGTGTAAGATGAGAAAATCCTAAAATTTATTGAATATTTATGAATGAAATCATTTATCATTTTTTGCCTTTCATCCATAGTTTTTTCTAATATATAAAAATGTAATAACTAATCCGTTAATATTAATGAATTCATTTTGTTAGTATGTGAAATATTATTATCTCTCATACCTTTAAAGTAATTGAGATTTGAGGAACTAAATTGATGGGTTAATTATAATTTAGGAATTATTTAGTATATTTTTATTGTTTATGGACTAAATTGGAGAGAGAATGATAGTTTAGATACTAAATTAACAAATTTATTTTAAGAAATTAAATTTATCTTCCTCTAATGGTATTTTTTTTTTTGAATAAGCAAAAAATAAATATATTCAAAAAATGTTCTAAGCACAAGAAATATTTAGAGCAAAAACAAAAAAAATTTACAATGTTTCTACTGTATGACTTTCCTCTAATGGTATTAATAGAGCTTGCACCCTCAATTGTGATACACAAAATATATCGTTTACCACTAGACCATGAACAACATAGTTTTGAATTACATATGTCAATTTATTGTAGTAGAAAAAAAAACATATACAAACTTTTTGTATGACTAACATTGATTAAGTTAATTTTATTTTAAGTATTACAAATCTTCAAAGATTTTGAATCAACATTAAACATTTGTTCAAATATGTCTTCCTGACTAATTCAACATATCTTGATAGAAAAGGCAAGATGACCATATGATGACAATGTCAGAGATATAAGTCTTCTATGATATGCAGAGTTTGTTGGAGTGTAAATTTCTTATCAGGGTATTGACTTTATTAGAGATCAAATTTGATGCAAAGATTATAAGACGCATAATCACTACAAAGTGAGCTTGTTTAGAAGATTCAACAGATGTGCGTTGAGAGCAAGCTTTTCAGAATCAATTATACTTCAACAAATGTAAAAGAGTATTGATGTAACTATTTTATTTAGTTTGTCTATTCATTAAAGAACGCAACATAAAAATGTTTAATTCTCGTTCAAGAGTGTACACACTTAATTAAATTATTTCCACAAAATAATTTATGTTATCATCAAAATAATTAAAAGTTACGATTTTCCAAACCAACTTGATTCTAATAATTATTTTATTAAAATCGCATAGATTTTAATTCTTTTTTCAAAACTGAACCAAACCGTACCAAATCCCATATATAAATTTTACTATTTATTTATTTTTTATTAGTATAGTTTGTTGCATTTATTTATATAATATTTGTTGATCTTTATCCTAATAATACTTATTAGTTTAATTTATTTTATTTTTTATACTTTATAAACAAGTGAACAAATAAATAAATTTTTTTTTTAATATATTTTTTGTTCATTTATATATTACTTATTTATTTTATTTATTAAATATAATTGATGATTGATATTTTTTAATATTGAATTTTAGTATATTAATATATTTTATTTTATATCAAATATATTAAAATTATAATCTAAATATTTAAAAATCGATCTAAATTATATCACTCGTAATTGAATCAAATTAAATTAGATATTTTTAAATGTGTCATTTAAACTGAACTACATATAATTTAATCTTTATATCAAAAAAAATTTGTCTACAAAGATTTTAAAATAATAGTATAATATGGTGGACCACGGATAAGATGATTAGCGTATAAAATTGACAAAAGAGAAAAAGTGTGCTCAGTCACGTGTGGTGCACATGATGCATGTGAAGTACACGATAGTGTAGAGGAATAATATATTAAAGGAAATTATACCCTCGATTGTGTTTGGAATTTTTAGACGTTTTGATATGGTGTCACTTGACCAAATAATTTGGTCGAGGAGAATATTCTAATAAATATTGAGAATACTCTAATAAAAAATATTGATCAGAATCTTAAAAATAATATTTATAATTATCTATTTCATACATTGTTTGAATTTATAACTAATTTTCTCTGTCATACAATAGGTAATTTATTTATACATTAAAATTATTTTAAGATAAATAATTATTTTAATTTTAAAGTATATTTTCTCAATTGTAATTTTTAATCATTATTACTTATATTATTAGTGCAATATCTTCTACTATACATTGATAATATATCAATGCTTAATAAAATAATTTATTTATATATTTTTTCAATATGTGTGAAATGATCAAATGACTCATTCATTGTGTGACGACAAAAATATTAATTTTTTTTTTTTCATTTTTATCCTTATTAATTTAATTAAAATAGTTTTTATTATAATAATATTCTTAAGAGAACACTTTCTCCTCTTATATATATTAAGTGTGTTAGCAAAGCTTTCAAGCGAATTCCTAAGCCACTACTTCATGGTGACATTATGTGTTTTAGAGGAGTTATCTTCAACATGCTCTAAAGAATACATATCTAAAGAAACGAGTAATTGTTATCATTACTATCTCGTATTTATAAGGTAAAGTATAAACTACATGTTTTTGATAACGACAAAGATCATCGATTATGGACAATCCAACAAGATAAAAAAGAAGGACAAATATCTTTACAATAAGCTTCAAAATCTAAATAATATATGATAAAATGTAAAGGTATATGATACAAATCAATAGTTCAAATACATGAGAACAATTCATATTTACATATGCATTTAAAATATTTTCAAAAGTCAAAACAACATTAACAAAAACATTTAAAATCATATTTTTGACTAATTACATAAGTGTATTCGAATACACCATGTTGTATTCGAATACAACTTAAGTCAGAGGCAAAAATTTAAATGTTGTATTCGACTACACCCATCTATAGTCGAATACAAGTTAAGTCAGTGCCCAAAATTCCTTTATGTGTATTCGACTACACCCATCTGTAGTCGAATACAAGTTAAGTCAGTGGCTAATTTTCACTAATCTGCATTCGACTACACCAATGTGTATTCGAATACAAGATGTAAAATTTGAATATTTTTGAACGTTACAGAGAGGTGTATTCGAATACACATATACTGTATTCGA
The DNA here is from genome assembly GCA_037974775.1 of Cicer pinnatifidum. Taxonomy (NCBI): domain Eukaryota; kingdom Viridiplantae; phylum Streptophyta; class Magnoliopsida; order Fabales; family Fabaceae; genus Cicer; species Cicer pinnatifidum. The sequence goes on from JBBPBR010000004.1 coordinate 48,979,105, forward strand.
ATACAACTGGAAACATTACAATTTTTCAGATCTGGGATGACTCTAGAACATTGTAATTTTTCATCAAACCTCTTGGATCAATGGCCACGAATTTGAAGGGATGTTTATGGAGTATAAATACCCCATAACTTCATGTCAAAGACACACAATCCTTGAATAAAAACATTGAACAACTTAGAACATAATTCTGATTTTTTACTAAGTACTTGCATTCCATTTTCATATCATTCTAAAAGGTTCTCAAGTACTTGAATTGTTATTGGATTGTTTATCAATATACCTCACCTTAGTCTTATTCAAACTTTATTGTATCAGTTGTAAAAGATAACTTAATCTAAGATAGTGGTGTGCTATCTTAGAAGTATTGTTAGAAGTTTGTAGCAAGAATCCCAGGATGGGAGTTGTACATTTTCTGACAAGTATTGGATTAATCTCTTGTGGTGTGCAAGAGGACTGGATGTACCCTTGGTTATAAGGGGAACCAGGATAAATCTTACAGTGTTCATTTACTTACTGCAGTTTATTATTAGTAGGCCTTTTGTTAAACTCAGAAAATTCAACTACCATATCACTAAAAACAAGAAAATTTACTAACATCTAATTCACCCCCCCTCTTAGGCGTACTTAGATACTTACAATTGGTATTAGAGCGGGTTAAGGTAACTTACTCCTCGATCAAATATACATGGCTTATGCACAACCTGTTTTTAGAGATGGTGGTAGCAGTACCAAGCCACCATGTTTTGTTGGAGAGCACTATGATTTTTGGAAAATATGTATGCAAGCATATCTTGAAGCACAAGGAGATGACATATGGGATGCAGTTGAAAATGAGCCTCACATTCTGAAAACTGTCATCAATAACAAAGAAGAAATTAAGATAAAAGATTCTTGGACTGATGATGATAAAAGAAAAGTGTTGTTCGATAAGAAGGCTAAAAATATATTGCAATCTGCAATAGGAATGGATGAATTTTTCCGGATATCTCACTGCAAAACAGCAAAAGAAATATGGGATACGTTGGAAATAACTCATGAAGGCACCATTGAGGTAAAAAGATCTAAACTCAACACACTATCACAAGAATATGAGTTATTTCGAATGCAGCCCGGAGAGTCTATTCTAGACTTGCAGAAAAGGTTCTCCCACTTAACCAATCACTTGACAGCACTTGGAAAAATCTTCACCAATGATGAATTAAATCTAAAAGTACTAAAATCATGGACAAGGGCATGGCAACCAAAAGTGATAGCAATATCCGAAAAGAAAAGCCTATCCAAAATGTTTCTTTCTGCACTATTTGGAAAACTTCAAGAGCACGAAATCGAACTTGGAAGGCTAGAACAAAATGAAAGTCAAGAAAAGAAGACCAAAAATATTGCTCTAAAGACCGAATCAAGAGAACAAATCAAAGACGATGATTCAGATGAAGATGAAAATATTATCTTTCTTGTTAAGAAATTTGGTAAGTTTCTTAAAAATGACAGAACATTCAAAAAGAAAAGCTTCAAGAAGAAAGATAATTCTACATCAAATCAAAACTTCACTTGCTTTGAATATGGAAAACAAGGACATATTAAAGCAGATTGTCCAAACCTTGCTAAGAAGAATGCCATAAAAAAGAAAGACTTCAAGAAGGCATACATAGCTTGGGAAGACAACGAAGTAAGTTCATCTTCAGAAACAGAAAGTGAAGAATGCGCAAATGTTGCATTAATGGCCTCACATCAATCAGATGGTGAAGAAGAGGTTAGTAATATAGACTCTCCTCATTATAATAAAACTAATAGTAAATTAATTATAGAATACAATGATGCTCAAAACGCAATAAAGGAATTACTTATTGAATGTAAAAATCTGTGTAAACTAGTGTCAACACAAAAGAAACAAATCTCAAGTTTACAAGAAAAAGTTGACATTATGGAGAAAAATTCTGAAAAACTAAAACAGAATTTTACATGCAATAAATGTGATTCCCTCTCTTTCAAAATTGTTCAATTAAATAGGATGATTGAACGGTACGAAAAGGGACAATTAGGATTGGAAAGTGTCTTAAATATGCAAAGATATTCAAACGACAAAAGTGGTCTTGGATATTCAAAATTTGATAAACCAAATTTGAACAAAACTATTTTGGTTAAAGCAAGTAATCAATCTAATCAAGAAAAAATTATAGTTATGAAAAAGGATGATCTTTATAATAAGAAAATTATTCAAAATAAATCTCATACATATGCTACTAATAGTAGATTTAATCCTACTTGTTCTTATTGTGGTCTTCATGGTCATACACCTAATACATGTCACATTAGAAACATTAGTGTTCCAAGTGGGCATTACATATGGGTAAAGAAAGGTACTAACCATCAAGGACCCAAAGCACATTGGGTACCTAATAAAGTTTGATTTTTATTTTGTAGGTATGAAAACAAGAAACTTCAAATATGTGGTACTTAGATAGTGGATGCTCCAAACACATGACGGGTGATGTAACAAAATATTCAGCCTTAACACTTGAGTCAAAGGGACATGTAGTATATGGAGACAACAACAAAGGAAAAATTTTAGGCATTGGAAAAGTCGGTACAGCACCATCCCCCTCGATTGAAGATGTCTTATATGTTGAAGGTCTAAAACACAATCTCATAAGCATTAGCCAGCTTTGCGACAAAGGATACAAGATAGTTTTTAATAAAGATGAGTGCATCATCCAAAATGAAGCTACAAATGAAACTCAGTTTGTCGGTAAGCGTTTCAAAAACATTTTCATACTTAATCTTGACGATTTATCCTTAAAAATGAAATGTCTTTTGGTAAGCGACAATAATGATGCTTGGCTATGGCATAAGAGATTTGCTCATATTCACATGGATCATTTAAACAAACTGGTCAAGCATGATCTTGTTGTAGGCTTACCAAAAATAAAATTTATAAAGGATAAATTATGTGACGCATGTCAAAAAGGCAAACAAACAAAAAGTTCTTTCAAACCTAAAAATGTCATTTCAACCTCTAGACCACTACAATTGATACATATGGACTTGTTTGGTCCATCAAGAGCCAAAAGTCTTGGTGGAAACTCATATGGACTAGTTATTGTTGATGATTACTCAAGGTTCACTTGGACCTTATTTTTGGCAAATAAAAATGAAGCTTTTAAGGCATTTAAAAACTATGCCAAGCTAGTCCAAAACGAACAATCTACCAAAATTGTATCAATTAGAAGTGATCATGGAAGATAATTTCAAAATACTTCATTTGAAGAATTTTGTGAAGAAAATGGCATTTTTCACAATCTTTCTGCACCAAGGACACCACAACAAAACGGGGTTGTTGAGAGAAAGAATAGATCCTTGATAGAACTTGCTAGAACTATGCTAAGCGACTCAAATCTACCAAAATACTTTTGGGCAGATGCTGTAAGCACAGCATGCTATGTTTCCAACCGGGTAATCATTAGGCCAATTCTTAAGAAAACTCTGTATGAACTTTACAAAGGAAGAAAACCCAATATCTCTCACTTCCACATTTTTGGATGTAAGTGTTTTGTGTTAAATAATGAAAAAGACAACCTTGGAAAATTTGATGAAAAAGCTGATGAAGGTATATTTCTCGGTTACTCTTTATCTAGTAAAGCATTTAGAATTTTTAATAAAAGAACTTTATTAGTTGAAGAATCAATGCATGTAACTTTTGATGAAACTAACCCCATAAAAGAGGAAAATATTATTTCTTGCGATGATGATGTGTTTGAAAGCGATGATCCAAGCAAAGAACTTCAAACTAATCAACTAGAACAAGAAAGTGAAGTCAATATTGAAAGGCAAAGTGATGATCTTCCTAAAGAATGGAGAACCCATAGATATCACCCTATTGATAACATCATAGGTGATATAAATAAATGAGTCACAACAAGATTAAAATTGCAAGATGCTTGCTTAAACATGACTTTTGTTTCTTAAATCGAACCCTCCAAAATTGGTGAAGCACTTAAAGATGATCAATGGATACTTGCCATGCAAGAAGAACTCAATCAATTTGAAAGAAGCCAAGTATGGGAACTTGTTCCTAATCCTGGAAATAAACACATCATTGGTACAAAATGGGTGTTTAAAAATAAACTAGATGAGAATGGAATAGTTGTTCGCAACAAAGCTAGATTGGTCGCTCAAGGATACAATCAAGAGGAAGGGATAGACTTTGACGAAACATTTGCTCCGGTAGCAAGATTAGAGGCAATACGTCTACTACTAGCTTATGCTTGTTCCATGAATTTTGAGTTATATCAAATGGATGTGAAGAGTGCCTTTCTCAATGGATACATAAATGAAGAAGTCTATGTCAAACAACCTCCTGGGTTTGAAGATTCCAAAAATCCCTCACACGTTTACAAATTGAAAAAGGCTCTTTATGGTCTAAAACAAGCTCCAAGAGCTTGGTATGACAGATTAAACACCTTTTTATGTGAACGAGGATTTGACAAAGGGGAAGTTGATAAAACTTTATTTGTCAAAAGAGATAATGGTCACACATTATTGGTTCAAATTTATGTTGATGATATAATATTTGGATCAACCAACAAGGACATATGTGAAGAATTCTCTTCAATAATGCAAGGAGAATTCGAAATGTCCATGATGGGAAAATTAAACTATTTTCTTGGACTTCATATCAAGCAACTTGAGCATGAAATCTTCATAAATCAAGCAAAATATTGTAAAGAATTACTAAAGAAATTTGAAATGGAAAATTGCAAAGAAAGTACAACTCCAATGGGCTCCGGAACATATGTTGATAAAGATACATCAGGAATTTCAATCGACATATCCAAATATCGAGGTATGATTGGATCATTATTATATCTAACGGCCAGCCGGCCAGATATTATGTTTAGTGTTTGTCTGTGTGCAAGATTTCAGACGGATCCGAAAGAATCGCATCTAGTAGCTGTTAAAAGAATTATGAAGTATCTGAAAGGAACGCAAAATGTAGGCCTATGGTACCCCAAGGGTAGTACATGTAGCCTAGTTGGATACTCTGATTCAGATTATGCGAGATGCAAAACGGACAGTAAAATCACCATCGGCACTTGTCATGCCTTAGGCAATGCACTAGTTTCATGGTCTTATAAAAAGCAAGCTTGTGTTGCACTTAGTACAGCTGAAGCTGAATACATTGCAGCAGGAAGTTGTTGTGCCCAGATTCTCTGGCCCAAACAGCAATTACATGACTATGGAGTTGATCTTGGATGCATTTCCTTAAGATGTGATAACACAAGTGCAATAAACATCTCAAAGAATCCAATCATGCACTCTAGAACTAAACACATCGATATCTGACATCACTTTATACGGGATCATGTGCTTAAAGGTAATGTTGAGGTAATATTTGTTGATACATACAATCAATTAGCTGATATATTTACAAAACCTTTACCTAAAGACTCCTTTTATAAGATTCGAACAGAACTTGGTATTTTGAGTGAAAATGATCTTTAAAAATTGCATGATATACATAGTTTATCATTTTTTTTTATTTCTTGATGATTACTGCTTTTTGATATAAAATTTGGTGTATCACATGTTGCGATTTTCATAAAAACTTAGTTTTTAAGTAAAAATTTGTTTATGTAGTCGAATACAAATGTCTGTATTCGAATATATACTTTCCCAAAAATTCCTGTATTCGAATACAATGTATGTGTAGTCGAATACACGTTCCCAGAACAATGTGTATTCGAATACAAGAAGGTGTAGTCGAATAACACCTTCGTGTTTTTGCCCAGATATAAAAGCTGATTCACATGTTTAGGGTTATTTTTATTTGGTATTCGAATACACAACCCTAGTTCTTTCTCTCTTCTCTCAAAAACTCATCCATCCTCCTTTCACTCAGTTACCCATTCACCCAACCTAGCAAAATCCATCACTCTTTACTTCTTGTCATTCCTCTTCAAATTTCTCACATATCTCACATTTTCTCTAAAAACCCATTTTCACCAAAAATTTCCTTTCTCACCATGGATGCTCGCAAACGAGGACCACGAACCAAGCATGCAGCAGTAGGTCCCTCACGAAAATGAACTAGGAATCCTAACATCACGGATCTCTCCCGGCTTCTACACACACCGGAAGAAATTGATCGTTTTCGCACATTCTACTCTGACAAGCGACTTATTATCCCAAAGTATGGTACTTTAAACTCTTTCTCTGACTTTAAATTTCCTGCGTTGCTTAAAGCACAACATGTTGAAGAGTTTATAGGTTACAAAGGTCCTGTTTCTCCAGATTTGGTTAGGGTTTTTTATTGCAATCTCATCCAAGAGGGAAAACTGATAGTCTCTCGAGTTAAGGGTAAAACCATCCCATTAAATACCAAAACCATTGGAGAAATACTGAATATTCCTTTTAATGGTGAAAAGTTTTGTCCAAATAAATTATGTGAATGGGGTGATATTTCTAAGTATGATGCGTATGTCTCCCTCTGTCGGTTTGACAGACGCACCATGGAACAAAAGAGAACTCAGGCAGGTTCCAAATATGCTCAACAACGTTATGGAGTGGGAAATCTTACTGTTGATTATCGGCTTCTGCACTATTTCCTTAGCTACATTCTGGTTCCGAAGGCTGGAAATTACTCCCAAATTTCGGAGTTTGAATTACAAATCATGAATTTCATGTATGAAGGTCGTCAATTAAATTGGGCATATTTTGTGAAATCTGTTATGTTTGGATCTCGCGAGGCAATTGGCTTACCCTATGCAAAGGAAGTTTCCCAGATTTTGGAACACTTTGGTGTGGACTTCTCTAATGAAGTTATGTTTACACCCACCAAAGAAAATATGTTGGATTTAGGTGTCTTGCCTAGCATGCGGATCATATGGAATGAGGAGCTTGAAGCTTTTGTGCATAAAGGTGATTATGGTCAACCATCTGATGCTGCACACGATGACAATGTTGGACCCTCAAATGCTGCTGCTCAAGAAGCTGAGGATGGCGAGGAAACTACATCTGATGATGATTATATCTCAAATCAAATGATCATGACCCGTTTTGATTCTTTCGAAACCTTCTTTCAAACTCAATTCGACAATTTGACAACCTCTATTGAAACTCGCTTCCAGAACATAGAAACTACTCTTGCTCGCAATCACAACACTCTTTGTCAAGACATTAGTGACTTATCGGACAAACTTGATCACTTTCACATTCCGACAGCTTTTGATTAAGTTCGCTATTTGGCTTGTATTTGTACTAATTTGACTATTTGCATTATGTACTACCTTGATATTTGTTTATGTACTAATTTGTCGTTTGGATTATGGTTTGTTTTGTATTGCTATTATTGCAACGTGTTATGTATTAACTTTTATGATGTTATGACTTTACTTTTCTTTATAATATTCTCTTTGTTAACTTGTATGCTGTTTGTGTAAGATTATACTTGAAAATTGTATGTCTTTTTTTTCTAATTTTTTTCTTCTTTTTGATCATGTCAAAAGGGGGAGAAGATTTGGTATTGTTGTTGCATTTCAAACCTTGTAGGTACTCAAAAACAATTTTTTCAATTCATCACATACAACGGAGGAGTATGCATATATTACGGGGGAACAATGATTTCAACTATACGCTCTCTTCACAACAACAACATTTTGTCATAATCAAAAAGGGGAGAATGTAAACTACATGTTTTTGATGACGACAAAGACCATCGATTATGGACAATGCAACAAGATCAAAAAGAAGAACAAATATCTTTACAATAAGCTTCAAAATCCAAATAATAGATGATAAAATGTAAAGGTATATGATACAAATCAATAGTTCAAATACATGAGAACAATTCATATTTACATATGCAGTTAAAATATTTTCAAAAGTCAAAACAACATTAACAAAACATTTAAAATCATATTTTTGACTAATTACATAAGTGTATTCGAATACACCATGTTGTATTCGAATATAACTTAAGTCAGAGGCAAAAATTTAAATGTTGTATTCGACTACACCCATCTGTAGTCGAATACAAGTTAAGTCAGTGGCCAAAATTCCTTTATGTGTATTCGACTACACCCATCTGTAGTCGAATACAAGTTAAGTCAGTGGCTAATTTTAACTAATCTGTATTCGACTACACCAATGTGTATTCGAATACAAGATGTAAAATTTGAATATTTTTGAACGTTACAAATAGGTGTATTCGAATACACATATACTGTATTCGAATACAACCGGAAACATTACAATTTTTCAGATCTAGGATGGCTCTAGAACATTGTAATTTTTCATCAAACCTCTTGGATCAATGGCCACGAATTTGAAGGGATGTTTATGGAGTATAAATACCCCCATAACTTCATATCAAAGACACACAATCCTTGAATAAAAACATTGAACAACTTAGAACATAATTCTGATTTTTTACTAAGTACTTGCATTCCATTTTCATATCATTCTAAAAGGTTCTCAAGTACTTGAATTGTTATTGGATTGTTTATCGATATACATCACCTTAGTCTTATTCAAACCTTATTGTATCAGTTGTAAAAGATATCTTAATCTAAGATAGTGGTGTGCTATATTAAAAGTATTGTTAGAAGTTTGTAGCAAGAATCCCAGGGTGGGAGTTGTACATTTTCTGACAAGTATTGGATTAATCTCTTGTGGTGTGCAAGAGGACTGGACGTACCATTGGTTATAAGGGGAACCAGGATAAATCTTACAGTGTTCATTTACTTACTGTAGTTTATTATTAGTAGGCCTTTTGTTAAACTCAGAAAATTCAACTACCATATCACTAAAAACAAGAAAATTTACTAACACCTAATTCACCCCCTCTTAGGCGTACTTATATACTTACATAAAGAAACTGATGATAATTATTATCTATAAAATTTAAAGATTAACGAATACTAAATATATTAACCTTTAAAGTTAACATGAAAGAAGAAATTAAAGAGTTATAATCAATCTCGTTGGATTCAAGATGTCATGGATCTCTTAGAACCAAGGACTCTATACACTTTGAGGATGTTCCAAGGAAAGAAACAAAGATATATCTACCTAACATATATATAGTTGACATGCTGTTGGTTTATATGGCCTATATTATTAAAAATTATATGAAATGACTTCACTAATTTTGTAAGATTATTAACCAAGTTAACAATGACAGTTTCTAAGTATTGAAATTAATATCGAAACCAACGTGATCAATATTATTCCAATTCAACGGTTATAGATTCAAAACCTTAACAAGATAAAGATTCAAATACACATGTATTTTCAGGATAAGCATACAGATACAATGCTTATTCAAAAGATTAATCAAGATAGAAATTCACCAATACAAACATTCAAGAATAAGCATTCAAGCAATATCAAAATAAAGAGAAAGGATAAGAAAATCTTGCACCAGGATTTATACTGGTTCGGCTATCAGTTTGATAGCCTACATCCAGTCCTGAAATCTAAACCAGATTTCAGCCTTTCCAATAGAATTGACTTGAGCACTTTTTACAGATTTTCCAGCTCAATCATGGCCTATCTATCCAACTCACTTGCTTCTATTACAATGCCACCTTATCCCTAGAGTTACTCGCCAAACCCTCACGAGATCAAGATGAGACTTCTTCTTGATGAACGCACGCACCAACAAAGATAGTCACCAGTTTACACCACTGGATTTTTCAAAAATTTCTTTACAGATTGTTTTTACATAAAAGATAAAAGAGGTCTAATGAAGATGACTCAATCACAATATGAATTTCACACAAAAAAGGATTTGCCAAATGAGTATTTTGTGTGTGTCTACAATTATTTCTCTCAAAGTGTTTTTCCTTATTTCTCAGTTATGAAAACGTATAATGAATAATTGTCAAAGTTATTGTGATTGATTCAATTTATATAAGTTCAGAAAAACATCAGTTAAATCGATTTCTCAATCGATTTTGAAAAAGTTTAAGACCAGCTTAATCGATTGCCCAATCGATTATCGCGTTTCTTGTTTTTCTTGAATCTTGAAAATATAAGAATGAATCGATTTGCCAATCGATTCTTTTAATGCACAAATCAGAAACTGAAGCTAAGTTCATATCAGAATCGATTGGGTAATCGATTATAAGTGTTTTGTTCAAATAACGAGATCAAAACAATCGATTACTCAGTCGACTCACATACATTGTCATAATCGATTTGGCAATGGGCTGAATTCTCCCTGTAACTCAAACATTTTTCCCAATCGATTTGTCAATCGATTTTGCTGGTCACAGTGACTCAGACATTTTACTCCAATCGATTTGCCAATCGATTCGACTGATCACTATGACTCAGATGTTTTCTTCCAATTGATTTGCCAATTGATCTGGCTTGTTACAGTAGTTCAGCTATTTAGTCAAAATCGATTTACCAATCGATTATGCAATATGTTTCTGATGAGTGATTAACTAATTCATTCTTTCAATCGATTACCTAATCGATTGCCATAAAACTTGCAGTTTACGAAACTTAATTCAATTGATTGTTCAATCGATTTGGTTGATCACAGAACTCATTCCTGATGAAAAACTTTTTCCTAATCGATTTGTCAATCGATTACTTTAATAAGAGCTTGGTTCTGTGAATTACAAAATCGATTACTCATTTGATGTCCCAATCGATTGTCCAATTGATTGGTTTAAACCCAGAACTCAGGTTTCCCTAAAATCCTTTAAGTAAACGATTTCCCAATCGATTTACTTAGTAAAAACTTTTGTTTTGAGTCAGACAATTGATTGCCCAATTGATTCATCAATTGACTTATCAGTTGATTGATTTATTTCTTTATTTTATGATTTCATTTTTACTTTGGCAAATACTTAAGTATGAAACCATAGTGATGAGTCTACTTATTAATTACTATGACCACAATTAACACTAGACAGATTTGCATCTTTCTCAAGCACATCCTCCAATTTTGCTTGATTCCTTGTGTTCCAAGCTTTTGTCCAAGTGTATAGTGTTTGCTTGTTTTTCCTGAAATGTTACTCAGTTCAAACTGTTAGTTTTATCAAATGATGCATGTACATTGTATGTTTGTTAATTATGTCAAAATCATGATCAAGATGACTTATGTCTAACACATGCTTCTCCATCAAAAGAAATATTTCTAGCATCATCATCTGGTAAAAGCTAGAAAGCAGAAACTTGCATCTGTTTGCATATTTATTAAAGAGAAACGATGGTATGGAACTAAATCTTGTAAATTGTTTACAAAACTCTAGGATAAACTTGAGATTTTCACCCACTTTTTTCTCAACCCTTTTGTAATCGGTGCTACATTGGTAATACTAATTATCAATTCAAAATGTTTGTTCTTTTGTTGTGTTTATCTATTTTATTTTGGTTCGTAAAGAATATAACAATTGATATTTATTATAATATATTAAAATAAACTCTCAAATATTTTATCTGACATATAATCACATTTTATGTCATATAATTTTATTTGTATCTCCTTACTTATTTGCTTAGTTGTCATAGATAGAATATCTTCTCTTTCTATTCTTCATATAATACACAATTTCATTTTATCTATTATATTGCATTTCATCAACAACCAAAAATTCCACAATAAACAAGCATTAATAATAATAGCTTCTAATGCAATAAATGTTTCTCTATTATTCATTTATCATTTATTACATGTGAATTCATTTTGTAACCATGTTTAATGTAAGTCCAAATATCTATCTTTTTTTTTTTATGAACTAAGATTTAAGAAAACATGATATCACAACCTTGAGACAATAATCATTGTTTACACTAACTTTGTCTCCAATTTGAGTATGGCAAAATTGTTTTTGTGGTGTTTGATGAAATTTAAGTGATAATTATATTCGTTGGAGTAGTTGACTTTGATATATTTTCCATGTTTGTGACCATTTTTTTCTTTCAGAGATGATTGCTAGTTATTGGAAATTCGCTTCCATTTTATGCCTAATATTTAGTTACATAATTTTTTTTTTGTTATCTTTCATATACAATGTCACTAATACAAATAATCTAATTTATTTAAGGTTTAAATATGTATTTCGTTCATGTAAATATACCATTTTTTTTCATTTTAGTGTTTGTAAGTTTTTTTGTTTGGATTTAGTCCTCGTAAAATCAGAAACAATCCGTTTTGGTCTCTAAAAAATAGTTGATAAACCGTCATGATATGCGGGTCTTTAAATACACATCAATTCATTATCTTTTATAATATATTAAAAATTAAAATGTTTTATATTATTAATTAATAAATTTATTTATTGATCATTTAATAATTAGTGTTATTTAATAAAGAAAATATGAATAGAAATTAAAAGAGGAGTTTAAGAGATTTTGGAAAACTTGTCATTCTTTTAATGTTGATTTGACTTTATGGACCAAATTCGACAGTCTCTAATTTTACATGGACTAAGTCCAAACAAAAAAACTTACAGGGACTAAAATCAAAAAGTGATATATTTGCATGGACCAAATGCATATTTAAACCTTTATTTCATTTATGTCGATGTCAATTATCCATACGTTTTGGCTCCTTTCAGTCACTACTTGTTAGGTTATTTACTCTTCTTTTTTTAAACCATAAGGTCTTGATAGTTCCTAATTTCCATCATTCAAAGTAGATCCATCGTTACAATGCATATTTTATTTAGCACAATAAATCAACTAGACAATGGTTGGAATTTAGGGATGGCAATTAGACCCAGACCCAGTGGGTACCCGCAAAAAAAAACCCACAATGGGTAGGGTAAAAACCCGCATAATGGGTATGGGCACGGGGATGGGTAATTACCCGCAAAATTAAGCGAGTATGGGTGCGGGTACGGGTACTGTAGTACCCACCCCGCCCTGCACCTGCACTTATATAAATACATTATTTATTTATTTATTATATTAATGTTTAGTTTAATTAATTATTTTCCTTTATGTTTTAATATATATTAATATCATTGGACCATTATAATATTTATAATCAAATCAAAAGATTAACGTTTGCAAACTTGTTAAGAATTTGATTATGATGAATAGTTCAATAATTGTGACTTTATAACTAAGAATTATATCTTATTAATTGTGTCTTTATAATTATACTTCCAACTTCTTATAAATTGTTTTTACTGATCTCGAATAATTTTGTCGTAAGATTTGCAACTTCATAAAATATTATTATTGATATTTGAATGTGTATTGTAACGAGTGTTCACTTGAAATGTTGAGTAAGAAAATATTTTGGTTTATAATACTTATGATTGAATTTATGATATTTGGATAATTTTTAAATTTAATCACAAAATAATATTTATTTATCGATTTATTTTAGTTAAATTGTGGGTAATGGGTATGGGTACGGGCACTTAGGTACCCAGAGGGTAAGGGTACGGGTATTAAAGTTGATACCCAAGAGGGTACGGGCACGAGTATGAATATTTTTTAAAACTGCGGGTACGGGTACGGGTACGGGTACTATAGTACCCTACCCAAATTTTAAATGCCTCCATCTCATTTTAAATGCCTAATTTACCATTTCTTTTTGTCTCAAATTACTTGCTATTTTACAATACCAATAGAATATTAATTATTTTTTTTTGCTAACTGCAATTAATAAAAACATTTGAGCAAATGAAATATTTTATCATTGAAATCAAATCAACTAATCATTTTCAAAAGAATTGTACACACCTCAAATGAGATATTTAAAATAAGACGGAGGAAAGATTTATCTTGAAGAGTGATGTTGCTTTTTACACTAATACAATGAAAAAAAAGCTTCTATCGAGTTCCAGAATTATTCTATTCTAACTGCATATATTTTCATAACTGGATTTAATTAATGTCTTTTTTTAAACTGCATTTATGTTATACACTTGTGTTAGTTCAAACTTTTTCATTTAAGATTGTCTATTATCATAGAAAGAAAAATAATTACTACTATCAATTCAAATCGTTCAACCATTTTTTAATTTCTTTAGTTGTCTTGTTAATTACATATATGCTAGTCTCGATTTTAATATTTTTTAAGTTATTCTTTTGTGACGTGACTAGCACCTTATTGTCCACTTCTCTCCCTATAATTCATACATCTAATTAACTGCTATTATTTTGAGATGATATTTACAAATAATATTGTGTAAAATAAATTTGTAAATAGAACTATTGCGTTTGATTTGAAATTAAGTCATTGCATTTAGGCTACTAAAATACAATGTTTGTTTAATAAGAGTATTGATTCACAAATCAAAATAAAAAATGAGACTTATAAATTATATATATATATATATAGAAAATATAATTTCTAATGCTTATTAATTTTTAAAAAATAAATATCAAGACACCCACGCAACGTGTGAGTTGAAATCTAGTTTTCATTTAATTTACAAGAGGTATAGATATGTACAACCACTAATTAATGCTATAATGCAGTAACAATTTCTATTTGCTAATGAATGTAATGACAATTTTTATTTTCTAATGCATGCAATCGTTTTTGTCAATGAGTGTTTTGTCTAACACACCCCCTCAAGATTGTAGTGTTGTCATAAATGTCAATCTCGTTTCGTAGGTGTTGATGACGAACATTGGATAGTGGTTTTGCAAGACATTCTGCAAGTTGGAAAATGGTGTTAACATGTCAAACTTTGATCTTTCCTTATTGTACCATATCACAAAAAAGTGAATATCAATGGAGAAGTGGTTCATTTGAGTGTATATACTGGATTTTGAGTGAGATGTGTAGCACTTAGATTGTCACAACAGATGAAAGGTGTTGAAGAAGAAGGTACACCGATGATAATTCAACTGCGGTGTTGGCTAAAGCTCTATATCCAACCTCTATAGAGGACCTTGCAACTGCTCGTTGCTTGGATGATTTCACAAGATGAAATTTGAGGAATAGTAGACAAGGTTGACATATGTGGAGGTGTAATCATCTTTATTTCCTACCCAATCAACATCACTATACGCAAAAAGAGAAAACGTAGTCAATTTTTGAAGAAGAAGAAGAAGAAGAAGACCATGGAAGAAGGGTCCTTTGAGATAATGTAGTACTCGGTTTAGTGCTATGAGATTAACGGTGGATGGTCATTGCATGAACTGAGCAAGTTTGTTGACGGTGGATGGTCGTGCTATGAGATTAAAGTGGTGTAAGGAGCTTATATCTTTTATGGAGAAGGTGGTGGAAAGCATAGTGATGCATTTATAGACATTGAAAGTAGAGTTTCCTATGATAATGATATTATCTACATACACTAGCATGTATCCTATCATGGTTTGATTTGGGAGAATAAATAGAGGTTAGTCAGATTTTGAATTCACAAAACTCTAGTCACATAGAAACTTATTAAAAGTTTGATACCAAGCATGTGGTGCTTGCTTGCGACCGTGGATAGACTTTTTGAGGCGACAAACACGATAAGGTTTATAAGGATGGTTGAAACTAGGAGTTGTTGCATGTAAAATTTTTTTAGTGATAATGTCATGTAAGAATCCAAATACATATTTAAATCTTTATTTAATTTATGTAGATGTCAATTAGTCGTACGTTTTGCCTCCTTTCAATCACTTCTTATTAGTTCATTTGATCTTCTTTTTTTAAACCATAAGGTCGTGATAGTTCCTAATTTCCATCATTCAAAGTAGATCAATTGTTACAATGCATATTTTATTTAGCACAATAAACCAATTGGACAATGGTTGGAATTTATACAATTCTTGGAAATTTAAAGTTTCCATGATAATTAAAGAACAATAATAACAACACATTGGTTTACAAAATAATTTGAAACTTCTAATCCATGTTTTTAACTTAAAGTTTTCCATATCAGATTTCAATATTTTTGTTTTCTTTTGCCTCATATAACTCAACAAAAAAGACCCGACACAAGAGACATGTGAATTGGAGATGAACATATGGAGGCTACAAATTAGATTTTAACCGAATATTTTAGATTTATCACAAATTTCTAAATTGTTATTTCATTATGACAAGTCAAGTTTTCGATGAAACAATTATTTCCTCCATCTCATTTTAAATGTCTTATTTGCTATTTCTTTTTGTCTCAAATTGTTTGCGATTTTACAATACCAATACAACATTAATTACTTGTTTTTTTGCTAACTGCAATTAATAAAAACATTTGAGTAAATGAAATATTTTATCATTGAAATCAAATCAACTAATTATTTTCTAAAGAATTGTACACACCTTAAATGAGATATTTTAAATGAGACAGATGAAGTATTTATCTTGAAGAGTGATGTTATTTTTTACACTAATAAAATGAAAACAAAGTTTCTACCGAGTTCCAAAATTATTCTATTCTAAATGTACATATTTTTTTATTTGAATTTAATTAATGTCTTTTTTAAGCTGCACTTATTTTATACACTTGTTTTAGTTTATAATGTTTCCTTTAAGATAGTCTATTATCGTAGAAAGAAAAATAGTCACTACTATCAATTCAAATCATTCAATGAATTCAATAAGAAAAAATTGACTTACATATATATATATATATATATATATATATATATATATATATATATATATATATATATATATATATATAT